>JAGDYQ010000165.1:1387652-1733633 GCA_021962125.1 Bulinus truncatus
ACCGACCTTGATGCTCCTGTTGTGCATTATTTGCGTAAGACACGTGACATACTAAAAACTACTGGTGATTTTAAATGTAATTTCTAAAAAACGTTTTCCATGTACATGTACTCATATGATTGTACTTTTTTCCTTATAAATTATATTTATTTAATTTCTTAAAGTTTTCCGCCAAGCTAACATCTCTGACCTTGAGATGCAGGTTTATTGTCAGTTAATAGGTAGTTTTAAGACTCAGCATTTTGGCTCATCAGTCTGCTAATATTAATATGTGTATTTTTCTTTAATCCTGTGTTGTTGCTTTTATTTTGGATTTGTTTGCAAAGATCTTTTTTTTCACATCATTCACAACTATACCACACACCTCATATGCAATTATTCTTACAAAGCTGTGAAATGTCACTTCTAGTCGTCACTGAAAATGAATATCGGTTCATTTCCGGAAAAGTGTAATTTAAAAATAACAACCGAATACAATTTAATTTTGTTCAATGGTTGAAGAAAAAATAAAAAAAGCTTGGCTTTGCCAGCCGCCAAAGTTTCGTTTCCATAACAACGCCTCAAATGTGGAGTATCATAATTTTAAATTCAATGGTAAGGAAAATAATCCGACAAACGAATACATATTTATAAACTTAAACATAGTCAACAATTTAAAAAAATGCATAATACAAGAATAAATGGTTATAGATATTTTCTTAAGATGATATTCCATTATTTAAGGTGTTGGAAAAAATGTTTGCTAATATACTGTTAAGATTAATGGAAATGAATAATAAATAACAATGCAGTCACCTCAAAGAGCCGTTGCTATGGAGATAGAGAAGATCCCATTTATTCTAAACTCAATTTAATCGTGCTTGTTTTTCAAGATGTTTTGACCTTTGACCCAATAGATTAAGCGTAATTAAGAGATAACATTTAACTTGTAACAAGTTTTTATGGATTAGGGCTAGAGTTAGAAGTTTGTAAAAACAGGAGATAATCTTTACATGTATAAATATTGCTCATCTGGATTTATTTGTTTGACTTACGTACGATGTTGACACAGATCTCCAAACCAGCCAGGTGAACATAAATTTGTCCAGCATTCGTCTCCTCTACATCAGTAGTACAGTGACACCTGTACTGACACTTACTACCAAACCACCCAGCAGTGCAGGCACCTTTAGATAGACAAGTATGAGTACCAGATGAAATAAAATTGTTATGGAACTCTCCTGTTTATGGTGGATAATTAAACAATTGAAACTGATTCAAATCTAAAATAATAATAATACATAGATGCTTCATGAATGTGAATTTTAGTTTAAATGAATTTAACTTGATAAATAAATTGTAACTTAATATTAGATGAGATATAAACTAACTCACCACACACAAGGCTGAAGAATTCTAATGTCAAGGTGAGAGTAGGTTAGAAACACTCTTTGAGACATCACAAATGCATCAATACTTACTAGGTCAATTCAGAAATATAAAAGGCATATACATTGTGTATGTTTTGTGTATAAATTGTTTATTCAATGTGTATATATTGTGTATACATTGTGCATACATTCTATTCATTCTTAAAAAGATACTTAAAAATCTTATCTCACTTATTACACCATGTGAAGTTCCTCTAAATATGAGCATCAGCTAAGTGGTGCACACTTGATGTAAAAAGATCAACTTTTATTGTTCAATTAAAGCTTGAGTTAGACAGGACTTAAACAAGTTTACATTAAACAATAACTAGGTTTTATAAGCATATAACATTTTAAAAATGACATGATTTCAATGTAAAGATACTATTTAATTTAAAAAAACTAATATTGTTTTTAGTTAGATAAACAGTTATTTTTTCGGAATTATCAACTTCTAAAAAATAATATGAAGGCTAGTAAGGAAAAAAAATAATGGCGGAAACTGACAATGGTCCCCTTACCAAACAAATTAATATAAACGAGCAATATCAATGTTTCCCTTATGATGACGTCTACTTACATTTTTTTTAACTTTACTTATATGTCAATGGAAGGGTTTCACGCTGAAAAAATTCTAACGAGCGAAAGCGTAGCAAAAAGTTTCGATTTGGTTTGGCTGAACATAAATGGTTTAAAGGTAATTTAAATACTCAGATCAATGTTTGACAAGTTTTTTTTTGTGTTGTAGCATTTATCAAGTTAGTCTAATCGTAGAACCTCCTGGCCATTTGATAGGGTTAAGGTACAAGGTTTTGGAAAAGAATAATCTTTAAAAGATATCTCAAGAGGAAAAGTTTTAGGAAACAAAAACACGAAAGTTTTCAAAGTTCCCCCCACGTTTTCCATTCTTTTGTGGAGCATGGATCCTACGGCAAACACAGATCATGGCGGGCCACACTGTGATCGATAAAAAGACGATGTAACAGTATTCAGTGGAGGAAAGTAACGCAATGGTTCTGACATCAACAACTTATTTAGTCAGTGTTAAACCCTTCGCATAATAAAAATACCTAGAGAGACTCATCTTCACAAGTTTGACTTTTTGTTAGAAAGCCATTGTTTGTTTTTTAATAGAAAAATAAATGACCACATCTTCAATACATTTCCGAAATGATTTATCAGGGGAAAATCCAAGGTGTATATGTATATAATTAGCACAATTAGTCGTGTCTAACAGGTTTTATAGCATAATCTGACCTTTTGCTTTTGGCCAAAGAACAAATCAACTATTCTAACAAAATGAATATCCAAATAATCATTATATCCGTTCAATTCATATGTAATTTAATTGGTTTATTTGATATCTGTGTGATGGATAACTGAAGATTAAATAAGTTTTTAAGCTTATTTCTCAGATAAAAAAATTAATTTAGCGCTTTCTTTGATTAATTCCTTTTTATAAATTATTATTCTACTATTAAACAAAAATATTAAAACTTTTTTTCTAATTGACATATTTACTATAAACGTATCGTTATTGGAAATGATTAGGAAATCTCTTTCAAACTAAATATGTTTCTTGTTAGATTACTGTTTCGAAATTTGTACCAAACTGTTTTTTTACAGGATAATAAATTTGAAATTATTATCTGAATTTATAAAAAGTAAATAGAAGAAAAATATTAGCTTGATGTGAGAAGAAATTTCATAAAATTGTAAATTAAATCTTTGATATTGGTTATTTAAAAATAAGCAAATGTTTCCTTTTTCAATAAGTTCAATAATAATTTCAAGTTTATTGATTATTAATTTGAACAATGTCTTACTTTAATACAGTTTCTTGGATTTCAAAAGTGTTATTTACTTTTTCGTTTTAAATTTTAGTAATCAACTAATGTGACCGAAACCTAGTGGGATTTCCCGTTTTACTGTATTAAACAAACTAAAAAATTCGCACGAGGTGCATTTTATAGTCCCATATGTATACTAGTAAACATAGGCTCGGTACCCGGACCGGCTATTAGGCACGCAGTTGGAGTTGGAAATGGTGATATGTATTTGAGCGCGTTAACAATCAGTCTATATACAAAAAATAGCATGTCTATGTACTCGAAATGACCCCAAATGACATGAACAGATTATTGTAGCCAGAACACACTTTTGGGACACTACATAAACTACATATTTTATATAGTTCATCCCAAAGAAAATAATCCTCCTTATATGTACAGAAGCTTAACAAAAACAATCCCTGACTGTTAAACTTTGAATCCAACATCCAACTTTACATATCATTTAAAAATCTAAATTCGTTAATATTATTTTCAAGGACTCATTTCCAAACAGCTCTTCATTTTGTTTTATCATGTTCAACATACAAACGTAACAACTTTACATGATTTGCGCACACCACTCCATATCATTTAAAAATCTTTATCTATCTATCTATCTTTACATACGTCTTACATATTATTAGCACCACAGTTACAATATTACAAAAAGGGCATTTAGTATAACTGAATGTTCTTAGTGCATTTAATGAACAAAACGCGCACCATACTCTCATTTGGTAAGTTGTCTCTTTTCTGTTTCTATAATTTTTGGAATTCCCCAGACTTTTTTATACAGACGGATGACGCGCGCTTTTTTTTTTTAGCGATGTACTATTTCCTCTCTTGCGGTGCCGTGTATTTGTAACGTGCAGACATGTGACTTTTATTGCCATGAACATCCTTTACACCGCACGGTGTGAAGGTCTGTCAAAAGTACTGTCGACTATGTTAGACGATTATGTATATAGATATATGTATATGCATACTATATATAACAATATTTATGTATATATATATATATATATATATATATATATATGTGTGTGATTTGAATCAGCACCAAATTATAATACTTGTTTTTAAATATAAACCTCTACATCAGTTTCAAATCACACATTTCTCCAAACAAAGCTGAATTCTAGCTCCATCTGTATTCCAATTTTTAACCCAGGTGCTAGTAAAGGCCAAAATGGTTCTGGACATGAGTGTGTCCTTCAGATACCATATGGACAACACATTGTTTGATCTTTTTGGCTTACAAAACAAAGTCCATGTGGAAGTTTAATAACGAGGCTCTTTTAGCGGATTTCATTGTGGTGATGGAAGACTTTGAAAATTATTTATAAACAATTGCTAGTAGCTTCACCAGGGCGAAAAAGCTTGTTTCAATCATCAGTTTTATTACTAAAATGGAATTTATATATTAGAATGTATCTAGAAGAGGGGTAAAATCAGCCAAGCATCATAATTGATGGGACTTAACTCTCTGTTGTCATCACCTACAAGTGTCTCAGCAGCCATAGTTATAATGATGGGACTTAACTCTGTCTTGTAATCACCTACAAGTGTCTGGGCAGGAAAATTAATAATGATGGGACTTAACTCTCTGTTGTCATCACCTACAAGTGTCTCGGCAGCCTAATTTATAATGATGGTTTCACAGATCAAAAGGTACATTCTAAAATCCAAAAAGGAGTCAAGCCCTTTGAAGTCTGAGATCAGAGAATCAACATCTACTTTTTTATCAGTAGTCCTCCATCACTACTTTTGGCTGGGATACATGGAAGATTTTTTGAAATTATTGACCTATAAAAATGTGTCTGATATAATCATTTACAATTAATCCCTACAACACTTTAACTTCCAGAACATAATGTGCACAGTCAATGTTATTTTTTTTCCAATGTAAACGAGTGTTTGTTCAACAATTGGTTAATGTAAATATATGACAATCAAATATAATTTTATCATGTTTACCCTTCTCATAAGTAGGCTTTATGGCCATTTCAAATGAACCAATAAACTTGTTATAGAATGAACAAATACACTTGTTATAGAATGAACAAATGAACTTGTTATAGAATGAGCCAATATGATTTTTAATGTTTATTTTTACCTTTAATTATATTAATAGCCAGTCATTTCGTTAATTCGTACTTCGATAAAAATTTATTTCAAATAACAAAACACAACGCTTACGTCTTCATCGGTGTCTTGGTTTATATAGGAAAGTATTTCTGGGACTTTACAGGCCTTGTGATTTACAACAAAAAAGATAATAATATTGTGTTACACAATAAAAAATATAACAATTTATAATAAATCTTTAATTTGTATATGAATACACTATGTCTACTCCGATCGATAGCACAATTTCACTTCAAACTGAGCAATATATAGGTTTAGAAAATTTCATTCCAATTTACCAAAAGACAGTTTAAAGTTTAATAAGTTTTACCCTAATCTCTATTGCATTTGCAAGTGTTTTACTGTTCAATATATTTATTACTGACGTTTGATACTTTCAAAACACTTGGCGCTGTTTGATTAAATCCTAATTTAGTGACGGCTAGGTCATGAGGTCTGGTATGCTCAATGTTGCTTTGGCTTTGAATCTAACTCACTCTCAGTGACCTTTGACCGGCGCAACAGTTACTATTACAGCGATGACTATGAATGTAGATTGAGGAAATAGACTGCGCTCTTTTATCTATAAGCCGTGATGTAGAACATTATACAAAATAGTACCAGAAGATATGCCCTCTAATGTATTATCAAGTCTAAGTATTTTGGTTGTGACCATCTTCGCTAACTCCATTTCTTCTACCTAACATTCTTAGTTTGGCGAATAGAAGAATCCCAATGAGTGCTTGCATCATAGCAAAGACTACATATAGAAACGGTAACATAAAATAAACTTTATCTCCATTTTTTGATTGAGATGTCTTTGGTATAAGGGGCTCTCCTGCAGAAGAGGAAAAATGGTACAATTAGTGTTTAAATATTAAGTCCGATGAATGATCTGTGATTTGTTTAAATACGTAAAAAATAAAGATTAGTTGAGGCAAAATATTTTTATGTCAAGGTCATACAGTACCATAATGTAATGTATGATTCGTTCATTCCGTAATATGTTGTCCATATACCTAAGATGACTGTAACAGGGTTAGTCTATTTACGTTCACTACCAAGCATGTTTACCTATAAGATAATTTTTAACGGTACGCATAATCTTTATACACAGTTCATATGGTTCACTTTGAGCCTCATCAAATAATACAATAACAGCATGCTTGTAAGCACCCCGTATACAGTACCATCTAACATATATATATATATATATATATATATATATATATATATATATATATATATGACCAGGTCATCAATTTTTTTTGTCTATGACCAGTAGTCTGTAAGCTTGATTTGAATAATGTCTGTTTGTATCTATATCCTGTGTATACATCACCGTATGTCTGTTTGTATCTATATCCTGTGTATACATCACCGTATGTCTGTTTGTATCTATATCCTGTGTATACATCACCGTATGTCTGTTTGTATCTATATCCTGTGTATACATCCCCGTATGTCTGTTTGTATCTATATCCTGTGTATACATCACCGTATGTCTGTTTGTATCTATATCCTGTGTATACATCACCGTATGTCTGTTTGTATCTATATCCTGTGTATACATCACCGTATGTCTGTTTGTATCTATATCCTGTGTATACATCCCCGTATGTCTGTTTGTATCTATATCCTGTGTATACATCACCGTATGTCTGTTTGTATCTATATCCTGTGTATACATCACCGTATGTCTATTTGTATCTATATCCTGTGTATACATCCCCGTATGTCTGTTTGTATCTATATCCTGTGCATACATCCCCGTATGTTTGTTTGTATCTATATCCTGTGTATACATCCCCGTATGTTTGTTGGTATCTATATCCTGTGTATACATCACCGTATGTCTGTACACGCATTTCAAAAAATGCCGAAACTGTACGCCCAATTACATTATGCCATTGACGCCCTCTACCCAGTTATACTGTACCATTGTATCCCTATACCCAGTTATACTGTACCAATGTTTCTCTATACCCAGTTATACTGTACCATTGTATCCCTATACCAAGTTATACCATTGATATCCTCTATCCATTTATACTGTAACATTGTATCCCTATACCAAGTTATACTGTACCATTGTATTCCTATACCCAGTTATACCATTGATATCCTCTATCCCTTTATACTGTACCATTATATCCCTATACCCAATTATACTGTACCATTGTGGCTCTATACCCAGTTATACTATGCCATTGTATCTCTATATCCAGTTATACTGTACCATTGTATCCCTATACCCAGTTATACTATGTCATTGTATCCCTTTACCCAGTTCGTGTGTCGGTCAAGTGTCTGTAAGCACAGTTTTAGTATTCCCGGTTTATATTTTATAACAATGTCCAGTTTATATTGCATAAGTGTGTCTCAATAAATCATTTATAATGTCTGACTTAACCTGAATAAAGATGGTGACATATTAAAGTCTACCTCAACTAAGAAGATTATAATTGTATGTGTATCTAAGCAATAAAGATGTTTATTCAATGTATAACTGCACTAACAAGATTATAACTCATTAATTAACATAAGCCAAGAACATAATAATTTAATGTTTACCTATATTACAGATATTATTTTCCTTGTCATGAAGATAACCTATCTTACACACAGAACATGCTGTAGTAAAATTTCCACATTCCTTACAAAATTCATGACATGTACAGTTAAGTCCATGGCTTTGGTTGCAAGCTTTAATTTTTTTACATGGAATAAAAATAAAATTAGAGACACAGATTATGCATGTAATAAAATTTCTTGTAAACAGTGATTCTAGTAGCAATGATAGTTGAGTTTGAATGTAATTGTATGAGATAAAAACTGTGTCGCCAATTCTGTACCACTGCCCGCTGATCGTGTTGTTTTTCACTTCTCTGATATATTAATTAGTAGCACGTGGGTCGCGAAATGTTCTCAGTGGACAGGTGTCCCTCAGATGTGTCTACCACCCCCATTTAGGCAGCACCGATATTGTCACCCGGCCTCCTTGAGACGACCCTGATAATGTTCTTATTTTAGACGTCACTCCTCTTATTCTATTGTATCTGAGTGGCAAATGTCTTTGTTTCGGCCCTGATATTTTTCAAAAGGACACAGTTGATAACGCCCTTACTCTCTACCAGCCTGCTTATGTATGCCTAGTAGCATCTGTTCAGTTAACGCATTTCTGTGGTATACGTCAAACGATTCTTTGCACACATAACTACTGTTCGGCAAGTGGGAAAACCTCAAAAAATTGTGACGCCAAAAATGCTACAACTAAAACTTCGAATTATTCACAAACATAGGTCATATTTATACTGTTCAACACGTAACGATTTTCCTCACATGCATTTTTAATGTAGTTATCTAGCATAACACCATAGCATCAACATTGATGGTTCATAACTGGCAAACTCTCTTCTGTCAACCATTTGTCAGCCAGAACCTTCAAGTAAATTGGAAGCAAAATTTCAAAGAGAAGTACCATAAACCAAGAGATGAATGCCATAACTTTGCAAGCCAGTCAAATCGTCGGCAGAGTGAGAGCGAAGATTTGGCAACTAAAGTTTCAAGGTCTAAACATCACTTGCCAATTGAAGTGAGAAGCAGATAAAACATTAAAAAATGTGCTGATCTGAGACAATCTGTTTGAGAATACAGTGAATGACAGAGTCAAATGGCGTTCGGCTGCAAGAGAGACACCTCTACCGCATGACTAAACGACACAGTTGCCTCGACAGTGGACAACCCTGCCCACACTGCAATGGGCAATTCATTTCTGCTTTTGGGCTTCAAAGGTCACCTTAGGACCCTCAGCAAACAGGCAGAAAAAATATATTCAAGACACGAGAGTTAACCGACTACAGAACCAAAACATAGATGTGAGTCCAAATTACTCAAACACATTTCCAGATGTTCACACACACAAACACTAAGAAGTTAAACATCACAATCATTGATTAGAAAGAGAGAATTACTAAAGTCCAACAAAAATCGACTCACGAGTTTGACATTTGGGAGGATCTATGAAGCCTTCACACCCGTAGTCGCAACTGCCTGTCAGGTAATTGCAGTACCCTTTGTAACAACGAGTATTGCATCTTTTTGAACATTTCTCACCGAATGTACCTAGTGGACAAACTGTAACAGAAAAATACTAAAGTGAAACGAAACAATAAATCTGTGATCAAACTTTTACTTTCGTTTCCAGTTTCCTCCGTAACTACTTTTTCTTTAGGCAATATCATCATCACCGTGGTTACTTAAATTTTAAATTCCATCTTTACGAACCCTTTCTACAGACTGGGAAATCTCTAAATCCTGGACATCCTAATTCACATTGTCCATCCGTAGGGCTGCATGTCTTATCCAGACAATGATTGCAGCCATCTTCACAGTTTCTACCGTAGCTGCCAATAGGACAAACTGCAAAGTTCATAAAAATTATTGATAACATTCTCAATTTGTAATGGTCAAGTAGCTAAAAGGTCAAAAAGCTAAAAGGTCAAGTGGCTAAAAGGTCAGGTGGCTAAAAAGACCAAATATGTCGATCAAGCTTACTTAAAAAAAAAACCTGCTACGATGTGTAGAGACTCGAAACTCAATATATTTTACATAATTGAATGATATACATTGATGTATTACGTTACCTGTAAGTTCTAATTGTACGATATACATTGAGACTTTAAGTTCATTGTTTGTTTTATTAACTAAAGCAATCCCTATTATTTGTTTCTGTTGCTCATTATTTTACGTATTTTTTTTATAATTCCATTTTGGTAAAGTATTCCATTACTTCACGCTAAACACTGTATGTGCGAAGTTTATGTTTCAAAGTATAGATGAATACATCCCATACCAGATGTCATTAAAAGACTTGGATTATTTGACTTATGTGACTCTAACGACAACACAATGTAAACCATTGATCCATTAATGACATCGAGTTTGACTTGTGAGCTGTATAGACTATTGATTGAAAGAACAGATCGAAGGAGAATGATGATATAAAGTTAAAAATGTATGTGACTGAAAAGCTTGTGTGTGTGACTTGGTTAGTTAACAGCACTGTTATTAGTAAATAATTGAATGTGTGTTTTTTATATATGTGCTTTGGGAGAGCTAAATCGTTGATAACATTTAAAACGTACTTTTATCACACAAAGGTGGATTTGAGTAGCCAAAGCAACCAAAGTCACAAGTTCCAGTGATAGCATTACAACCGTCCCAACAAGATGTATTGCATGACTTAGAACAGTTCAAACCATATTTCCCAATATCGCACACTGAAAAAAAAATTGGTTCAAATATCTTTGTTTTTTAAAAAGAGAAATACATAATTAGAGAGATTTAATATATGTTAGTAGGTTCATCATGAAAGGAAAGATTTATAAGTGGAAATTTACAGGAAGAATAATGAATATGTAGACTCTATTCTCAGTCATTGTTCTAACATATTCTCAAATCTATTTGGTGGACATAATTGCTCCCATACTTTGGTATATCAATTAGTGTTCGTTATGGAAAATGAAATCTGAATGGGCATTAAAACAAAATTTCCAATAGTATGCGGTGATTACAGAAACAGATGAAGTGAACTTCATCTTTCCAAATGGTTTTCTAAATGAAATATAATACTGTCATAAAGCTCTAATTACTAAAGCCAGTGTAAGAAAAATGTCTGTTTTGCATCTATTATAGTACATTGTTAGAGCATTTTCGAAAAAAAAAGCTCTATTGTCCCCGTTTTGTCTGTCTGTCTATCTGTCTGTCATCCCCCTAGATCTCAACAACCATAAGTCCTAGACCCATGATGTATATATCATTTTGTAGGTCTTGGTCTGCCAAGAAATGACTTTTTTCCATTTCGCGATCTGACCTCTCAGGGCCGTAAAAGGGGCCTTAGTACCGTTTTTTACTATATAAGCTATATTAATAAAGGAGCGCTATATCTCAGCAACTATAAGTCCTAGACCCATGATGTATATATCATTTTGTAGGTCTTGGCCTGCCATGTGTACATCAAAAGTTTATTTCGCGATAGGACCTCTGAGGGCCGGGCTTCAGGGCTCCTAAGGGGCTTATATATTATATATACACCTTGTACGTTCAATAACCCATTCATTTGGTGCGAAATACTGCAGCACGTAGTTTCACCAAGATTTATTAAGAAACTCATCAAATGAAATAGTAAGCTTGTGTTCTGAGTTTAATTGAAAGTATCAGTGCTATGCAACAATTGACGGAGTTTTCGGACGATTAAATGACTATAATTTAGAATGTTTTCAATTATGAGTCCTATTTCAGTAACCACAAACCACTTGTAATTAGATTTAAGTGACAATAATTTTTTTTCAAATATAAAGAAACGTCTTTATAATTTTTTTTTACAGATATAAGCATTACACAATCGAATTTATAAACATTTCCAAAATTTACAAATATTTACTGAAAGCTAACAAACGTACTGATACATAACACGAAAATGCGCTAACACGTCCTGTGTCCAGAATGGAACAGGCTTAATTGCTTGTATTTATATTACATTGCATTCTATTCTGAATCTATTAGAGTACACTGCATTCTATTTTGCATCTATTATAGTACACTGTATTCTGTTTTGCATTTATTACACTAAACTGTATTCTGTTTTGCATTTATTATACTAAACTGTATTCTGTTTTGCATTTATTATAGTACACTGTATTCTGCTTTGCAATTATTATAGTACTTGCATTCGGTTTTACATTTGTTACAGTACACTTTATTGCCACATTGGTTTAAAAAAAATTAAAATGCGTGTTTACTACAAAATCGTTAAAATCTGAAAATATATTTTTTTTTTTTTACTTAGGATGGGTTTTGGGTATTACATGAAAAGGTGAAAGGGTTGGGGGTGGGGGGAGAAATTTATCATATAATGTTATGAAGGGAGATGGTCAATTTTGCTTTACATATTTCGTTAGATAAAATATGATCAATCCTGATGGCGACATGTAGCGAGACAATCACGTGTAGTCCAGGCTAAGTATGAAGTAAATACGCGTTACTTCTTTGTTGTTGATTTTTATGCATACAGCGTCTTTAAAAATGTCTGCAATGACGCCACGATATTGAATGAAGCTTGGAAAACATTTATCTTTGTTGTTCGTCCTCTTACAGGTTTCAGTATAAGGCAATTACTAGCTGTGCTTTATGGTGACAGAAATGGGTGTGTACTTACTAGCTGTGCTTTATGCTGACAGTACGTGGGTGTGTACTTACTAGCTGTGATTTATGCTGACAGTACGTGGGTGTGTACTTACTAGTTGTGTTTGATGGTGACAGTACATGGCTGTGTACTTATTATCTGTGTTGTATGGTGACAGTACATAGGTGTGTACTTACTAGCTGTGTTTTATGGTGACAGTACATGGGTGTGTACTTACTAGTTGTGCTTTATGGTGACAGTAAATGGGTGTGTACTTACTAGCTGTGCTTTATGGTGACAGTACGTGGGTGTGTACTTACTAGTTGTGTTTTATGGTGACAGTATATGGGTGTGTACTTACTAGCTGTGTTTTATGGTGAAGTGCATGGGTGTGTACTTACTAGCTGTGATTTATGGTGACAGTACATGGGTGTGTACTTACTAGTTGTGTTTTATGGTGACAGTATGTGGGTGTGTACTTACTAGTTGTGTTTGATGGTGACAGTAAATAGGTGTGTACTTATTATCTGTGTTGTATGGTGACAGTACATAGGTGTGTACTTAACTAGTTGTGTTTTATGGTGACAGTACATGGGTGTGTACTTACTAGTTGTGTTTTATGGTGACAGTACATGGGTGTGTACTTACTAACTGTGTTGTATGGTGAAGTACATGGGTGTGTACTTACTAGCTGTGCTTCATGGCGACAGTACATGGGAGCGTAATTACTAGATGTGCAGTATGGTGACAGTACATGGGTGTGTACTTACTAGCTGTGCTTTATGGTGACAGTACATGGGTGTGTACTTACTAGCTGTGTTGTATGGTGAAGTACATGGGTGTGTACTTACTAGCTGTGTTTTATGGTGGCAGTACGTGGGTGTGTACTTATTAGCTGTGCTTTATGGTGACAGTACATGGTATGTACTTTCTAACTGTGCAGTATGATAACAGTACATGTCGAGTACGGTAAAAGTGCATGGTTTGTACTTACTAACTGTGCAGTACGGATCACTGAAGCCCACACAGCCATGCAGACATTGTCCATCTATCTTGTTACAAGACGTATTGTAGCATACACTATTACACTCAGACAAACAGTTTGCTCCATACTTTCCTGCGGGACACACAGCTTCAAGAAAAAATAACAAACATTACTTGAAAAGCAAGTATAACACTTGACAAACAAGTATAACACTTGGCAAACAAGTATAACACTTGGCACACAAGTATAAAACTGGGCAAACAAGTATAACACTTGGCAAACAAGTATAACACTTGGCAAACAAGTATAACACTGGGCAAACAAGTATAACACTTGACAAACAAGTATAACACTTGGCAAACAAGTATAACACTTGGCAAACAAGTATAACACTTGACAAACACGTATAACACTTGGCAAACAAGTATAACACTTGGCAAACAAGTATAACTAGTTCGAGCCACACGCCGTCGAGCTCTGATCTCGTTATTGGTGCAACTGCTGGTTGTCAAATTTGTAACTTGAGTTATTACTATGGGCATCTGATCAATAAATAAAGTGCCATTTTTACTGACATTAGATTAATAATAAACGTTCACATAGCACAACTTGGGCTAAATTATATTCTTACATCTTTAGATTATTGCTTGTTAAGTGTGAGAAAGATAGAAAGTGAAAGAGATAATACAAGTACATACATATAAATAATTAACGTATAGTAAAGGTTATTAATAACAACTGTTCAATGTATCTAGAAATTGTTAAAACTAGTCACTGATAAATTACCATATACAGATTAGGTATAGAATCTTATATTCAAGAAAAGAATGAAATGTGCTGGATACATTTTGGCAACATTACTGACAATGAAAGTACAAAACGATTAATGTGTTTATATTTAAGTTTTGTTCTAAAACATGCTTAAATTAAACATGTCATACGTTACCAAGACTACCATGTTCATGTCAAGTTGTAATGCAATTAGTTTAGAGGAGATGAAAATTAAGTTCGCGTACAGCTAGCTGAATGTATAAAGTGTAATTTTAATACAATATGATGTGTTACTTACATGATCGACAGTCAGGTAAAGTCTTCCCGTACATACATATGAACATACATGATCCGTCCATAGCACTGCATAAGTTATGACAAGACTCGGGGCAAGTATGTAAACAGCCCAGACCCCAAGTACCAGGAACACAGTCTGGAGATAGGGAAACATTTACTGAAATGATATTTCATTTGTAGTTTATTTTGTTGTTTTTGCTTTTTTTTTGAGCTTTTTAAGTTGACATTTCCTTGAACTTCTTGTGGTGCAAAAGCCCTCTGCATTGACATTTCCTTGAACTTCTTGTGGTGCAAAAGCCCTCTGCATTGACATTTCCTTGAACTTCTTGTGGTGCAAAAGCCCTCTGCATTGACATTTCCTTGAACTTCTTGTGGTGCAAAAGCCCTCTGCAATCACTCTCCTGCGCACTGTGTTATGGGAGTCATTTTTCTATCCTCCCCCCCTCCAATGTTTGGTCATCTCCTGCTCTCAAGACCTTCTTCAAATGGTCTTTGGGCGTCCCACCTTACATTGGACTTGGGGATTCCACTGCGTATTCATTTTTTATATCAAATTTGACTATTTTAATGGTCTCATTCAAAATGAATTGAATAAATTAATAATTAACTTAAGATGACTTAGGACTTTTTATAAAGAGATAGCTCAGAATGTTAAATGTTGAAGTCTTGGAAATATAAATTAGCAGAATGGTATAAATTTGGTGTGAATATCATGCATTATTTTCAATCAATCAATAGCTATTTACTAAGAGTAAGGTTTTTATGTATAATCTTTCATCCCTCGACGATTTATGCAAATAAGTGGAAAAAAAGAAGAGAAAATTTAAAGCTTTCACTGAAACGAAACAGAGCTGAAGTCTGCTATGAGAGAATAATTGTAATAGCGCTAGACAACGGTTCTAAATCTATCTCGCGATTGTACTTCAAGGGTGTAAACGTATGTCCGCGGGTACCTTTAACACTTAGGTTTGCAACTAAATTTGCATATTTTCATAATGCGATACTTGGTCACATGGTGTGGTGATGAGTTTAGTGATGAGTCGAACGACAAACAGAGGAACTTGTTTTTTAAAAATCTTGGTTGTTGTGGTACAAAAATATTCTGTCACTGCGTACTCTTGAATAGCCTTTCGCGTACCCACGGGGTACACATAGCAACTGCTGAGAATTGCGGGCCGCATTTAGCCTGTGGATCAAACTTTGCTCATGTCTATGCTAGACTGGTCAATCACTCTAATGTTTACCTCCAAACGTCTCCATCTCACACAATGTAAGTATGGGGTTTGTAGAGCCGTAGGATTTTGATGTTGCTCGAACCACAATCCTCCAGGTGGGCTGTGTGTGCTGGGGTAAGAGAAGGACGTAGATGAGTTTACTACCAATGGTCTTGTCCTGATATTGTAGAACTGTTGTCTTCTCAGAGTCGAACAATGTGAGATTGAAGTTATCCAATCGCCTGTCCAAACTCTCACCTATTTTAGGAGAAAACAAACAAAAGAAAGTAGACAACTGGCTAAATAGAAAGTATACAACTGAAACACTTTAAAAGTTGAATGAACACACACACACACAAATAATGAAAGGTGGTGGAAACATATATATATATATATATTACTACTTGCAAGTACCCGGCTTTGCCCGGGTTTAAAATAAGGTTTTCTGTTTACCTTCTGTTTTCTCCCTACCACCTCTCTCACTCCCTCCCTCTCTCTTTCTCTCCCTCTCTCTCCTACCCTCCCACTCTCTCCCTCTCTCTCCCTCCCTCCCCCTTTCTCTCTCTTTATCTCTCTCCATCCATCTCTTTCTCTCCCTCTCTCTCCCACCCTCCCTCTCTCTCCCTCCCTCCTTCCCTCTCTCTCCCTCTTTGTTCCCTCTCTCTCTGTACCTCATTTTCTCTCTCCCACCCTCCCTCTCTCTCCCTCCCCCTCTCTCTCCCTACCTACCCCCTCTCTCCCTCCCTCCCTTTCTCTTTCCCTCGCTCCCTCCCACTCCCACTCTCTCTTTCTGTCCTTCTCTCCCACTCTCCCTCTCTCTCCCCCTTCCTCCCTCCTTCTCTCCCCCTCTCTCCCTCCCTCTCTCCCACTTCCTCCCTCCCTGCCCCCCTCTATCTCTATCTCTTTCCCTCTTTCTCTCTCTGTACAATTTCTGGATCTTGAGTTTACTTACCGCTTTTCTTTAGTAAAGTTTTCTCTAAAATGTTGTGTTCCGTGTATCAAAAGTAAAAAAAAAAACCTACTTTATTATGCACAAAGGCAAGTTGGTGTGGCACGATACAGCACCAAATAAAAAAAAAATGTATCATCGGGAAATGACGTCACAAAAGATTTTATTTATAGCGATGTCGTTCCCATATCATATAGTAAAATATTAAAATAATTAATTACAATTAAACTACCCATTAAGATGGAACGAAACTGTTTCATGACCTTCCCCATGTAATTATGTGTACGTGTACAAAATTTCACGTCATTTGGTTGTCTGAATCTTGAGTTTTAAAAGAACAGACAGATAGAAAGACAGCAAATGCGTCTTATAAGTATATATATATATATATTAGGGTGCCACTCAAAAAAAAAAATTCTGAGTTTTTATCCTGCCACCCCCAAAATGTGTTAAGAATAAAATTAGCAAATTTTGAATGTATTCTGATAATATTTATTGGTAGCTCAACAGTGTCAAAGTTTTGCAATAATCAGTGTTTTGCGACATTACCATACGGTAATCGGTAATCCAGCTGTAACACAAAAAAATCAAGACACATATTGCTGTAAAATAGAACAAACAACTGTTTTGTACATATCACCAGAATAGTAACTTTCAGAACCTTCAGCTAATAAACATAAAGAGTCAATTCAACATAGTTCAGACTGAGAGATCACTATTCACTAATTACATTTCTTCACCTCCAAGTAATGATATTCTAGCTGCGGCTGGGACAGTTAGGGTGGACTTGTTAGCATTAGGAAAGTCACGATGGTTTCTCTCTACTACTTGTAACAAAAACTGTTTCTGTTCCTCTTGATTGGTTAGTACTCCATTGAATGCTTGACTCAGGGCCACTCCACACTCGGCTGCATCATTGACGACTTTCAAACTCGCAACTTTCTTCTGGCCAACAATGTAGTTGTTATCAGTGGCCCATGTGTCTGGATTCGTGGTCAGGAAATCTTGTTGTATGTTCAAGGCTGTGAAAAGTTTCCTGGTGTATTGCGATACAAAATCAGAAAGTTTACATTGTGGTAATGTTGGACAGAAGGCTATTCTGCTAGGATGATCTGTTGTTATTTTGTCAAGTGTTGCAACCATGACTAACTTCATTTTAGATGAAACATCATTGTCAAAAAATGCAAAACCTACCATAATTTTACTCAAGTACCACAAGTGTCCAGAGAATGATTTTGTTGCTGATTTGTCAACGATGTCATGTGTTTTCTCCAATTGTTGAAGTAGCTGCAAATCTCTTCGGGGAGCAGATGTAGAACATGGGGATGTAAACCACGAATTCAGGTAGACCTTAAGTGTGAAGGGGTTGAAGTGACCCAGTGATGGCAATTCACGTGCAGTAAGTTGGAACTGAGAACGCAAAATAAAAATCTTAAGGCTGTAAATCAGTTTTGCCATCCACCGGGCCCGGTGATAAGCTCAAGGAGCCAGAATCTTTTCATCTGCACCACAAGCTGCACCTAGAAAAAGAAGTGGCAGTTGCAGAAGCTCACGATAATCATCTCTGGGCTGAAACACAGTTAGCTGATGCTGAATGAAGTGAATGAGTTCATCCCGAACTGGATTGAGAACCAATGCAATATAATCTACACCCATTCCACTTGCATACATCGATATGTCAAGTGATCCCGAACATTCACGAAATCTCTGGAATAACTTGATATTAGGTCTACTAGATCAAACACCTTTGCCACAATGAGTTCCATTATGTGGCGCCTGCATGCTAAGCTGATCAATTCTCTGCCAAGTTTCTTCTCCAAAAGAATGCAGGCACCTGCATTTATGCCAGTGTTACTGGCCGTAGTGTCGAAACACATGAACTTGATGTTATCAGCAATGTTCCATTCTTGAATAAAATTAAACACGTCAGTTGCCTCGGCCTCTCCAGTTCCATTTGGCAATTTCGGTACTCCCAGCAATTTCATTGTTCCATCACCGGATACCAGAACAGCAAGACGATCACGATGTTTGCATCGACTACGTCTGACTGATTGCTTGTTTATCGCCAGGGCTGCAGTAATGTGGTCAAGTGATTCTGCTGCTGCTGCTGCTGCAATTATGTAAACTGCGTTCCTGTCACTGATTTTACTTCTGTCTAATGCAGCTGGCAAACCTGTACACACAATATTGGTGGATCGGACAATCCTCACTGGCTTAGTATACACTTTAGGTGGTTCGGGGAGTTCATCAGGATCATCGGGATCACATCCATCGGTGCTCTTAGTCTCTGTGTCGCTGTCATTGCTGGCAATAAACTCCATCTTCTTTGCCTCATGTTGCATCCGCTTAGCCTCATTTTCCTTACGATAATATTGCTCTAAGCGCCTATTATAAGACCTTTGTTCTTCCCGAGTTAGCACCATATCCACTAGACCCATGCAACCATGACTCCCTTTCTCTATTTGTGCTTCTAGAAATTGTATGTATTCAGGTACCCGCATCATAGTTAAAGCTTCAGCATGTGCAACATCAAACAATTCAGTCAAACGTTCAGTAAATTGGAGCTCCTTCTTCTGAGTATCTGTTCTGTGGGATACATTTTTCCTATTCCAATCCATGCTGGAGATCCTTTATCTTGGCAATTATGTGGCATTCTTTGCGAACTGGAATGCGTGCTTTATGCCATAACTGAACAACTTCTTTCATTGTCACTGTGGCACTAGCAGTAATATATATTGCACTGACATGAAAATATAAATAACAGAAATTATATAAATAAGTAACAGAAATTGCCTCCGGTTTGCCTTGTATGTCAAATACAGGCATTTTCGAATATAATATAAAACTTCGAGTCCATTGAGCTACCTCTAAATATCACTGTATCTTCATGAAACTTGGTAAAATTACTTAACATAACAACAGGAAAAAAAATTAGGGAGTGGGACAATAAAACTTAAATTTTTAGAGCATTTTTTTTCGAAAATGCCTGTATTTGACATACAAGGCAAACCGGAGGCAATTTCTGTTACTTATTTATATAACTTCTGTTATTTATATTTTTTATTGTCCCCGTTTTGTCTGTCTGTCTGTCTGTCCGTCATCACTTTAGATCTCAACAACCATAAGTACTAGACCCATGATGTATATATCATTTTGTAGGTCTTGGCCTGTCAAGAAAACACTTTGGTCCATTTCGCGATTTGACCTCTGAGAGCCGAAAAAGAGGGCGTTTTAAGTACCGTTTTTGCTTATATTTTAACTATAAATAATAAAAGCTAATCAAAAGGGCTTAATCATTATTTATTTGTGTAACAGTTATTCAACATGATTACTTCCCTCTCTATTTACCAGCAAAATCTATGGCTGTCACCCGGAAAAAAAATACGGATTTCGTCTGGCGTAACCGTAGCCACTGCGTACACGAAAATGCTCTAAAATGCCCTTTGTCCGAAACGGAAAAGACTTAAATTGCTTGTTTTTTTTTTCCCATTGCGTTGAGTGGCACCCTAATATATATATATATATATATATATATATATATATATATATATATGCATATATATATATATATATATATATATATATATATATAAAGACATAAGAGAGAAACAAAATCAATAATTTTAATTAACTCAGTTGGTATAAAAAAATGCAAATCTCATTGTGATCTCTTCATCTTTTATAAATGTAAGGCCACGCCCAATAGTCCATCTGTTATCAATAAAATTATCATGCTTTCAGGTGTATCTTCACTCAACAAAGACTTAATTGATGTTATCTCTTTCACATGATAATATTCACATCTAACTTCGAAATTTGGCTAGTCGCATCAGCTAATTTGTACATTTGTCAAGCAGTGTCTATATTGGTCAAGTAGTGTGTAAATTGGCCGAACAGCGTGTATATTGTCCGAGCAGTGTGTACATTGGCCGAGCAGTGTGTAAATTGGCCGAGAGTATTACATTGGTCGAGCAGTGTCTATATTGGCCGAACAGTGTGTACATTGGCCGAGCAGCATGTATATTGGCCAAGAAGTGTGTACATTGGTCGAGCAGCGTGTATATTGGCTGAGCAGCATGTATATTGGCCGAGCAGCGTGTATATTGGCCGAGCAGCGTGTAAATTGGCCGAGCAGTGTGTACATTGGCCGAACAGTGTGTATATTGTCCGAGCAGTGTGTCTATTGGCCGAGCAGTGTGTACATTGGCCGAGAGTATTACATTGGTCGATCAGTGTCTATATTGGCCGAGCAGCGTGTATATTGGCCGAGCAGCGTGTATATTGGCCGAGCAGCGTGTAAATTGGCCGAGCAGTGTGTATACTGGCCGAGCAGTGTGTACATGGGCCGAGCAGCGTGTATATTGGCCTAGCAGTGTGTACGATGGCAGAGCAGCGTGTATACTGGCCGAGCAGTTTGTACATGTGCCGAGCAGCGTGTATGTTGGCGGAGCAGCGTGTATATTGTCCGAACAGCGTATATATTGGCAGTGCAGCGTGTATATTGGCCAAGCAGCGTGTATATTGGCCGAGCAGTGTGTATATTGGCCAAGCAATTTGTACACTCGCCGAGCAGTTTGTACATGGACCGAGCAGCGTGTATATTGGCCGAGCAGTGTGTATACTGGCCAAGCAGTTGTAAATGGGCCGAGCAGCGTGTATGTTGGCCGAGCAGCGTGTATATTGGCCGAGCAGCGTGTATATTGGCCGAGCAATTCGTACACTCGCAGAGAAGTTTGTACATGGGCCGAACAGCGTATATATTGGCAGAGCAGCGTGTATATTAACCTAGCAGTGTGTATATTGGCCAAACAGTGTCTATATTTGCCGAGCAGTATCTATATTGGCCGAGCAGTGTGTACATTGCCTAGTGTTGCTGGCGTATTCCTAAAATTTATCGTATTGTACAGACATACACTAAAATATGTGTGTTTGTGTGTGTGCTGGTGTGTTTGCAGGAAGAAAAAAATAAAGAACAGAAGACACAGACCAAAAGGAGGCCAAAAATAGTTGTAGATAGAAAGACGAATTCAAACAGACAGACATAAATATCTAACCTCTATTAAAACAGACATACATAACTTTCCAACTCCATTACACAAACAATTATTGTTTATCACCTCTATTAATCAGAGAGAAATGTCTCACCTATATTTAACAGACCGAATCGTCTCACCTCTGTTAAAAATAACGATCTTATGAATAACTGGAGGTCTGTCGAAAGTTAGATTTAAATGCGGGTCATTGTCTAGATCACTTGTATGGGTGCAGCCTCTTCTGATCATCTTGTGTATCTTATACCCGTCAATGGCCTTCAGTGGCGATGCCAAGTTTTGTAAAGACACGTCATTTAGAATTGAAGACTGGACAACGTGTTGACCGTAAGCCATGTTACGTCCTAAATAAACAGACAAACAAAAGATCATTTCTGCTCATTTAATTTTTCGTTTTCATAGCAATACATTTAGTTGACATGTAAACTAGGTGAATAATATTATTTTTAAAAGCTTTTATTTAAACACGTTACTTTTTGTCTAAAAATGTTGTGTTTATTAAATCTTATGACTCTATTTTTAAACCCATTATGATTTAGTGGTTAAGCTCACACTCAGCTTCGGTGTTAAATATACATAACTTTAAACTACTTTGATCCATAAATAAACATTGAGTTAGATTACCAAGCCAAATAGTTTTTTAATTATATGGAAAGTATGGGAAAATACGGATGGAATCAAAAATGGTTAAATACCAGAAAAAATTATTTACTGAGAAAAAAAATATTGCAGCTTTTTTAAATCTTATATATATATATATATATATTATGTGGTAAGTGTTGCCAGACAGGTATAATAAAAGTATACTAATTATGTACACATAAGTCATCAGGTAAACGTTATACTGAACATATCCACCTTGGATATTAGTCACTTCTGTCGTTTGTGCAAGTGGCTAGAGTAGCCTAGGCACAAACGATTGGTCACTAAAACACATGTGCAAGCATGAGAAGTGTATGTAAGATATATATTTGAACGGGCTTAGAGCATCAGAACTCAAACCTTACAGAAACACAGTTTTAAACAATTCAAACACATATTTTATACAAAATGAATATAATATAAATATTTTAAACAATTATACACATGTTGAACAACGTTAATAAACATATTTAAAGCAAAGAAATAATAATTCAAATATTATTTTTTATCAGTTGACGGGGTCGAACTGTCCGGGGTGAAAGTGACGCGGGGTCGAAATGGCAGGTCGAACTGTCCGTTGTCAAAGTGACGCGGGGTCGAAATGGCGGGTCGAACTGTCCGGGGTGAAAGTGACGCGGGGTCGAAATGGCAGGTCGAACTGTCCGGGGTCAAAGTGACGCGGGGTCGAAATGGCAGGTCGAACTGTCCGGGGTCAAAGTGACGCGGGGTCGAAATGGCAGGTCGAACTGTCCGGGGTCAAAGTGACGCGAGGTCGAAATGGCAGGTCGAACTGTCCGGGGTCAAAGTGACGCGAGGTCGAAATGGCAGGTCGAACTGTCCGGGGTCAAAGTGACGCGGGGTCGAAATGGCGGGTCGAACTGTCCGGGATCAAAGTGACGCGTGGTCGAAATGGCGGGTCGAACTGTCCGGGGTCAAAGTGACGCGGGGTCGAAATGGCGGGTCGAACTGTCCGGGGTCAAAGTGACGCGGGGTCGAAATGGCAGGTCGAACTGTCCGGGGTCAAAGTGACGCGGGGTAGAAATGGCAGGTCGAACTGTCTGGGGTCAAAGTGACGCGGGGTCGAAATGGCAGGTCGAACTGTCCGGGGTCAAAGTGACGCGGGATCGAAATGGCGGGTCGAACTGAAGGGTTCAAAAAGTCCGGTCACCACTTACTTTGTGGAACATTTTTTTTATAAATTTGGCGAGTGGATTAGTTATACAATAAATATTTTATGAACTAAACAAACATCAAATGGCGAGTCACTACATCTTGTTGCAGTTTTCGTTTTTGAGCAATGTAATTATTGCACTGAGTTATTTTATTTGTGATGATTCTGGATTATAGTAATGTGTAACTTAGTACAGTGAGCATAAACTAACACCCACTGAAGTACAGTGAACATAAACTAACCTCCACTGACGTACAGTGAGCATAAACTAATCTCCACTGACGTACAATGAACATAAACTAACCTCTACTGCTGTACAGTGAACGTTAAACTAACCTCCAATGACGTGCAGTGAATATAAGCTAACCTCCACTGACGTACATTGAACATAAACTAACTCCCATTAAAGCTTCCACTGACGTACAGTAAACATAAACTAACCTCCACTAACGTATAGTGAACATTCAATAACCTCCACTGACGTACAGTGAACATAAACAAACCTCCACTGACGTACAGTGAACATAAATAAACCTCCAATGACGTACAGTTAACATAAACTAGCCTCGACTGACGTACAATGAACGTAAACTTACCTCCACTGACGTAAAGTGAACAAAGATTTGTTGGATCCAAGGTGAGCACCATCTGTACCACCGCTACTTTAAGATGGCAATAGATGTCCAGGTATTTGTCAATATTTATAAGTGCTTTGTTGTTATTGTCACATGGCATCGAACTTTTATCTGGCAACACAAACTGAACAGATGCGTTCACCTTCTTTACTGTAATTAAGCATACGTGCAAGACTAAATCAAATTAATAAAGTGGGATATTGTTATAATTGGCATTGCAAGTGAAAGCATTGGTCTGAAATGAAACAACTATATCAGTTAAGTGCAGCGGTTTGAGTGTACCCACCACATCTACCGGCATGGCCAGGACTGCGGGGTGTGTGCACTTTTTTTTTGTTACAATATATATGTTTTATTACTTACAGTGTGAGATACATATGTCATGTTGCTGTGTCAAATACACATGTTCTATTACAGCGCGAAATACATGTTTTTTGTTTCTGCGTAAAATACAGAGTGAGTAGCGCACATCGTCACATCATCATATAATCCTTGATGTGACTGCTGAAGAATGTTTTGTTGTAATTTCCCGCCAATAAATGAGCTGCAGCTTTCATTGAGTCTCTACTCAGGCCAACTTCAAGGTGACTTGTGTAACTTTTCATTTTTCCAACGCCTGACCTCCAACATGGCAATCTGTTTCCTAAGACTTTTAACTGCCATAAAATGCCCTGGTAAAACTTAAAGATTAGTGTAATGTTAATGATTTAATTAGGGCAAATATTCAGGATATACTAGGTAAATTATGTAAACACTCCACACCTCTTGTCTTATTTCGACCCTTGAATTTTTTGATCCTTAAATTCTACATAACGTCCATATCATGGCACACTATTGTAATAGACAATGTAAACGTTGCTAGCCATCCACATGGCAGTAATCAAATAAAGAAATAAAGTGGAAACACTTAAACATAAAATACAATTCACATTTGAAAAAAAAAAATAACACGCTACAAACCATTGTTAGAATGAATCCTGAGAAATGTAAACACAATGAGATGGTTGAATTGAACTACAATTTCAGTTTTCGACTCCGTCAATTTGACACACGTTTCATCATTTCCATCCATTATTTCTTCCACCGAATTTAGATGTGAATAAATCCGCGCTATGTCTGGAGTGATCATATTCTCTGTTGAAAAAACAAGTCATCATCAATCTATCAATAAAAATCATTAAAATAATTTAATGTTAGTTATTCCAATGATTATAAAATGATGAAATGTTTAAGTTTGATACTAAAAACCTCAAAAAAATATGCTTGAGGACGTTAATGTTCTGACATAGTTCCAGAATAGTAATGTATCACAATTTTAGAATAAAGACTAATGAATCCGTAGCGAAGTCTTCTTGATGGTGACAAGAGTTATAGCAAATAGAAATGAAGACTTCTTGTTTAAACAGTTAATAATCCCCCCTACTCTCTCTCTCTCTCTGATTCCATTGTTAGTTTTAAAATAATTGGATATAATGGCAAGGCGGTGCTCAGCAATGGACATGAGAGTCCCGTGTTTATGTCTCAGCGAGTAGTAGTACATTTTTTCAAGGTCTTTGTGAAAGCTGGTTAAAAGAACCTGACGTCCACTCAGCTTTTGAGTAAAAAGTAAAGATCCTTACGACCTGAAAAGCTGATGGGAGTAGATGAAGAGTAGAATTCATAAGATACAGTAGCCACGGTATATAAAGGGATTGGATGACTTTACTCCATAAACCTAAAGTAAGGTACGCCTTTACATCTGAGTGGACGGGGACATTAACTGGGACCTGAAAAATTCCCTAGGTTCTCAACTAGGTACAAACCTCCGGTCGACAGTCGATAGCTCTACACCGCACGACCATCCGTCGTGACTTTAGTTGCGGAAGTAAAGGTAGCTGGTAGTTGTCCTAACCACATAATCTCTTTATATGCCATACAAAAGAAACAGATACATTCTACACACTGCAATAGCTCCGATAGCACTTAAGGATTAAGAGAAATAAATATATTACATAAAATGTTTCCCATCTACATCAAGCTAAATATACAGTTATTAGACTAATGACAGGGTTGGACTGAACAACATGCAGCAGTGACAACTCTGGTAATGAAAATATACCTCAGCTGGTCTGTTCAGGATTAAACACTGCTTCTACATTCAGTATCCAAGATGCTGACGACACACCTATTTCACAACAACGAAGAAAAGGGAAAAAACGCCCATTTCGTATCGTCTTTATACATTTCCGGTAGCCATCGACCCTGTAACAAATCATTTTATTGGCAAGGACACAGCTGCAGATAGTTTTTTGACTTTCCTAACTCCTGACGTTTGAGAAAATCTTCTGTTTTAAATGTATTTATTCAGCAAAAACAAATTAGGGTTCAGCCTGTGGAGCCGAATGATTTATTCGTTTTTAGGACTGTATTTTTTGTCGTCTATCATCTCTTACCGCAGGTGAACTAATACTGGTCTACTGATATGGACTAAAATGTCCCCATCGTTTCCAAAACTATGTCACGTGACAGGGTTTTTTTTAATTCTACCTGACACATGTTTTTCTTCGCTTTGATAGTAATGTGCTATGCCGATGTTTTTTTTTTTGTTTCTAAGGACATCATGAACCTTTACTGGATTTCAGAAAAACCTTGCTATTGGTCTCAGTACCATGGATAACTAACAATTACAATAAGATGTTGTACTTCACATGATGGTTTAGAATTCCTCCTGTTCACCTACACATTGCAGGAAGAGAAGGGAATTTTTTTTTCTGTCTCTAACAACATTCGCAAGCAAAATCTTTGAAAAGCGTGTACGTTAGGAAATATGACAATGAAGAAATACAATCTAAGTCATGTTCCAAGTATGATGTCTATTTGTGTTTTAATGACACAAAAAATGTTTTGCTATTTGTCATTGTGACGTGTAGAATTGCCCTTCTCCCCCACCAACCCCAGTTCACCACAGGGTCAAGGTTCCAACCTCCATGTTGTGTAGATTCGTTTCATCGACGTCGCCTCCCCCCAATCGTTTCACTGACGTTCTTCCCCCCCCCCCAAACGTTTCGGTTACAGACATCGTCGTTTCCCCCCCCCCAAACGTTGCACCAACGTATTCGCCCCGACCTTATAAATACGTGAATGGCAGTAATTGAGTTAGTAAGGTGCTGACAGTCATATGAGTTAGACGTAGAGTAGTGTAGATAGTTCTAAGAGTTAGTTCTAAACTTGTAGTGACATTTGTTTAAGTAGACATCATAAGACAAAGGACTTATATTGTATATACATATATAATCACCTATGTTTAGAAGCAATTAAAGTTGGATTTTTGAGTTTAAATACCAGTGTTGCTGTTGGTATATATGTATTAGAGAAGTGTGTACATAACATATTTGGCGATCCTACGCCTTGTAAAGTATAAAATATAATAACGTTACATATTTGAAAATAATAACGTAACATTTGGCGAGCCTGCCCAAAGATATTTCTGGAATCTTCATCTAAGTCAGCAACAGCAGCCAACTGTGGAGTCACACTTACTCAACAACAGCCCAGAGAGGAGTCACACCGACTCAGCAGCCAATAGAGGAGTCTCACTGACTCGAGAGCAGCCAACAGAGGAGTCACACTGACTCAACAGCAGCCAGAGAAGAGTCACACTGACTCTGCAGCAGCCAATAGAGGAGTCACACTGACTCAAGAGCAGCCAACAGAGGAGTCACACTGACTCAACAGCAGCCATAGAAGAGTCACACCGACTCAGCAGCCAATAGAGGAGTCACACTGACTCAAGAGCAGCCAACAGAGGAGTCACACTGACTCAACAGCAGCCATAGAAGAGTCACACCGACTCAGCAGCCAATAGAGGAGTCACACTGACTCAGCAGCCAATAGAGGAGTCTCACTGACTCGAGAGCAGCCAACAGAGGAGTCACACTGTCTCAACAGCAGCCCAGAGAGGAGTCACACTGACTCTGCAGCAGCCAAGAGAGGAGTCACACTGACTCTGCAGCAGCCAAGAGAGGAGTCACACTGACTCATACATAATCTAGGAGAGCAGAGAAGGCGACGAGAGGAGTCAGTCAGTCTGTGTTAATATATTCTTAAAACCAGATAAGTTTTCTTTTTAAATTTTATCTTAGTGCACAATCAAATGTCTCGTTTATTTTGAATCCTTATAGATATTTTGTTGGTAGTCTCTCACTGAGTACATCTTTGTTACTTTTGTAACGGAGTGTTTAAAAGCGGTGCTCGGAGAGATTACATAACATTTATTTGTTAGATCGTTACTGTCTAGTTTGTGTATATGTGACAGTATTGTTTTATTTGTTGTTACTATCAGTTTTCTCTGCCTTTTGTCTTGTTTATTTCGTATTGTATTTGTACCGCAGAAATTTACTTAGTTTGTGTGTTAGATTGTAGATAATAAGTATTTCATTATCCTTATTTAGTTGAAGTTAATATTAAGGTAAGTCAAGGTAACTCAATTTGTTTGTAAATCATTATTCATAACTCAGAATGTCATCATTCGAACATTTCGTTACCTTAGGACAAACATTAGGGATAGAGACAAAAAAATTAGAGAAATGGGCGCAGGATAGGTTAGAGAAGGAACAGGCTAGGTTAGATAAGGAACATGAGAAGGAACAGGCTAGGCATTCTTTCGACATAACACAAAGCCAGCTAAGAATCAAGCAGTTAGAATTAGAGAAAGAGTTAAGGGATAGCCAGCTTAATAATCCCACCCCTCCACCTACCCCAATGTCAACCATAGATCATAGTCTTGCAAATAGAATAGCTCACTATAAATACCATCTATTTGATGAACAGAAGACGACAATAGACAATTTTCTCACCAAATTCGAACGGGACATGAAGGAACTCGACTTCCCCGAATCCAAATGGACGTACTTGTTAGGTAAATCTTTTACTAGTGACGTTTCCCTTAAGATATGTTTAAACCAGGACATTTACCAGGTAGCTAGAGAACAGCTTCTAAGGACATATGGACAGACAGAAGCAAGTTTTAGGAAGGCGTTTCATCAGACAGTTTTACAAAAGGACGATGACCCCCAGACATATTTTGACAAATTAGGTACTGCCTTGGATAAATGGCTACAATATGCTAAGGTAGAAAGGACATTCGAAGCCTTTAGGACATTTTTCTTGTTAGACAAGGCCATTCATTCCTGCCACCCTGAATTGAAGTCATTCATTTTAGAAAGGGCACCAAAGACAGTAGAGACAGCTGTGGACCTAATAAGGAAATATAAAACCGCCCTTCCAGACAAACCAACAGCTCGTATCGATAATGACTCTCCAGACATAATATGCTACAGTAATGATAACACCAGAATTAATGCTAGTAGCAAACGTAGCCCAACTCGGATAGAAAGGGTGGGAGAACAGACAGCCGACTATGTTATATATGCAATAAGGGTGGACATTGGGCCCGAAATTGCATTGAGAGGAATAAGGGCCTATATTGTCCATCTTGTCAAGCACGCGGATATTCGACACGACAGTGTTTAAAGAATCATGGAGATAGCGGGTCATATCAGGACAACAACAGGCATGGTTATGCTAGAGGCAGATCTGGTCCTTGACCTACTGATAGAAACGGCAACAGGGGTAGACCTGGCTCAGATGACCGAATACACAGGGCTATGGCCATTGTATCCTGCAATGGTGGGCTAAATTACTTCCCTGGTTTTGTGGGTAGCACTCCAGTTAATGTTTTAAGAGATACAGGCTGTACAACAGTCCTTGTTAAACGAGATTTCGTACATGAATATCAATTTACCGGAATATACAATGAAGTAATGACATTTGATGGCACAGTCACTGTACACCCACAGGCGAAGATCCACATACGAACCCCTCATTATAGTGGCGAGATTTTGGCTCTGGTTGCTGATAACGCCCCAATAGATTTAATTCTCGGAAATGTGCCTGAAGTGGTGGACTGCACAGAGGCAGAGATAAAAGTATGGACCCATCAACACAAAATAAAAGAGCAAACCTATATGGTAACCACTAGAACAAAAGCAAAAAAAGAAATTTGTACAATTGACAATGAGAAACCATTTACTCACGCTATCTCATATCAAGAAGAATCAAGTGATCAAAACAAAGTAGTAGTAAATGATAATATCTCTCCTCAAATAACAGTTCAGTTGTCAGACAGTGAAGATAAGTCGGTGAACGCTAGTGACAACGAACCAGAACCAGTGAAGATAGACGGTAGTACATTCCGTTCTGAGCAAGATGCTGATCCCTCCCTGCAGCGGTTGTTCCAAATATTACAAAACACCAGTGTAAAAAACATGTCTGGAGATAAGCTATGGATCGACGAGAAAACTAGTGTATTGATGAGGACAACTAGTTCTAAAGGTGATAAAGTCACACAGCTCGTCATCCCACAGAAATACAGACCGTTGTGTCTACTAAAGGCCCACGACATACCCCTGGCGGGACATACCGGTATAAATAGAACCAAACACAGACTCCTTACAGATTGCTACTGGCCTACTATTGGGAAGGACATCAAGAATTATGTACAATCATGTAAAACATGTCAGATGAAGGGCCCCAGGGGTAATTTCACTCAAGCACCAATACAAACCGTGGATATCATTGAAAGACCGTTCTCAAAAGTTGCAGTGGATATCATAGGACCCATGCCTGTCATGTCAAACAGAGGCCACCGCTACATACTTACAATGGTAGACATATGTTCGCGATGGCCTGAGGCTATCCCACTGAAGAGAATAGAAGCCCAGGATGTTGCACAATCATTATATTTAATTTTCTCCAGGTTTGGATTCCCACGTGAAATACTATCGGATAGGGGTACACAATTCACATCTAATCTGTCTAAGGAATTATTTAAGATGCTAGGTATACGATAAAAGTTTACCACGCCCTATCACCCACAGAGCAATGGCATATGTGAGAGGTTCAATAAAACATTCAAAGAACGTATATCTAACGTCGCAAACCATAACCCTAAAGATTGGGACCTTGCCATTCCAGCCATACTGTTCTCCTACCGAGATAGCCCCAATGAGAGCACTGGCTTCTCCCCATTTCAAATATTGTTCGGAGGTAACCCCAGAGGCCCCATCACAGCAATTAAGGAATCTGTTGTCCTGGATGACGCTGGTGGTGTAATTAACAGTTACGAATTGGTTACCAGAACTAGAGAAAACATCGTGCGAGCATGTGAGGCAGCCAACAAAAACCTTGTTGATAAAGGTACAATCACCAGGTGTAGGGTTAATCAAAATAGAAAACTCAGACTGCTAGAGGCTGGGGATTCGGTCATAGTGTTACTCCCAGATAGAAATAGTAAATTCTTTACCCAATGGCTTGGACCATAAAAATGCTTAAAAGGTATTACGAAAGACCTATTGAAATCAAAGACCAGAACGTCCGGACAGGACCCATCTGTTGTACAGTGTTGAGAGAAGACGATATAATTGAAGATGATGAATTGACCATGCCCACGCTCCAGACATGTAACACACAGACATGGAATGACGTTAAAATTCATGCTCTACCCCCACAACAGAGCGCAGAAATACACAAGGTATTACAGAAATACCAAGAAATCTTTACTGATCTCCCAGGCAGAACATCTGCTATAGAGCATAACATCCTCCTGACTGATACTACTCCGGTCAAACTTAGACATTACACCATCCCACTACACCATAGGGACCACCTACAATCAGAGATTAACGATCTAATTAAATTAGGGCTCGTAGAGCCATCTAACTCCCCCTATGCAGCACCAGTTGTGCTAGTGAAGAAAAAGGATGGAGGTCTCCGTCTATGTGTTGACTACAGACAGTTGAATAAGGTGACTGTGTTTGACCCGTTCCCCATGCCCAATCCTGAAGACATTATAAGCAGCCTGACAAAAGCTAAGATCTTCACAAAACTTGACCTATCTAGAGGTTACTGGCAGATTCCGTTGTCAGAAAATGCCAAACCACTGACGGCATTCACAACTCCTTTCGGAGTCTTTCAGTGGAACGTCATGAGTTTCGGTCTTGTAAACGCTCCAGCTACATTCAATAGAATGATGGCTAGACTCTTTAGCAGTAGAAAAGACACTATCTTCTATCTCGATGACATCTGCTTATTTAGTGAGACATGGGATGAACACATAAAAAGTTTATATGATATATTTCACATCTTGAAAGTTAACAGTCTTACAGTTAAGCCTTCCAAAATACAAATAGGATTAGCTGAAATTTCTTTCCTAGGACATAAAATATCAAACAACTCTATTGAACCCATGGAAGAAACGGTTTCAAAAATTTTAAAACTGACCCAGCCTAAAACAAAGAAACAAGTTCGTAGCTTATTAGGTTTGTGTAACTTTTATAGAAAATTCATTCCCCGCTTCTCTGAAATAACAGAACCTTTGTCAGAGTTAACCAAAAGGGACACCCAATTAAAGTCCAATGGTCAACTAAATGTCAGGAGTCACTCAATCAAATAAAAGCAGCATTCTCCAATGAACCCATCTTGAAACTTCCTGACATTAACAGGGAATTTATCCTTGTTACGGATGCGTCCTCAACCGCAATAGGTGGTTCGTTAACCCAAATCTATGATACCAAATACCACCCAGTCATGTACGTGAGCAGAAAACTGCTCCCTGCCGAAGTGAAATATGCCACTATTGAAAGAGAGGGCCTAGCCATCATCTGGTGTATTACCAAATTGTCCAGATACTTGCTGGGCGCCGAATTTACTTTACTAACCGACCATGCCCCGTTAGCCTTCATTAATACGAAGAAATTAGGAAACAAAAGAATAGCCAGATGGTCACTCCTATTACAGGACTATAACTTTCGTGTAAACACGATAGCCGGTAAATTTAATGTCCTGGCAGTCACCCTCTCGCGGTGCACTTAAATATCACATTAAAACAACATTACTATAACAGTAGTAGGAATATGATGTTTGCTAAGGCTAAGTAATATATGCAAATGCAGAGTCAAAGGTAAGTGATATAGGTCACACTAGATAGATATACTGAATTAAATATGATCAGCTAAGTCAAAGAGTCACACGGTAAGTTCAGATGTCTTGTTTATTTGACTCGTGCACTAAGATACTAAGATACTAAGATACTGAGATAATATGTTCAATATCCCCCCCCCTCTAAAGAATAAGCCCTTAAAATTTCATAGCTAGTTATTCACAGGCTGACTAACAAAGACCAGTATATATATGTCGTCATACAAGTTCAAGTCGCCACCTTTGTGAGGGCCTAAACATTTATCTGTTACCAACAATCTAATTTCACCTGTTTTCACCTCATCATATTTGTTCTACGTGTAGCCCCTCACTCAAGCGTAAACCGAGTCAACGACGCAGTCAATAATTTCCTGTTAACAACGATATGCAGAACGTCGTCAACAGTTTACATCAATGAAGCAGACAAAACTAAAACCACGCCTCATACATTGACACGTTTATCACAAGAGGTGTAGTTAATGTCACTTCGACCTCAAGTTCACCAGCGAGTAAATATTACAGACAATGGAACGTTTTCGTCTTTCCCTTGGACACGTTGTGTAAAACGGACCTGTATGCCCCATCACATATTTGAACCAAGACATCAAGGAGCAATACAAGCCAGTAACAGAATGAACTTGTTTGTATTATAGAACATTGCATACATTGTTTTTTTTTGTTTCGTGCTTTATTAAGTTTTGTAATTTATTAAAATGTATTACGTTCTATTACATTGATTATGCATTGACATCCATACCATTTTCAATGTGATGTAACACTGTTCCCCACTAGACTTTTTTATAATAATGTTTGTTAGTTTGTTTTACTACGTAAAACTTGGAAAGGAGGGAGGTATGTGACGTGTAGAATCGCCTTTCTCCCCCACCAACCCCAGTTCACCACAGGGTCAAGGTTCCAACCGCTATGTTGTGTAGATTCGTTTCATCGACGTCGCCTCCCCCCCAATCGTTTCACTGACGTTCTTCCCCCCCCCCCCCCCAACTTTTCGGTGACAGACATCGTCGTTTCCCCCCCCCCCAAAACGTTGCACCAACGTATTCGCCCCGACCTTATAAATACGTGAATGGCAGTAATTGAGTTAGTAAGGTGCTGACAGTCATATGAGTTAGACGTAGAGTAGTGTAGATAGTTCTAAGATTCTAAGAGTTAGTTGTAAACTTGTAGTGACATTTGTTTAAGTAGACATCATAAGACAAAGGACTTATATTGTATATACATATATATTCACCTATGTTTAGAAGCAATTAAAGTTGGATTTTTGAGTTTAAATACCAGTGTTGCTGTTGATATATATGTATTAGAGAAGTGTGTACGTAACATATTTGGCGATCCTACGCCTTGTAAAGTATAAGATATAATACCGTTACATATTTGAAAATAATAACGTAACAGTCATGAAATATAAAAAAAAATTCATTTCATTTTCACTAAATAATGATCAATTTTAAAATGTTTATCATATATGTTTGTATTTCAAATCTACTTTGCTCTTATATTGTTTCTACATGCACAATTGTTCTTTTTCATGTAATTTTGTTTTCTTAATTTTTTTCCTACATTCCAGACGGTACTTATAAATACCAAGTTTATATTTATAATACTGATTTTCATTTATTGTATGTTTATAAGGTGGTATTAGGAACTGAATGGTATGAAAAAATATGTTGCGAGTCTTTGTTAATTCAGTAACGAAAGAGTTAAGACTTTGGGCGCGGAAGACAATATTTGACCCCTAAAAAAAGATTTTGTATTAAAATTTTTTTAATTTAAAATAAATTGAGACCTGTTACGTCCCATTTCAATTATGGATCCCAGATTTAGTTTATCCCTTTGAAACAATACTATTTTCATTAGAAACCCATTTGTTTAAATCTGTATTGTGAACACGCCATCAAGATAAACTCATTTCAAAGAGATAAAACATGACTCAACTGAAAAGCATAGCTATCCTCATTTCGTCGAACAAGTCATGAAATCTCCAAATTATTGGATACTGAACTAACTTCTGGAGAAAGGCATGCCAATGAATGAAATGATTGCCCACAACGAGTTAAAACAAAATTCTACGATATCAGATAAATAAGAATGTGTGACACAGCCTAAATCAAAAGATTTTATTTCTGAACCACTATGAAGATCGAAGTCAGCTTCGCTAGGATTCACTGATATCAACGTCTTCAAAACTGTTTATGAAGTGGGTGGTAAACGCAGTTCCGGATTTACACATAGGCTAATTAGGCCATGGTCTAGGGCCCCCGCGAAATAAGAGGCCCCCAAAATGTTGAGTGGTATACAAAAATAAAAAAAAAATATAAGAAACTTAGCAATATTTTTTATTTTTCAAAATTGGGCCTAAAATTTTCGTACTCAATTTTAATATAAAGAAATAGATAAAGATATCTAAATTTTTCTGCGGACTTTCAAAACTTTCTCATGCAACTCGATGGGTTTGCGAACAGCTTCCGACCAAAGATTAGAGTCTTCTTAGAGTATCCCTCGGAACTTCGCCAATCGGACCTTAACTATTTCTTTATCATGTTAACAAAACTACAAAGACAATTAAATGGTCTCTGACCTAAGCAGAGTTTAAATAATATAACAACACACACTAGAACATTAGTTCCCAGAGTCTGGTACGCGAACCCCAGGGGGTATGGGAAGAGTTTGGCGGGGGTAAACGCAACAACGGAGAACATTGGGTAGACATGCATGGCTACAACGAAAACAATGAAACTATGGAAAACAATGACTGTAAAAACAATATGATCTTTTAAATAGGGGTACACAATATTACGGAAATGAAAAAAGGGGGTACGCGGATGTCGAGTGGCTGAGAAACACTGCTCCAGAAAATAGTAGTACACTATTAGTACAGTAGTAGTACACTAGCAGTACACTATTAGTACAGTAGTAGTACACTAGCAGTACACTATTATACAGTAGTAGTACACTAGCAGTACACTATTAGTACAGTAGTACACTAGCAGTACACTATTAGTACAGTAGTAGTACACTAGCAGTACACTATTAGTACAGTAGTAGTACACTAGCAGTACACTATTAGTACAATAATTAGTTTTGGAGAATAAAGTACAGTAAACAGTTAAAAAACAAAAACTTACGGTATTGACACAAGTACCCAAACCATCCAGTCTCACATGTAGGACCGAGACAGTTTCCCTGACGATCACATCCATCGGTACAGTGACATTTGTAACGACAGTTTGGTCCAAACCAACCTACTGCACATCTTGCTGTTTGGTACGTAAAGACAAAAGGTATTAAATAGATGTATAGATTATCTATATAAATAATTCTCTTCGTCGCCCAACCATGCGGGACACCACCACGTAGCAAGACGCAAGCCTATATAGATAGATTAGTTGCGTTTGCGGAATCCCCGAATACGTCAAAGCAAGCAAGACGCATTCAGCATTCAACAACATTCGACAACTCGCGTTGTTTTTCTGATTTCTTTATGCTTGTTTTTTGGGGGGAATGCCTATTTCCGTGATTTCACATAGCAAGACATAGTATGGCGGTCGAGAGAAGAGTTTAAAACTGTAGATGTACTCATGTAGATTTTATGTAAAAATCTTCGATGTGAACAAAGGGAAATAGAGCGCTGGCAAGATCCATAAATATGTTTAAATTGTTTTTTTTTTTAATTTTGTCGCGCGTTATTATATAGACTTTGTTTTGTTTTTTAAGTTATTTTAAATTTTATTATACATTTATAGAGGTCGTGAATAGGTATAAATCAACAAGATAATACGTTTTAAATACTCCCAAGTGATGAACTTTGTGTGTCAATTTAAAAGTATGTTTCTTCGCACAACTTCTATTTACTTTGAACAACATTCACATGCTAATTTTCCCCTTGCTTGTGTGCAATGTATTACCTAAAATAAATTTTATAATAAGATACTACAAAAAATATTACAATGCTTAATGAGCAATTAAAAATGAATGATAAAATATATTTCATTCGATTGCTTATTTAAAAAAAAAATTACAGTAATTATATTGATAGGGCGGCGTATGCTACGCCGCGGGATGAGTAGTAGTGAATAAAAACATTTCTCCCACTGTTCTCCTACCATCCACGTTACTATATAGATGTCGTAGAGTGACTGTGTAGAATAGTAGTAGGTGATATCTACCCATATACGTCTTGTGTAATGTTAAAGGACTTTTTATATTGTGATATACCTATATTTTATCATTTCCAGTTAGGGTTAGTGCTTATTGTCACGTAAGAATTTTTTTTATTTCTAAACCCCTTGTCACGTGACAAGAGGTGTCAGTTATAGTGTGTCAATACATTTTAATAGTAGCCAGACCAAAAGTAAAAAAAAAATTCTATTTCTCTCTTTTTAAAATCCTTTATTTAAAACTTGCTGTGGTTGTGTGTTTTAAGCAAAACTTTGTTCTGGGAAATCAGCGGTAATTTTTCACTATCTTCTTGAAAACCTTTGAAAACCTTTAATCTTGTCGAGTAACAGAAATATATGACATTGTCACATATAACGCCCATCTTGGTGAGTTCAGAAGTCAGTTTGTGACATTGTCACATATAACGGCTATCTTGTTGAGTTCAGAAGTCAGTTTGTTTTAAAGTCTGGTGTGCTATTTTATTTATTTTTTTTAAATATTGAATTAACAACAAACAACAAGTGAATTTTCTTTCAAGCCTAAAAAATAATAACATAATCTTTTATTCGTCCGTTGCCATACTAGATACATCACTTAATTTAATTGTTTATTTCAATTTCACACAAACAATGATCACTGAAGTACTTTTAACATTTAAAAATAATGTATCTAAAAAAAAAATAGTTGCAGACTTTTATTTGAATATATAATATAAATGTAAATTATATTGATGAAATAAAGTTTGAGTGCTAATTTGTATCTCGTGTGTATGTAAGCTGACACAATTTAATATCATAATATAATGAACGTTGTTAAGCTTCCAACTCTACAAGTAGGCTACTCATTATTAGATTAAAGGAAATATAAAGTATTTTATTATTGTACTACATTCATAAAAAATTGCAAGAATAAAAAAAAATCTAAAATAATCCATACTAGTGCTCACTCATTTTATAGTCAATTAAATTTCAATAAATAAGTTTCAGTAAAAGCTTATTTCTATAGTTTTTTTTAAATATTTTTATTTGTTATTAGATACTTACAATCAGACTGTGATAAAGTGTAAACACAGGACCCGTTCATTGATGAACAGCCCAGAAAGCAGCTGTCGTTACATCCCATTTTACAATTCAAACCCCACAGATAACTTGGACAATCTTTTGCAAGTGAAAAAAAAATATGATAGCATCTAATAACTAATCGATCCATTAAGGCAATAGTAAGTGCTTAAAGACGTAAAAGCCACACACTTTTATTAAAGATAAACATTAAATAAAAATAGCGTTTTATTAAAATCTAGGATTATGTAATACCCAATTGAAGTCGATCAGGTTTAATACATAGGACAATGTTGAATAAATAAACAAATGGGAAAGACAGGTAATTGCTAACAGCAGGTAAAGCATTTTGATCAAACTCATATAGTACTAGATGGATTCCGTATAGAAGAATAGGCTTTCTCAATACTCTCTGGAAAGAGCAGGACTGTAATAAACCTGCGTCCTTATGAGTGGTTAATGGCAGCCGTAAAAAAGATGTGTTGTATAGTTGTTTAGAAATGTGTTGATTAAAAGATGAGTTGTATAGTTGTTTAGAAATTTGTTGATCAAAAGATGTGTTGTATAGTTGCTTAAAAATGTGTTGATCAAAAGATGAGTTGTATAGTTGTTTAGAAATGTGTTGATCAAAAGATGAGTTGTATAGTTCCTGTTTATACAATATAAATATTTAACTTACATATTAAGACATTATCCCTACATCATAACCCAGTAACAGACATTCTTATTTTTACCTATAACTCTACCAAATGGACAAAAGTATCTCTATACCTGCAATCTTTTCGAGTGAGAGACTAAACATTATCTCCTACACGACAAGAAAATGCCTATAATTATATCACTAATAGAAAACTTATCTTCATGTCTTAATCAAAAGATTGACTAACTTATCTTTACCTCCAAAAGTTTCTACCTCACAGAGAGACAAAATTGGGTTAGGACTTTCCACAATGTGTGTGGCATAAATCACTAAGAACCAGGCCGGCTCTATGACAGGTAACAGTACAGTGTACACTAGCCGGTGTTTCTCCACTGTTGAGTCGTTGTATTCAAAGATGAGTTTGTCATATTCATTGTACAAGCGAAGAATGAATCCATTGAGTCCTTCACTGAGTAAATCATCTATAAATATCGTAAAGATGAAAGAAAGAAAGAAACTATGAAAATAAAAAGCCAGCAATACGTTGGACTATTTCAAGACATTTGAAAACCTTTGTTGTAATGTGCAGAAACATGCTATATTTGAAGATTTAAAATGAATACTTTAAAAGTTAACTTGTGTCAAATGAAAAAGAAAATGTGTTACATGATTCACAAAATATTTCAATGTAGCTGCATGCTAAAAGCCAAACTCAACAATTAAGTTCGGCGTGTTGAACAGAGCGGTTAACTTTCTTTAAATTTCGTCATTTACCATTGAATAAAAAAAAATGTTCAATTTTCGCTAAATTATATTTCATGATTTTAGTCTTTATTTTAAATATTCTAATTTCGGCAACAAAATCCAATTAAATTTTTGCTTTTTATGCGTATAAATGAATATGATCATAAAGCTAATATTGTTTGTAAGTTACGAAAACATTTGTAACGGATAGCAAAATACCTTAGATACACCGTGTAAGGCTATATTTTTATCCAAACAAACTAAAATCGAAATACTATTCAACTAAAACGGCTGGAAGTTATTCAACACATGCTTAACGAAATCTTCACAAAGAATAATAACATATTGCCGCATTCTGCATATGATTTAAAAAAAAAATTGACAAAATCTACACTAAGCAAGATTAAATGCCTAGTAATATCCATAAGTACCTGGCTATATTGACAAAATGCCATGTAATATTAATAAATATCTGGCTATATTGACAAAATGCCATGTAATATCCATAAATACCTGGCTATATTGACAAAATGCTACGTAATACGTCATTAACGAGTTTGCGGAAGAGCGAGATAAATGATTCTTAAAAAGGTAAAAACGTCAAAATAATGTGAGACACGTTACAACCTATCATTACTTCATACAAAGAAGAGCCATGGAAACAAAATATTTGCTAAATTACATTGGGAATGTCAAAAAAGGTTTGAACTTAATAAAGTAGTTGTTACAATTCGACAAATGTTCACTAGATGGCCAACATATTAAATTTGTCAATTGACATATTTGCTGGGTTAGTTTTGCCAATAGACATATTTGCTGGGTTAGTTTTGCCAATAGACATATTTGCTGGGTTAGTTTTGCCAATAGACATATTTGCTGGGTTAGTTTTGCCAATAGACATATTTGCTGGGTTAGTTTTGCCAATAGACATATTTGCTGGGTTAGTTTTGCCAAAGCTTGAAGTCATTATGTGAAAAGTTGCGTACTTAATTCAACTTAATAAATTAATGCTGGGATGAAATATATATTAGAATGCTGAGTGGAATTAAACTATCTTCTTCTTTTGATACGTTGTGACAAGTTAAACGTTCCATAAGCTAAAGATATACCCTGATAAAATGATTCAATCGAGGATCGATTAAAATGTTTATTAAGCAACTAAATGTAAAGGCTGATTGACAAAAGTTTGTTTTGACGAATAATTTACTGCGAGTTATCCGCAGGACTACTTTCATATTGCAAACTGACAGTATGATAAATACGTCATATATATTTCATTGTAAAAATACTCATATTTTAAAAGGATATGTATCGTAAACTTTTAGTCAGTGCGTAACTTAAAACAAGAAGTTTTAAATGTGTGCTTTTTAACAGTAAATGGGCGTTATTGAAAAAGTCATAGCGCTCTGTTGGATTGACTGTGCGTTGCGCGGCGATCCGTTTGCTCACACAAGCGCGCACACTTTTCTGTACGTGCGCATAACTCTGAGTTGCAGCAAAATTAAAGTCACACGGCATGTGAAAACAAAATATGAGACGTAGAAATTACATGGTATGGAGAAGAATCAAAGAACATTTATTAAGCCAATATTCAAATCTACAATTTTGTACAACGAAAAAAATATATGACGAAATTATTCTGTATTGTTATGTATATATTTTCACCTTTAACCGATATGGTCGTTTTAGGAGAAGAGATGGACACATCAACAGACTGTTGTACTATAATAGTCCTAACTGTCGGGTAATAAACTTGGTGACGCCCATCTTCTCTCCAAGTCAGCGGCGAATATATTTGCCTATACCAGTGGTCAGAACCCCATACACTTTGCATATGACCGAGCCCACTTCGTTAATATTAAATATAGTCCTAAAAATGTCATTTTAATGAACAATTTCGAATGGCTCTTTCGAATAATGAACCAAGTATGTATGGACAATGATAATAACACAGAGAGCCGCAATATGATTCTAAAAATATCTACGCTCTACATTTCTCACCTCTGTTGTAAAGAATAATTCTGTTGATCACCACAGGTATCTCGTAGGTCAACTTGAAGTAAGGTGTGTTGTCTCCCACAATCGTTTGAGTGCAGAGAGATTTTACATTGTCGTTTGACTTGATACCATCAATAGCCTTCTGGGCAGTTAGTGAACGTAAAGTCGAGGACTGTAGAACAGACTGACCGAAGGCCAGATTCCGGCCTACAATGAAAAAAAACAACAATTCTGAGTTACCAAAGGTCTGTGTAAATATTCCCTCAATTACAGACGGAGTGTTGTTACTGCCACAGGCGGGTCAGACTAAGGTGTCAAAGTCAGAATATGTAAGGCAAGACATATCTTTGTCTCAACGAAACCTGTGTCAAAACCAGAATATGTAAGGCAAGACATATCTTTGTCTCAATGAAACCTGTTTCAAAACCAGAATATGTAAGGCAAGACATACCTTTGTCTCAATGAAACCTGTATGAAAAACATCTTCCATCTAAAACAAATATAAACTCCAGATATTCAAGAGCATTCGTCAAATCCGTCCTGGTATATGGTGCAGACACATGGATAGTCACCAACTAATTAACCAACAAATTACAGACGTTTATCCTAATAATAAGGCGACAAGGTAAAATAAGGAACGAAGATCTCTGGCATCTGGCTAAAATCCCGTAGACCTACAAATATCCAGAAGAAAACGAAGATGGATTGGTCACTCACTCAGGAAGACTCAGAAGACATTACGAAAATGGCTCTTCGGTGGAATACTCAGAGAAAGTTTAGCCGCCCAAAATTACTCGGAGAAGGTCTTGCGAACAAGTGACTAAAAGTTGCAACCAAACATAAGGAAAAGTGAAAAAGGCATTCCAAAATAAGTGCGCTGGAGAGTGGCTGCAGAGGCCCTTTGCTGCGCAAAGAGTTCGAGGAATTAAGTCAAGTCACAAGTATGTCAGATATATAATAAGCTCCATTGGCCAGACAAGAAATATTTCATTCAGGTGAAATGTTACACCAATCAAGTTCATATTGGCCTGTGTCGTAACACCTCTTATGATGATTAAAGTAACAGATTTAATTCTGGTTTTTTTTTTACCAGGAGAACTTACTGTCATGGGCAGTTGAGGGTAAGTAGCAGGATGGTCGAACGATGTAAATAGAATTATTCCTGAACATGGTGAAGTTCATTAAGGTTCATTAAGTCTACACATTATCATTAAGTCTACACATGTTCATTTAGTGAATGCAGGATCATTAAGTCTACACAGGTTCATTAAGTCTACACATGTTCATTTAGTCTACACAGGTTCATTAAGTCTACACATGTTCATTTAGTCTACACAGGATCATTAAGTCTACACATGTTTATTTAGTCTACACAGGCTCATTTAGTCTACACAGGATCATTAAGTTTACACAGGATCATTAAGTCTACACAGTTTCATTAATTCTACTCAGGTGATTGACTTTCGATGGAAAGGTTAATCAGCACGGGGTTATACTAGGCACCCAATCCTTTTATTAAGCTGTTGCTATAGAAATAGATTAGTTCTACACTTAATCTAAACAAATGGACCTGAAGATTCCAGGGAAAACAGCTTATTTGGTCAAAGACAATTGTAAAAAAAAAATAATAATAAACCTACATAAAGAGAAATAATAATAGAAATAGTTTAATATTTGTTTATCAAATTGATGGAGACAAATATAAAAGTGTCTAAACATAGTAATGTTCCATTAGCCCTAAAGGGCCATCGGGGCAGATGAAGAGAATAAATCATCTGCTTCTGTAGCCGCGGCATATAAAGAGATTGTGTGGTCAAACAACGCTGCCTTTACTTCCTTAACTAATGTAAGGTACCCATTTTAATCTGAGTTGACTTGATACAATAGTATTAATTTTAGAACATTATAGTCAGAGACACATTTTTTCTCATTGGCCTCATCATGTTACATCAATGACGTTCGCATTTCGCAGGGAACATTTTTTTTCCTTTCTTTAAAAGGGATAATTAATTTTGATTATTTTAATTAACTTACTAATTAATTCAGATATTGTTAAAAATAATCGACTTCCACAGAATTATCATCTTTGACATCTGTATCTTAACATATAAAACTGTGATTTTGGTGACAAATACGACATTGATATTCTATCAAGTCATTCAGATCATTGTAGTTTATTTCATTTATCTAACTTACATATAGGTGAATATAGATGAATGTATTGTTAAATATCACACATATAGATGAATGTATTGTTAAATATCACACATATAGGTGAATGTATTGTTAAATATCGCACATATCAGTTAATGTATTGTTAAATATCTGACCTCCACTCACATAGAGTGAGCATATCCTCTGTGACCTCTGGAGTAGTTTAAAGTGGACAGTAATGCTGGTCACGAAGGTAGACGGCTGACAGTAGTAGTCCAACACGTTTGGGTTCATAACTTGTTTACGTTTCATAGTGTTACAAGCTTCGACTTTATTGTCCGATATAGTAAATGTCATTGATACGTTCATATTTTTTACTGCAAAAAACAAACTACTAAGGTATTACCTATATATTAAACTTAGGTTGTGACTGAGGCATACATCTTTAGGACACACTGTATTGGAATGGTAAATCACTTTATGTGTACATTTAAAAAAAATATTTGTTGTTATTATAATACTGTGTATTCTCTCAAAACAATTTTACGAATTGCATAAAGATAGCCTGATAGTAAAGGGAAAACATTGAAAAATACCACAACACTGAGAATACAAGCTGGATGTTAAAATTTCAAAGAATGTTTTTGATCTTCGGCATTTTATATATTTAACTTGGTTTTAAAGTTTTTAAATTTTTAAGGTGTTCGAAAGTATCAAAGGCAGTGAGGGGGTGAGGGGGGGCATTTTATAGTCTGCCTCTAGGTGCAAAAAAGCAATTTACTTCACTTAGTATTTATATAATCTATCTATCTATATCTTTGGATCTATCTATCTATCTATATATATATATATATATATATATATATATATAATATATATAGTTTCCCTCATTTAGCACAAAGTTTAGTATACTTATCACTTTACACCCCCACCCTGAGAAAATTATTCATTGTTTCATTTGTTTAAATCTAAGAGGTAAAAATCTCATTTCATGGTTACAATAATAACTCAACAATGACCTATTTACATTTCATGTTTTATATTTCAATTGTGACATTCTCCTCCCACTTTCTTCTTTTGTTTTCTCTGAAACATGTTGCGTGCGTCATTGCGGTCGTAAGAGGTTATTCATAAAAAAAAACAATACAATTCAAATAATTGTGATTGTTCTACATACTACAATCGCCGCTTACCATTCGTAGAATGCATTCGTAAATACGTGAAAGGAACAGTTTGATTGAAAGTTATTGTAATGTTGTCAAGATGCGAGAAGGTGGTGCATGTTCCGTCATTATCGTCAAATATTTGCTGAATATCCTGTTCTGGTAGGACACTCTTTGATGCTTTGTATACTGTTATCAAATCCTCTGTGTGAAAGATACTTAAAGGTAACATTATAATTTATTTACCTTGTCACAAGACTATGGCCCGCCTTACAACTATGGCCCGCCTTACAACTATGGCCCGCCTTACAACTATGGCCCGCCTTACAACTATGGCCCGTCTGACAACTATGGCCCGTCTGACAACTATGGCCCGTCTAACAACTATGACCCGTCTTACAACTATGGCCCGTCTGACAACTATGGCCCGCCTTACAACTATGGTAAACCTGACAGCATACGGCTGTTTGATCGAGCCCTCGCTGTTACCTCCTGTTACGATCAAGTAAATACTAAATCAAAAATTCATTACGTTTTATACAAATATCTGCGCATGTCCTTAATCTGCCCCATTATGCCTAACACGAAGTGCATTGTGTCCCACGATGTAGAAGTGTATTCACCCATTCCATTATTATTATATTAAAAAGATCATTTATGTGGCATATAAGGAAGATAAAAACCAAACAAATAAATATCATATGCATATATATCACTTTATAGTATTTGTCAACTGGCTTAGGGTGTAGGTTCAAATCCAATTCACGCCAATGACCATTAGAGCACCACTTACTACTGTGACCTCTGTCCACGCTGTTTAAAGGCAACTGACTCTCACGGCTACGCTGACACTTGTGATTCATTTAAATTGAAATCAATGGATAGCGTGTGCAACTATTACAGGGATATAACACAGTAAACAAACAAGGTACATACTTGAAAGCATATCATTCCTGACCTAAAATACTTAGCAGTTTCTGCTTGGTAGTATTATTCTCTTCAACTTTAGTCTACAAGATACAGGTTCTATTTTTTAATGGATTTATCCCACTCACGATATTGGCATTGTTTTCCAAACCAGCCAGGTGAACATGAATCTGTTAGACACTGTCCTTCATCATTACAACCAGAAACACAGTGACACTGATAGTAGCACTTACTTCCGAACCAGCCACTAGGGCAGGATCCTAAATAGTAATACCGGAAATGTCATTCAGATTTCAATTACAATATATAATGATAGAAACAATGGTGGTTTTATCAGATTAATCAACTACAAAAAATGCATAATCCCAATCTCAGTCCGTCCCAGTGTTAAGTGAGTGAAGTATCTTTAATGAATACATGAAATCTCTTGGATCATATAAACCAGTGGTTCCCTACCCCTGGGGCGCAGACAGGTACCGGTCCGTGGATCTTATGGTACCGGGCTGCTCAAGAAACATTAAATAATTTCCTTTTTATTTACTGTTTTGTATTTTTCTCTGGAAAGTGCGACTTTCCAATGAAGCGAGGATAACCGGGAGCTGATCATAAATATAATCAACGGCAGACCCCCCCCCCCCGCAGCGGGCCGCGGTGAAATTAAAAAACGTTTACCGGTCCGTGGCGAGCAAAATGTTGAGGGCCACTGCTGAAACCACTAATGGGACGGTTTCTATGGTGCCCCTCTTTCATCCCCACAATAGCCGATAGTACAATGGCCATGGAGGCACCACGGGATATATAGCGGGAACTTTAAACATGACCTGAAAATCCGTTGGGACCCTCAACAGTCGAGCGCTTTACAGCACTTCTTCCCGTTTCCTCTTTCTAGTGTATTTAATGAGGTAGTGAGTCAATTAGTTTTAATACTGTCTAGTGTATCTAATGAGTTAGTGAGTCAATTAGTTTTAATACTACCTAGTGCGTGTAATGAGTTAGTGAGTCAATTAGTTTTAATACTACCTAGTGCGTGTAATGAGTTAGTGAGTCAATTAGTTTTTATACAAATGTGAATGCTAACTTGCCGATAAGTAAGTGCTTTAATTACATGTATTACAGTCACGGTTTTTAATATGATTGTGTTTTAACACTTAACTGTTTTGTGTATTATTTGAAGACTTCATTCATGTTGATTTCAATTTAACTTATTACATTCCTCAATATATTATTTATTATGTTCTGTTTCCTGACTATGCGTGCCTATTATCCAGGAATTGGATAAAGTTAGAGAATCTATTAGTGAAAGTATACACAAATATAGCGTGATATATAACGAAGATAACATTTAATGTATTAGGGGCAGTGCCGCCGAGAGGGGGTCCAGATGCCCAGGGGCCCGGCGAGATTTAGGGCGAGTTTTATGGGCCCGGACTTAGCTGGCCAATCAACTTTTGAAAATATTAATAACAGCACGGGGGGGTATGCGTGACAGCCCTGCCCAGGGGCCCTAAATTTCTGTCGGTAGGCCTGATTAGGGGTATGTGTATAATATTTTAACTTGACATTATGGGAGTAGATGGTGGTGTTAAACATTCGTTATTCAATTAGGATTGTTGGTTTTTTTGTTTGTTACAACAAAACTAATTTTGAGTGTACAGTTAGATGAGATATAAGAAAAACTTCTACAAAAACGACCCATTTTAACCGAAAAATTTTCTTTACAAAAAAATTCACCATTTCAAGTCGCTTCATTCAATATTTTGTATCTATACAGCCAGGTATAAAATGAGTTTCAACTTACATGTACGTTAGGCCGTTAGGGGTTGTGCATATTCACCTGGTTAACCTGCTATTACATTGTTAAAGAAGGCTCCAATAACTTTAAATTGACTCACCCCAACAAGAGTGCAGGCATATAAGTAACTTTCGTTGAGACATGACAACTACTGCAACATAAAGGTAGTACATTACTTAAACATAAAAACATACGTGAAGCTCCATTAGCTGATACAATAGCTTCAACTTATTGCATTAAAATAATGAGTAGAACGATTTCTTTGATTTATTTAGTTCAGACATTTATTAAGTAAATATCTTATTCACTACTAAAATTCCAAATTACTGAACATTGTATCATTAAGTTACACCTTAAGGGGAAACAAACTACAAATAACTTTAGATTAATGCTAGAGAAAAAAAGGAATTCTTCATTGATTCATTAATTGAAGACGTTTACATATAAAAGTATAGGGTAAAGGATTTGATAGTAAGACATAATGGTAGATACATATGTAATGACTAAGAAAGTTGTGTTCGACTGATGGTTCATTATAGTTAGAAAGGGGAGGAATATATATAGGTATGTAGATTGACAAATACAAACATTTTGAACAATAGATGTATTACTTTATTAATCCACAGTAGAATAGCCCGAGAATAAATCATATATGATCAAATATATTAATGGCTTAATATTTACTTAAATTGACCGTAATTCAAAGACATAGTACTCAGATAAACAAGTGATGCAAAGACATAGTACTCAGATAAACAAGTGATAAATTAACAGGATGTATCCTTCTTGCAAAGATTAAATTTGTAAATCTTTTTATGTTAGAATTTTTTTTAAAAACATATAACAAAATATTCTGATATCAAACAGCATTAGGTCGAAAAGGATAAACCATCATATATATAGCAGGTTTTTAGGTTAAACCATCATATATATATATATCAGTTTTTTAGGCTAAACCATCATATATATAGCAGGTTTTTAGGTTAAACCATCATATATATAGCAGTTTTTTAGGTTAAACCATCATATATATATAGCAGTTTTTTAAGGTTAAACCATCATATATATGTAGCAGTTTTTTTAGGTTAAACCATCATATATACAGCAGTTTTTTTAGGTTAATCCATCAAATATATAGCGGTTTTTTAGGTTAAACCATCATATATATAGCAGTTATTAGGCTAAACTATCATATATAGTAGTTTATACCAAAATTAATTTGAAGTTTCACTTTAAAATGTACAATATACTTTGGATTCAAACGAAAAATACCTTACTTAAGTTTTTTGTTGACATAGCTTAAAATGCGAATATTCACTGGTATTGTATTTGAATACTACTAAATGAATAATGTTGAAACAATCTGGTTGAATTTCCCCATTTGGTGCGCATGATGCCATGCAAAGCTAGGTATCGATGTTATGCTCTATGTATGAGATTTAGAGACATTTTCTTAAGAATCTGGTCTTTCTACCTGTGATCGAATACCTTTCAGGAATACTTTTATTTTCTTTTTTTTAACTTTATTTTTTAAAAAAAAATTAAACTATTTTTTTTTTATATTTTATCCTTTAGGTTGTTGTAGAGAAAAGAAACCACTAATTATTTTTTTTTTAATTTCGTTCGTACCATTGACCTCAAAGTTAAATGATACTTCAGAAGTCTGATTCTATTCAAAATTTTGCAGGGCACAGCTAGTATTCTAATTATATTTAAATTAAACTCAACAGTTCTATGACAGGAATACGCTTCATGGGAATATAAAGACTACTAAATAAGATGCAGACACATTTAATTATAAAACCAGTTCTTTGTGAAGATCTGACACTTTTTTTTAGTATAACGACATAAGTCTTCTCATAAACTATTGCTTTATTGATCTGGCGAGGTGATAAATCGTTGTCAAGGAAAGAAGAAAAAAAAAACAATATTCTAAACTATGTATTTCTTATTACAAATAAATGTGTTACAAATTTAAGATGAACACTTGTGAAATGAAGAAAGACAAACTTAAAAAATGAAAGAACGAAAAATATATAATCATAAAATAAAGCTGGTACGTTTACATATTAACTAATTAAAAAACAAAACAGTAATACTACTTTGAATATAACAAAACAGTAATTCTACTTTGAATATAGCAAAAACTGTAATACTACTTTGAATATAACAGAAACAGTAATACTACTTTGAATATAACAGAAACAGTAAAACTACTTTGAATATAACAGAAACAGTAATACTACTTTGAATATAACAGAAACAGTAATACTACATTGAATATAACAAAAACAATAATACTAATTTGAATATAACAAAAACAGTAATACTACTTTGAATATAACAGAAACAGTAATACTACTTTGAATATAACAGAAACAGTAATACTACTTTGAATATAACAGAAACAGTAATACTACTTTGAATATAACAGAAAATACAACAAAACGAAAATATAATAATTAAAAACTGTAACCAACCAAGGAGACTGCTTTTTTTGGGGAAAAATGAATAAACTGTTTTTGTCATCAATATACATTTATTTTCATTTAATTTGTAAACATTATTGTGATAACTAAAATTTCTTTTGCTTTTTCGTACAAAACATTTAAAAAAACAATTCAGACGTTTTGAGCTCATCTGTTTTATGGTTTGGAAAAGAACTTTTTAACACACAACAAATCCTTCACAACAATTTTACACCAATGAAAACATTGTTAGACCATAACAAAAAAAATACCTCTGTGCACCAAGGTTAATATAGTGCGCAAGATTCAATCCAAAGGCTTTCTGTGTGGTTATAATCCCACTGATTTTATCAACATTGTCTTTTTTTTTACTTTTTGCCTCTCGCCTTTCTTTATTGAATAATTAATTCACTTTTAAAACAGATATCTGGCTATAGTTGTACACCACTCAAAGAAATGCATACCTGAGCTCAGAAAATTTTAATCGGAGACTAGAGAGTATCATTCCAATAATAAGTTACTGTGTACTGTGTTACTTGATGGCAGTACTCAAGGCCGTAGCCAGGATTTTGTTTTGGGGAGGGGGGGCTGTGCGGAGAGTTTTATATAAGAAAATATTGGAACACAATGATAAAGAAGTTTATTTTATAATAGAATTTGATTTTTAGAATTAATTGTGGGGGCGGCATCCCCTAGCCCCCCCCCCGGCTACGGCCTTGGCAGTACTGTAGTGCAGTGGTCTCCCAACACCAAGGCCGCCATTAAATTAATTTTTCTTGTGATTGTTTGACTTTCCATGGACGAGAAATAATTCCCCCATTTTCCAGTGGGCCGCTGAGAAATTACACTGGTCTACATGAAAAAAAAATACAAGTAAAACATTATGAATTTCTGAAATCTTGTTAAAAATGATATACTTTGATGTGTTTGGTTTATGTGTATCAGGTCAGCTTTTTGAGAAAACCTCAAAAGTGTGTTTACAAGGTTTATGCTTATATCTGCCCGTGATATGTCATCATATCAATATGTTGTTGCATGTTATCAACCAATTATGTGGTTGGATATACATATATTTGAATGAATACACGGTTTAAATTAATATTATAATGCTTTTGTTTGTGTGTTTTAGATTTTAATTACTGAATTGATTTCAATTCCCGAATTCGATTCGCTAAGCCAAAACATCGTACGAGTTCAACAGAAAGGCTTTACTAATGTTTGTGGATGATTCTGCACTGTGGCTGAGAAGAAGAAAATATGACATTTGACAAATAAATATTATCATGGTACTTTGCATGTAACCTGGGAGACCACGACCAAACATGGGCGCCTTATGTTATTTGTAAACTTTGTGAATTAACTCTTGGCAAGTGGTTTAACGGTCAAGAAAAAAGTATGCCTTTTTGTGTGACCATGATTTGGTGTGAACCTTCAAATCATGTGACAGACTGCTATTTTTGCATGATGAATATTGTTCGATTCAACAAGGGGAGCAGGCACAAGATTCAATATCTTAATGTACCATCAGCCATGAGGAGCAGGCAAAAGATTCAATATCCTAATGTACTATCAGCCCTGAGGAGCAGGCAAAAGATTCAATATCCTAATGTACCATCAGCCATGAGGAGCAGGCAAAAGATTCAATGTCCTAATGTACCATCAGCCCTGAGGAGCAGGCAAAAGATTCAATATCCTAATGTACCATCAGCCATGAGGAGCAGGCACAAGATTCAATATCCTAATGTACCATCCGCCTTGAGGAGCAGGCAAAAGATTCAATGTCCTAATGTACCATCAGCCTTGAGGAGCAGGCAATAGATTCAATGTCCTAATGTACCATCAGCCATGAGGCCTGTAGGACACTGTGAAGACATTCATGTGCCTATTCCTCCTACACAGCTGGATGATATTGAAAGTGAAGAAGACAGTGGTGATGTTCGTGATTCTGATTTTAGTGCAGAAACCACACCAAAACGACTTACTCAGTAAGATCTTGATGATCTAGTTCGAGATCATGAACTTTAAAAGTTTTCAGTTGAACTGCTTGCATCCGGCTTACAAAATCGGAACATTCTCACTCATGAAACTAGTATAAATGTGTACAGATATAGTGAAGCAGAATTTGTACAGTTCTTTTCAAGTAAGCAAGACTTGTTATATTGTAATAATATTGAAGGCCTTGTCACACCTATGGGAATGGGTTACGATGCTAACCAGTGGAGATTGTTTATTGATTCTTCAAAGAGCAATATGAAATTAGTTTTTCTATTTAATGAAAAAAGATATTATCACTTCCAGTGGTACACTAGGTAACACTGAAAGAGACGTATGAAAACTTGAAACTTTTGCTAAGTTCTTTGAATTATGACCTGCAGTAATTGGGGTTAATGAAAGCTTTTGTCAAGAATACGGACCATATTGGCTCTGGATGCCTATGGTTATCAAATTGTCCCTATATAAATGAAGTAAAGTTGACTGCAGAAATCTTTGCTGGACCGCAGATCAGAGAATTAATGAAAGATGGAGAGTTTACATCTCAATTGGCCGCAGTTGAACTGCACGCCTGGAATGTTTTCAAAGATGTTGACAACAATATCTTAGGTAACTTCAAGTCAGACAGACACACAAGTTTTGTTAAGAACATGATAGACTAATTTCGGGCTTTTGGTTGCCGTATGAGTGTCAAGTTGCACTATTTGGACTCCCACGTAGACTATTTTCCTGCAAATTTTGGCGCATACAATGAAGAGTATGAGGATAGGTTCCATCAGGACATTTGTGCAATGGAGAGTCGATACCAAGGTCGATGGAATGTGAATATGATGGCAAACTATTGCTGGTCATTGAAAATTCATAATCCTGGTGATGCTCATAAATGAAAATCACTAAAGAGACAATTCAAAGAGTGATAGAAAATTAATAAATCTAAGTCTGCTTTTATATTGCGCTTTGGTTAATAGCTTTATAGCTTCCAATAGTTTTCTTCAATAGATTGAAGTTTATTTCTGTTGCTGGTTTATTGATATTTCCTATTTTATCAAATGTCAAACTGCGAAAAATCTTGACGTGGTACACACATTTAGACTACATATTTGGAATCAGCATAAAAAGTTGTGTAAGAAACATATATTTACATGTCTGCAGTTATTTTTTTTAAATAAAAATGTGTATATCAGTGTGATGAAACACTGACCGGTCCTGGCGAGAACAAGGTTGGAGACCACTGCTGTAGTGAATGTCATTGACAAGACAGATGAAAGTTTTGGAGCAGAACACAAGGGTGCCAACACTCCCATTCAGTTTCTTCTATCTTGAGGAAGAAGAACATCAATACATAGGCGTCACTAGCAGCATTGAGGCTCTCCTTCATGTTGTTTGATGGGGCGCTGGAGGGTGGATTCCTTAAGCATTAACTCTCTTTCTGTTGGAGGCTTGAAAGTTGTGGGGCTCATATAAGTCCAGATGCCCAACTCCCTTACGCGTCTCCTAGAACGATACAATGCGAATTTTACATCCCAAAACATTAATGCTATCATGGTACTTAAAATGAAAATATCCATACAAAATATTGTTATATGTTCTGGTCCTCTCTGTTGTTATATGTCCTTGTCCTCTCTGTTGTTCTCTTCTTCTCCCACGCTCTCTCTTCTATGAAGTCTACGCAATTGAAGAAACAAAAAGATCCCAGCAAGGGCCTGTAGTAGAGCCATTGATGTGTACACCAAAGGTAATAAAATTGCGATAGTCGATTCAGATTGTGGCTCACCTGTCCCAAGACTAATTGAATCACCTGAAACAAAAAAATATTAACACATGTATCACATTATTGTTTTGATGTAGAACGTGTTGATGTATCGTTAAAGAAATGTTTTAATTTAGAATATGTTGAAGTATCGTTAAAGAAATGTTTTGATGTATAATCTGTTGAAGTATCGTTAAAGAAATGTTTTGATGTAGAATCTGTTGAAGTATCGTTAAAGAAATGTTTTGATGTAGAATCTGATGAAGTATCGTTAAAGAAATAATTATGCCCAGCTCATTCATATATATGACGTTATTATACTTAGTTCATGTGACTTTGTTTAGCTTTAACAAAGTTATAGTTTGAAATTTGAGATATTGACTATAGAAATCCCTTAAAATAACATTTTGCTAGAACTAATACATCGCTCGAATAGCACCATGCATATGAAAACATGTATTCAATAGGAAATGAAGTGAGCAAGATTATTGCTCATGAGTAGGCCAACTTATTAATGCCATGGACCAAGAACTGATGGGTGTATTGTCTACATGAAAGAACTGATGGGTGTGTTGTGAACATGAAAGAACTGATGGGTGTGTTGTGTACATGAAAGAAATGATGGGTGCGTTGTGTACATGAAAGAACTGATGGGTGTATTGTCTACATGAAAGAACTGATGGGTGTATTGTATACATGATAGAACTGATAGCTGTGTTGTGTACATGAAAGAACTGATGGGTGTATTGTGTACATGAAATAAATTATTATAATTATATTCTTTAAAACCTATATTTAGGTTGGCCACTTGAGAAAGGAAACATTGTTACGAAGCTTTATAAAATTCACTAGACCAAACACATGAGTTCATTCAACAGAAATTACACAATATTTAAGTAACGTATTACCTATATGACGTATTACCTATATTTATATTTTTGTAAAATCTTTGCATAATTAACATTTTGCAAACGATAGCTAAATTATCGCTATGAAACTGTTTTATTGAGGACTTAGTCAGTAATCATATTATTATCACGGATAGCTAATTAATTCCATGAAACTCGACCCTACCCCATGTGGGGCAAGTTGTCATATGGAATAAAAATATTCCTTGCGATTTTCTGTAAAATATACTCTTTTGGAAGCATTTAAATTAGTATAGATAACACATATTTATATTAATAGGCACTATATTTACCAAATTTTCTATATTATCATATAAAATATTTAAATAAAATTAATTTTAAAAAGTAGGTAAACTTAAACCTTTTGTGGTTTACTTTTATAGATTTTACACCATGGTCCGCAACTATAGAAGAAAAATTAGTAGAGGCTCAATTGCAAAAAGTACAATACTTGAAGCAGTGAGAGCAGTAAAATGGAATGAAACAAGTATATCACAATCACAGGTGTCAGCAGATTTTAACATCAATTACAGAACTTTGCAGCGTTACCTTTTCAAGGCATCTTGCAGATGATATTGAAGGAAAGTAAACAATACCGTTATGTAATACTGGTTATATGCCAAGTTATGTTACAGAATGACCTGAACCAATAGAAACCCCCAACAGTGCCTCAAGCCATTAATCAAGTCACTACAATGGAGCCTTCACATGAATATGACAATTCAAAATCTCACAATAAATTTTCTGGTATTTCGGAAAATTTCGACATGGTAACACCAGATAAGCTACGGACAATACCTATGGGGGTAGGCAGAAAAACAACGAAATCTTCAAGAAAGAGGAGAACCTCTTCTGTTTTAACAGATTCACCTTTCAAAAATGCTTTGCGTCAGTCACAGTTTCAGCCAAAAAAAAGTTAAACATGCTAGTGGCAAAGAAAAGTTAAACATGCTAGTGGCAAAGGAAAGTTAACATGCTAGTGGCAAAGGAAAGTTAAACATGCTAGTGGCAAAGAAAAGTTAAACATGCTAGTGGCAAAGAAAAGTTAAACATGCTAGTGGCAAAGGAAAGTTAAACATGCTAGTGGCAAAAGAAAAGTTAACCATGCTAGTGGCAAAGGGAAGTTAAACATGCTAGTGGCAAAGGAAAGTTAAACATGCTAGTGGCAAAAGAAACGGAAAAGGAAAGTCGAAATAAAAACGATTCATCTTCAGAAGATGAAAACTTTTGCACTATTTGTTTAGACACCTGGGCACTATTTGTTTAGACACCTGGGCACTATTTGTTTAGACACCTGGGCACTATTTGTTTAGACACCTGGGCACTATTTGTTTAGACACGTAGGCACTATTTGTTTAGACACCTGGTCTAATTCTAACAGCTCAAAAAAGTGTCTACAATGTTTAATGTGCACAAGCTGGGCACGTGAAGAATGCACAGAAGGGCCCTATTACACATGTCATAATTATGACTCAAGTGATTTGTGATGTCATTTATTTTTAAGAAAACATATTTTTTCGCTCGAATTTTAGTAGCATTATTAAAAAATAAAAGTTATTTTCTTCCTTCAGTTTGAGTTTCTAGTTTTTCCAATCGATTTTTGTTTTATAGACTAAAACTTTAGACATGAAAAAATGACAACTTGTCCCCCTCACAATGACAACTTGCCCCTCTCACAATGACAACTTGCCCCTCTCACAATGACAACTTGCCCCTCTCACAATGACAACTTGCCCCTTTCACAATGACAACTTGCCCCTCTCACAATGACAACTTGCCCCTCTCACAATGACAACTTGCCGCACCAAACGGGCAAGTGGTCATATCACACTAGCTAATTATAAAGATGTTTCATTACCAAACAAGATACGATACAAATTTATTAAGTTGTTTAGTACGTAAGTAAAACAATGAACTTTCAGAAAATTAAGTTTACATCAAAATTGCTTCATTAGTTTCTGAGAAATATGCCAAATTTTAAAAAGTATGTCAACTAGCCCCGCTCTCCTCTATTGCATAAATGACGTATTACTTATATAACGTATTACCTCTATGACGTATTACCTATATGACAGATATTATTCTCTTGGTCGTGATTATACCCAATTTTACACATTGAACATGTTGAGGTAAAATTTTGACACTCCTTGCAGGAATCTTGACAAGTGCAGTTCAGTCCATGACTGTCATTGCAAGCTTTCGAACAAAAAAAAAACATCTAGTGAAACATATTTGGATTACAATAAATTCTACTGTATGTTATTTTTTCAATTAGATATTGCTAAACATCTATCTATAGCTCAATCTATTAATACTGAAATATATTTTAAACGTTTTTAAAATCATCTTCCTGGATGGATGAATGGTCATGCGGTGATGAGGTCAACTGTCGACCTGAGTTTTCCTTGTTCCATCTCCAGTGAGGACCGATGGATTTTCAGGTCATTATTAAAGTTATCAGTACCTCACCAGCCATTGCAATCTTGACTATGTTCAGGTCATTATTAAAGTTATCAGTACCTCACCAGCCATTGCAATCTTGACTATGTTCAGGTCATTATTAAAGTTATCAGTACCTCACCAGCCATTGCAATCTTGACTATGTTCAGGTCATTGTTAAAGTTATCAGTACCTCACCAGCCATTGCAATCTTGACTATGTTTAGGTCATTATTAAAGTTATCAGTACCTCACCAGCCATTGCAATTTTGACTATGTTCAGGTCATTATTAAAGTTATCAGTACCTAACCAGCCATTGCAATCTTGACTATGTTGGAAATGAAAGAAGAGCACCATAAAACTGTCCCATTTGTGGTCTATAGGATCTAAGAGATTTCATATCATCTCTTACAAGAGACTTCACACCTGTTCAACTATATTTTAATCTATTAATGAAGATATCGCAATCCGCCTTTGTCCACCCAGACTAAACAATGGGTATCAGACATTTTGTTTAGGAATGTAAAGGTTTAAAATAAAGTGGCTATAGACACACCAATGGCTCTGTAAAGTTTGATAAGTAAATCTTTTACTTCTATATACAACAAGAATAAGTGCACCATAAATATACGAGTTATGGGTCATCGTTAACATAGTAAGATACTGAATGTTGTAAACAAACTATAACAAGATTTTACATGGAAATAAGAATAAAGTCTGAAATGAATCTACTCACGAGTCTGACATTGAGGTGGATCTATGTATCCATCACATCCGTAGTCACAGCTCCCAGTTATCCTATTACACAGCCGCTTGTAACAGTGTGAACTGCATCTTGCAGAACAGTTGACACTGTATGTGGTTTGCGGACACGCTGCGGATAGACAAAAACGCAATAAACTAGGTAACGAGAAGTGATGCGGCAGAATTCAACTTGGATGAATCAAATAACAACACATGTTTTATTGAAAATACAAAATATTCAAAATGTAACAGCGAGTGACTGATCTGAAATATTTTTGTTTTTTACAAACATATATTTTAGATCCTTCACTTTTTTTTGTTAGACCAATAGGGGTTGAGGCAGTATTAGTTTTTGCCCCTAATAGTTAGATAACTATCGTTGCTGGACTATAAGCTACCCCCTTCACACACACAGAGACACAAATTCGTTCAAAATAGAGCAAGTGACTATTGAGGTCATTGAGTGGATTTCTGGTATCGATGAAATGTTAACTTTTAAATAACTGTTAACCCAGCTCTTGTTGGCCACAGTTGGTGGAAGCTAGTGTCGACTTGGTCGGGTAATTAGCTCACACACATTTGCAAGCAGTGTAGAGTCTGCTAAATAGTTACAGTGCTTTGAATATAACATAAGCTGAGCTGGCTAAAAAGAAAAACCGCTTACAATAAAATGCGGTAGTATGCCAATAAAGATGGCGATAGTAATGAAATAACAAAACAAAAAGAGTTGTATTAATACAAAAGAATTTAGACAAATCTTTCCAGTTCAAAATTGTAGCCGTTTAAAAATATTCTATTTTTTTTTTAAGTTTGAATCTTATTTCCCGTTGAATGTGATTAGAAAAGATAATTAGTTGTTATTTACTTGTTGTTTTTTTGTTTTTTTAAAGTAGAATTGTTTGTTAGAAATATACATACAGTCTATGGAGTTGTAATTTAAGGTACAGAATACAGATGTTGAAGAAATGTAAAGTGATCAGAGACATGATATGATGAACAGAAGATATGTTCCAAGTACTAACCATTTAAGGTCAAGTACCCATGGTACAAGGTATGGATACAAAAAATAAGTACTCAAAAATGTATTAAAGTTGTTCTTGAGTAAAAGATGTACCAAGCATCCCATCTCTATTGTAAACGGAGACAAACGTCTAGAATACAGACCGTGACAGAATAATGTGCACAGATAGAGAAAAGACTCAGAAAAACATATAAAGCAGAGACAGATACAAACAGAGACATACAAACGTGTAGCACACTGACAGACACAAATGCATATCACAGAGAAAAGATACACATGCTTAATACAGATACAAGATACAAATGCATAACACGGAGACAAGATACGAATGCATAACACAGAGGCAAGATACAAATGCATAACACAGAGACATGATACAAATGAACACAGAGAAAATACATATGCATAACACAAAGACAATATACAAAAGCATAACACAGAGACAAGATACAAATGCATAACCCAGAGACAATATATAAATACATAACACATTGACAAATATAAATACATAACACAGAGACAAGATACTAATACATAACACAGAGACATGATACAAATGCATGGGTCTTGGGAATAATGATGAGAAAATTTTTTTTTTATATACGAACTTAAACAAATCAGAAAAGTGTAAGAGCATGCTAATCTAAAAACATGGTACCCTGTCTTTAGAGGCCACCTAGATTACTTTAATATTCTATTTAATATTTCTGTATTTATTTTGTTTATCGTTGAGGCCCTCAAACACAGATCCACATTTTAACTCCCTACACCTCATCCAGCCCAGAAACCAGACCTCTTAACCCCTTTAATATTCTTTAATCTCATTTTCCCACAGAGACCTGCCTGTAATACTGACCTTTTTTACAGACTGGGAAGTCCTGAAATCCTGGACATCCATGTATGCATAGTCCGTTGAAATTGTTGCAAATGTTTTTGAGACAATGAGCGCAGCCATTTTCACAGTTTCTACCATAGGTGCCATCGGGACAAACTTCAGAGGAAAACAGGATGACACTCTTAGTTTCATTTTCAGAGAAAAATGTAAACTATGAGAGTTTAGGAAATGGAGGCATTAAAAGAAAGTATTATAAAAGATTTTTATGTTGTCATACACAGATGACAGTTTGTTGTCATACACAGATGACAGTTTGTTGTCATACACAGATGACTGTTGTCATACACAGATGACAGTTTGTTGTCATACACAGATGACAGTTTGTTGTCATACACAGATGACAGTTTGTTGTCATACACAGATGACAGTTTGTTGTCATACACAGATGACAGTTTTTGTCATACACAGATCACAGTTTGTTGTCATACACAGATCACAGTTTGTTGTCATACACAGATCACAGTTTGTTGTCATACACAGATCACAGTTTGTTGTCATACACAGATCACAGTTTGTTGTCATACACAGATCACAGTTTGTTGTCATACACAGATCACAGTTTGTTGTCATACACAGATCACAGTTTGTTGTCATACACAGATCACAGTTTGTTGTTATACACAGATCACAGTTTTTAAACTTTGATTACCTCGGGTGTAAAGTTTATTTAAATCTAGAAACACAATAGGTTTAACTTTTATAATAGAAATACGTGCTAAGACAAATATACCATTGATAACTTGCAATAATAGCTAGAAAACATAGTTCTTTTATTCCAACGTAGGCCTACATTTAGATTAAAACAGTTGGATCTTTTCATTTCATTTGCAATAAATTAAAAAAATATCAATTCATATACGCTAAAACGTATTTATTTAGACAGGTTATTTAAGGATCTGTATCACACAGGTTATTTAAGGATCTGTATCACACAGGTTATTTAAGGATCTGTATCACACAGGTTATTTAAGGATCTATATCACACAGGTTATTTAAGGATCTGTATCACACAGGTTATTTAAGGATCTGTATCACACAGGGGCGTACTACAGCACGCGGACTGTTTTATCCGGCCCGCACTCTGCTTTACTAACAATGATGACGTTTACATTAACTTTTCATTAGTTCATGATAATACTTCATCCACTACTTTATGATAATACTTCATCCATTAGGTCATGATAATACTTCAATCATTAGTTCATGATAATACTTCAATCATTAGTTCATGATAATACTTCAATCATTAGTTCATGATAATACTTCAATCATTAGTTCATGATAATACTTAATTCATTAGCTCATGATAATACTTCATTCATTAGTTCATGATAATACTTCAATCATTTGTTCATGATAATACTTCATTCATTTGCGATCCCCCCAGTCCTTCTATAAAATTGAATAACCCACCGTTCCGTTTGTTTAGAAAAATGGTCTAAGCAACTGTTGTCTATTACACCTGTTTCCAGTTGAACACAGGGTTAAAAGCTCCCATGGCCCTAATAGGCCATCGACGCAGATAAAGTGTACAAGCTATCGATTTTTGTATTGTTGGCGCAACGCCCAGACGCCTTCTCTTTCCCAACGGATGTCTGGTACCAATTTTAAGCCAGGTGGACTTGTGGGTCTTTTAGCTAAATGTCAACGAAAACTTTAAGAAAGTCAATTGGGTCTCACAGAGGATCTAGCCCAAGATCCCACTCTGCCATCCGTCACTTACCACAAGGCTACTTTTGGATACATATCCCCAACAAACATCTCTCTCCATGTGATGACATTTACTGAGAGGGCAAGGATAGAGAGAGTTTTTAAAGTACCTTTATCACATTTAGGTGGATTTGAGTATCCATTACATCCGAGATGACATGTTCCATTGAAGTTATCACAACCATTCCAGCAAGATGTGTTGCAAGCTGTCGAACAGTTAAGACCATATCTATGTCTCTCACAATCTGAAAAAAACAAAAAGAAAAATCCCTACAATTTCTTCATCTCAACATAAATAATGTCCATTTACGTGTTTTTGTACATACCGCCAGACAAAAAATCGGATAGAAACAAGAAGATTTCTGTCTAAAATTAATATAGAAAATTAAAAACCTGACGTTTCTATGGAATCCTGGGATTCATAGGTCTTATAATCTAAGATGGTGGTAATTGGATTGGAGTCCTCGGCTGATAGGTTGTACAATCTATTGTGGTGGTAATTGGATTGGAGTCCTCGGCTGATAGGTCGTACAATCTATGATGGTGGTAATTGGATGTGAATCCTCACCATCAAAATTCCATGAATAAATATTTCAATAAAAGTTGGTATAACTTTTTATAATTTCAACTGAGAAAACTTAAAAGAAAGCAATATGCTCTAAATTAATGCCCAGAGACTTTCGTCTCTAACAGTATATGGTGTTGGGTAAAGATAGGGATACATGTATTGGGGTGGAACATGCTTTCCAGAGGACCAGCGATGTATCAACTAAACCAAGTGACATTCAGCAGTATTGGACTCACTGGTTGTGTATGTTATCACTGTAAAAATAAAACCGTGTGGATCCTATAAACTACTGATGAGACAGTAGTCAATATGTGCAATGGTCAGGGAATCACCATGGGAGAATATATAATAAAGGACTTTCGCCATGACCTGAAAAATCTTTTTCTTAGAGATTACAAATAATACACCTGTTTATGGTTCCCATGTGATATAGCAAAAGGTAAATCTGGATTTTACTGGTAAGTCATATTATAGTCTGATCAAAACAGGAAGGGGAGAAGTGGAAATAATTTGGATGAGAGTCTCTGGTCTAGTGAAGACAATCAAGTGATGTCTGATAAGTGTATGTGCATTGTTAATCAATATAATCTGGAGAAGCCGAAAACGCAGGAAATCCCTGCTATTTAAGTTGTGCGAGTTGTTGCATATTCTAATCTGAAGAGTGCCACTACCCTTTACTAGTTCAGTGCCCTTTGGGGTAATTGAAGATGTATCAATAAATGATGAATGCCTAGCTAGTGGTATAAATACTAGAAGAACTTTAAGAAAGAGAAGAAATAAAGGTCGAAGTAGTGCTTAGTAGATAGGTCCATTCAAGTTGTTACTTGTTGGAGAGAAATATCAAACTCAGGTCTAAACGAGTCATTGAACATTGTTGTAGTTCCTGTTGTAATTGCTGTCATGACCACAATTAAAGATTATTGCGAGCTGAAATAGTGTTATTAAAATATTGCCTTCATTGGATACGTATTCATGCATATATTAAGAAAACTGTCCGCTATCTTTGAATGTCTTATATTGTATGAAATACTAAAGATCCCTCATCGGAGAAGATGAAGTGTCGCATCATTCTGTTTCAGTTACAAAGGCAACAAGAGCGATATTTTGGCTAGAACAATGTCCCAGAATGGGAATCTAAATGTGGCCCATTGCCCGAAAAATGTTGCCCTACCCTGCTGTAATGACATAAGGTGTTTACTAACCAACTGTGCAGTACGGATCACTGTAGCCGTTGCAGCCATGCATACACTGCCCGGTCTGTCTCTTACAGGTCTTTTTGTAACATGCACTGTGACAATGAGATGAACAATTCTCACCGTACATACCAGCAGGACATACATCTGTATAGAAGATAAAACAATATTTATTATTTTCATTGCCTGTGTGCTTTGATCGCGGTAAAAAGTAAACAAAAAAACCGATAACATGGTTTTGTAAGCCCTCTAGTATCCATGTAATTTATAAATGGAATGTGAATAGGACATTCTATTGTTCCTATACCTTTAGTTTAGGTTTTATGTTGTTTCTCTCACATAATGAGCTGGGGTTTTTTTTTCATTAGTGTTTTTTTTGTATAATAGCTCTATTTAAAAAAAAAATATTTTATTACAACTTTTCACAACCTAAGTATATTAATTGACTGTTCCCTATTTAATTTTAAATCAACCGCTTTTATTATTTGTGCTAAAGAAAAAAAATGCATGTTCATATATGCCAGTGATAGTATCAGAAATCGTTTGGTCTCATCCAAAATGTAATATATTTAGAAATAATGACTTTCTGATAATGTTGCCAAGTGGCAACAATAGGAATATTGTGTTCAACTGTCAAGAATTGGGAAACATAACAGCTAGTAAACCTCTTGTAACATCTGTAATATGTCGAATTGTATTACCTCGTAATTAATAAATGATAGCGACATGTACATTTGATGAACTTATTAAGACAGCTATTTTTATTTTATTTTTTTAAATAATGAAATGATATTTTATTGTACATATTAAAACGTTTGCTAGATTTATTGAGAAGAGTAAAATATTGGGGTCTGTAGCAAAAGGGTCATTAACAGTAATATTTACTGCAAGTTTTCTTGTGTTAAATAATTTAAAAAGTACTGTCAGCTAGTGAGGTTGAAAAAATTGTTAAATAATTATTATTCAATAATTCTAATAAAAATTTAGTTTTTGTTTTTGAAAATATCAACCGTAGCTGTTATATGTCACCGAGTTATGTTGCCAGCTAAGCTTGGGTCTCTGACTTTAAATATAAGTCCAAAATCATTCTTCTTCGAAGAAGAATTTCGGTAAAAAAAATTTGATACTCAAGAATTATTGCATATTTTTCATAGATAAACAGCTATTACGAAATTAATAAAGAGGCTACCATAAGTGTTACTATTTTAGGAATGGGCCAGATATTGATTTAAAAATAAATAGGGAGAGGTGCTCATTGTATTTGAACTTCTAAGCTGAACTGTTGAGATGGCATATATTAGGGACAAAATCCAATCTTCCACTATGTGGTTTGAAAATATGTTTTTTTTTTTAAATGTTGCCTTAGAAAACTTTCAACATAGAGATGTGCAGAAAAGGAATGACCTTTAATTTGTTGTCATATTTAATTAGTGTATTTGTCGGTGAACCTTCATCCGAAAGAATAAAAGAAAATTCAAGTAGTTAACCTCTTTAATGCATTTTAATGTAAAAGAATATAAATTTGTTAACCTTCATGACAATCAGGTAGCAATGTCCCATACATGCACGTAAACAAACAAGATCCGTCCATAGTACTGCACGACTTGTTACAAGATTCAGGACAAGTTTTATTACAGTCCAGACCCCAGGTACCAGGGACACAATCTAAAGAAAGGGAAAAATAACACATATGTATTTCTTATTATGTTTTTAGAAGGTGGGGAAGTAAAGTCGGCTGGGCGTAGTGTTAGCCACAGTAACAGAATCAAATGAATTCAAGACCGTTAGTGCTTCGTTGGCCCATCTCGGGTTAAGTAAACTTAACTGTTTACAGCAGTGGTTCCCAAATTTTTTTGACCCACGGACCCCTTTTTATAGTCAAAACTTTCCCACGGACCCCAAGTGAAAAAGCATGATATGAAAACTACAAATTAAAAAAAAAACATATTGTTGAAGAAATATTTATTGAAATTATAAATTTTTGTTAAAAAAATGACTTGGATGAATTTGATGAGATGACTTTATGAGTGTATTTATGTCCAGCTCAATGTTTGTGAGTGGTGACCGCAAATCCCCACGAGCACAAATTTCTGGTTGGTTTCTGTTGTTTGTGTGTGTGATGAGGTACATAACGGCGCTGAATCAACGTTCTACCAAATAGTAAGACGGAAAGCAGTCAATAAATTCTGTAAAATAACGCAGGATATAAAATTGGGATCTCTTTTTATAACCAGAATTTGTGGTATCAATGTTTAAAGATTGGTTTAATTTCCTCATTCGTGGATATTTCAATAAGCTGATCCTGTATTAGAAAGGATTTATCTGTGTTTGTCCACGCGCGAAATTACTCTAAACCCAGTCAGGAATATCGAAGTGAAGAATGTCTTTAAATCTTTTTTTCAGGTCTGCATGAAGAGCTGTTTAGTGTTGACAGTAAGCTAGCTTATCTTCAACTTTATTTTGCAATTTTGAAATATTTGGAAACTGAAAACATTATCCTCTTTCCAAGTTTTGTTTGCACAGAAAAAGTTTTGACACAAACGCAGACATTTCGCTTTTAGTTTTAATTGAATTTTTCACCTTGCAGGTTCAAATTAGTTTCGTTAAATTTGTCTAATGAATCATTCATTTTTTGAGTTAATTAAATTGTGTCGCAAATCATTGTCTTTGCTTTCAAGTAATTCCTTCACCGAATCAAAAAGTGCATACAATCGATATAACATACGTACTTCTGTGTGAAGTAGTAAACGGTTATAGTCTCTGTCATTTTTTTCAAAGTTGATAAAATAATATCTCATTTAAGGCATTGACTTTATTAACTGCTTTAATGACTTAATCTAGTTGCGACAAATATACATTCGGTACAGCTTATATTAAGTATGCCAGAAAGCCTAGGTATCGTCCTACCATTGCCGGAGCACCGTCAGCAGCAACAGAAATTATATAGTCAAGGGTAATGCTTTTATATCCAACAACCTTTTAATTCAGTAAATAACGTTTCAACTTTTGTTTCCAAACATTTAACAAAATATTGTCTCCATCATCATCTCGCTTAGATATTGTCCCAGTGAGTTCTTGCAGTGACTGGCAGTGAGTTGTCCCAGCGAGTTGTTGCAGTGCCTGGCAGTGAGTTGTCCCAGTGAGTTGTCCCAGTGATTTGTCCCAGTGAGTTGTTGCAGTGACTGGCAGTGATTTGTCCCAGTGAGTTGTCCCAGTGAGTTGTTGCAGTGACTGGCAGTGAGTTGTCCCAGTGAGTTGACCCAGTGAGTTGTTGCAGTGACTGGCAGTGAGTTGTTGCAGTGAGTTGTCCAAGTGAGTTGTTGCAGTGAGTTGTGCCAGTGGGTTGTTGCAGTGACTGGCAGTGAGTTGTCCCAGCGAGTTGTTGCAGTGACTGGCAGTGATTTGTTCCAGTGATTTGTTCCAGTGAGTTGTCCCAGTGAGTTGTTGAAGTGACTGGCAGTGATTTGTCCCAGTGAGTTGTTGCAGTGACTGGCAGTGATTTGTTCCAGTGAGTTGTTGCAGTGACTGGCAGTGAGTTGTTGCAGTGAGTTGTCCCAGTGAGTTGTCCCAGTGAGTTGTTGCAGTGAGTTGTTGCAGTGAGTTGTTGCAGTGAGTTGTCCCAGTAAGTTGTTGCAGTGACTGGCAGTGATTTGTCCCAGTGAGTTGTTGCAGTGACTGGCAGTGAGTTGTTGCAGTGAGTTGTCCCAGTGAGTTGTTGCAGTGACTGGCAGTGATTTGTCCCAGTGAGTTATTGCAGTGACTGGCAGTGATTGGTTCCAGTGAGTTGTTGCAGTGACTGGCAGTGATTTGTCCCAGTGAGTTATTACAGTGACTGGCAGTGATTTGTCCCAGTGAGTTGTTGCAGTGACTGGCAGTGATTTGTCCCAGTGAGTTGTTGCAGTGACTGGCAGTGATTTGTCCCAGTGAGTTGTTGCAGTGACTGGCAGTGATTTGTTCCAGTGAGTTGTTGCAGTGACTGGCAGTGATTTGTCCCAGTGAGTTGTTGCAGTGACTGGCAGTGATTTGTTCCAGTGAGTTGTTGCAGTGCCTGGCAGTGATTTGTCCCAGTGAGTTGTTGCAGTGACTGGCAGTGATTTGTCCCAGTGAGTTGTTGCAGTGACTGGCAGTGATTTGTCCCAGTGAGTTGTTGCAGTGACTGGCAGTGAGTTGTCCCAGTGAGTTGTTGCAGTGACTGGCAGTGAGTTGTCCCAGTGAGTTGTTGCAGTGACTGGCAGTGATTTGTTCCAGTGAGTTGTTGCAGTGACTGGCAGTGAGTTGTTGCAGTGAGTTGTCCCAGTGAGTTGTCCCAGTGAGTTGTTGCAGTGAGTTGTCACAGTGAGTTGTCCCAGTGAGTTGTTGCAGTGACTGGCAGTGATTTGTCCCAGTGAGTTGTTGCAGTGACTGGCAGTGAGTTGTCCCAGTGAGTTGTTGCAGTGACTGGCAGCGAGTTGTCCCAGTGAGTTTTTGCAGTGACTGGCAGTGATTTGTCCCAGTGAGTTGTTGCAGTGACTGGCAGTGATTTGTCCCAGTGAGTTGTTGCAGTGGCTGGTAGTGATTTGTTCGAGTGAGTTGTTGCAGTGACTGGCAGTGATTTGTTCCAGTGAGTTGTTGCAGTGACTGGCAATGAGTTGTTGCAGTGAGTTATCCCAGTGAGTTGTCCCAGTGAGTTGTTGCAGTGAGTTGTTGCAGTGAGTTTTTGCAGTGAGTTGTCCCAGTAAGTTGTTGCAGTGACTGGCAGTGATTTGTTCCAGTGAGTTGTTGCAGCGACTGGCAGTGAGTTGTTGCAGTGAGTTGTCCCAGTGAGTTGTTGCAGTGACTGGCAGTGATTTGTCCCAGTGAGTTGTTGCAGTGACTGGCAGTGATTTGTTCCACTGAGTTGTTGCAGTGACTGGCAGTGATTTGTCCCAGTGAGTTGTTGCAGTGACTGGCAGTGATTTGTCCCAGTGAGTTGTTGCAGTGACTGGCAGTGATTTGTTCCAGTGAGTTGCTGCAGTGACTGGCAGTTATTTGTCCCAGTGAGTTGTTGCAGTGACTGGCAGTGATTTGTTCCAGTGAGTTGTTGCATTGACTGGCAGTGAGTTGTCCCAGTGAGTTGTTGCAGTGACTGGCAGTGAGTTGTCCCAGTGAGTTGACCCAGTGAGTTGTTGCAGTGACTGGCAGTGAGTTGTTGCAGTGAGTTGTCCCAGTGAGTTGTTGCAGTGAGTTGTGCCAGTGGGTTGTTGCAGTGACTGGCAGTGAGTTGTCCCAGCGAGTTGTTGCAGTGACTGGCAGTGATTTGTTCCAGTGATTTGTTCCAGTGAGTTGTCCCAGTGAGTTGTTGAAGTGACTGGCAGTGATTTGTCCCAGTGAGTTGTTGCAGTGACTGGCAGTGATTTGTTCCAGTGAGTTGTTGCAGTGACTGGCAGTGAGTTGTTGCACTGAGTTGTCCCAGTGAGTTGTTGCAGTGAGTTGTTGCAGTGAGTTGTTGCAGTGAGTTGTCCCAGTAAGTTGTTGCAGTGACTGGCAGTGATTTGTCCCAGTGAGTTGTTGCAGTGACTGGCAGTGAGTTGTTGCAGTGAGTTGTCCCAGTGAGTTGTTGCAGTGACTGGCAGTGATTTGTCCCAGTGAGTTATTGCAGTGACTGGCAGTGATTGGTTCCAGTGAGTTGTTGCAGTGACTGGCAGTGATTTGTCCCAGTGAGTTGTTACAGTGACTGGCAGTGATTTGTCCCAGTGAGTTGTTGCAGTGACTGGCAGTGATTTGTCCCAGTGAGTTGTTGCAGTGACTGGCAGTGATTTGTCCCAGTGAGTTGTTCCAGTGACTGGCAGTGATTTGTTCCAGTGAGTTGTTGCAGTGGCTGGTAGTGATTTGTTCGAGTGAGTTGTTGCAGTGACTGGCAGTGATTTGTTCCAGTGAGTTGTTGCAGTGACTGGCAGTGATTTGTCCCAGTGAGTTGTTGCAGTGACTGGCAGTGATTTGTCCCAGTGAGTTGTTGCAGTGACTGGCAGTGATTTGTCCCAGTGAGTTGTTGCAGTGACTGGCAGTAAGTTGTCCCAGTGAGTTGTTGCAGTGACTGGCAGTGAGTTGTCCCAGTGAGTTGTTGCAGTGACTGGCAGTGATTTGTTCCAGTGAGTTGTTGCAGTGACTGGCAGTGAGTTGTTGCAGTGAGTTGTCCCACTGAGTTGTCCCAGTGAGTTGTTGCAGTGAGTTGTCCCAGTGAGTTGTCCCAGTGAGTTGTTGCAGTGACTGGCAGTGATTTGTCCCAGTGAGTTGTTGCAGTGACTGGCAGTGAGTTGTCCCAGTGAGTTGTTGCAGTGACTGGCAGCGAGTTGTCCCAGTGAGTTGTTGCAGTGACTGGCAGTGATTTGTCCCAGTGAGTTGTTGCAGTGACTGGCAGTGATTTGTCCCAGTGAGTGTTTGCAGTGACTGGCAGTGATTTGTTCCAGTGAGTTGTTGCAGTGACTGGCAGTGAGTTGTCCCAGTGAGTTGTTGCAGTGACTGGCAGTGATTTGTCCCAGTGAGTTGTTGCAGTGGCTGGTAGTGATTTGTTCGAGTGAGTTGTTGCAGTGACTGGCAGTGATTTGTTCCAGTGAGTTGTTGCAGTGACTGGCAGTGAGTTGTTGCAGTGAGTTATCCCAGTGAGTTGTCCCAGTGAGTTGTTGCAGTGAGTTGTTGCAGTGAGTTTTTGCAGTGAGTTGTCCCAGTAAGTTGTTGCAGTGACTGGCAGTGATTTGTTCCAGTGAGTTGTTGCAGTGACTGGCAGTGAGTTGTTGCAGTGAGTTGTCCCAGTGAGTTGTTGCAGTGACTGGCAGTGATTTGTCCCAGTGAGTTGTTGCAGTGACTGGCAGTGATTTGTTCCACTGAGTTGTTGCAGTGACTGGCAGTGATTTGTCCCAGTGAGTTGTTGCAGTGACTGGCAGTGATTTGTCCCAGTGAGTTGTTGCAGTGACTGGCAGTGAGTTGTCCCAATGAGTTGTTGCAGTGACTGGCAGTGAGTTGTCCCAGTGAGTTGTTGCAGTGACTGGCAGTGATTTGTTCCAGTGAGTTGTTGCAGTGACTGGCAGTGAGTTGTTGCAGTGAGTTGTCCCAGTGAGTTGTCCCAGTGAGTTGTTGCAGTGAGTTGTCCCAGTGAGTTGTCCCAGTGAGTTGTTGCAGTGACTGGCAGTGATTTGTCCCAGTGAGTTGTTGCAGTGACTGGCAGTGAGTTGTCCCAGTGAGTTGTTGCAGTGACTGGCAGCGAGTTGTCCAGTGAGTTGTTGCAGTGACTGCATGATTTGTCCCAGTGAGTTGTTGCAGTGACTGGCAGTGATTTGTCCCAGTGAGTGTTTGCAGTGACTGGCAGTGATTTGTTCCAGTGAGTTGTTGCAGTGACTGGCAGTGAGTTGTCCCAGTGAGTTGTTGCAGTGACTGGCAGTGATTTGTCCCAGTGAGTTGTTGCAGTGGCTGGTAGTGATTTGTTCGAGTGAGTTGTTGCAGTGACTGGCAGTGATTTGTTCCAGTGAGTTGTTGCAGTGACTGGCAGTGAGTTGTTGCAGTGAGTTATCCCAGTGAGTTGTCCCAGTGAGTTGTTGCAGTGAGTTGTTGCAGTGAGTTTTTGCAGTGAGTTGTCCTAGTAAGTTGTTGCAGTGACTGGCGATGTGAGTTGTTCCAGTGAGTTGTTGCAGTGACTGGCAGTGAGTTGTTGCAGTGAGTTGTCCCAGTGAGTTGTTGCAGGTGACTGGCAGTGATTTATCCCAGTGAGTTGTTGCAGTGACTGGCAGTGATTTGTTCCACTGAGTTGTTGCAGTGACTGGTATCACAAGTGATTTGTCCCAGTGAGTTGTTGCAGTGACTGGCAGTGATTTGTCCCAGTGAGTTGTTGCAGTGACTGGCAGTGATTTGTTCCAGTGAGTTGCCTTCAGTGACTGGCAGTTATTTGTCCCAGTGAGTTGTTGCAGTGAATGGCAGTGATTTGTTGTTGCAGTGAGTTGACAGTTTTTGACTGGCAGTGAGTTGTCCAGTGAGTTGTTGCAGTGACTGGAGTTGTCCCAGTATGAGTTGTTGCAGTGACTGGCAGTGAGTTATCCCAGTGAGTTGTTGCAGTGACTGGCAGTGATTTGTTCCAGTGAGTTGTTGCAGTGACTGGCAGTGATTTGTCCCAGTGAGTTGTTGCAGTGACTGGCAGTGAGTTGTCCAGTGGGGTTGTTGCAGTGACTGGCAGTGAGTTGTCCCAGTGAGTTGTTGAAGTGACTGGCAGTGATTTGTCCCAGTGAGTTGTTGCGGTGACTGGCAGTGATTTGTCCCAGTGAGTGTTTGCAGTGACTGGCAGTGATTTGTCCCAGTGAGTTGTTGCAGTGACTGGCAGTGATTTGTTCCAGTGAGTTGCTGCAGTGACTGGCAGTTATTTGTCCCAGTGAGTTGTTGCAGTGAATGGCAGTGATTTGTTCCAGTGAGTTGTTGCATTGACTGGCAGTGAGTTGTCCCAGTGAGTTGTTGCAGTGACTGGCAGTGAGTTGTCCCAGTGAGTTGTTGCAGTGACTGGCAGTGAGTTGTCCCAGTGAGTTGTTGCAGTGACTGGCAGTGAGTTGTCCCAGTGAGTTGTTGAAGTGACTGGCAGTGATTTGTCCCAGTGAGTTGTTGCAGTGACTGGCAGTGATTTGTCCCAGTGAGTGTTTGCAGTGACTGGCAGTGATTTGTTCCAGTGAGTTGTTGCAGTGACTGGCAGTGAGTTGTCCCAGTGAGTTGTTGCAGTGACTGGCAGTGATTTGTTCCAGTGAGTTGTTGCAGTGACTGGCATTGATTTGTCCCAGTGAGTTGTTGCAGTGACTGGCAGTGAGTTGTCCCAGTGAGTTGTTGCAGTGACTGGCAGTGAGTTGTCCCAGTGAGTTGTTGCAGTGACTGGCAGTGATTTGTCCCAGTGAGTTGTTGCAGTGGCTGGTAGTGATTTGTTCGAGTGAGTTGTTGCAGTGACTGGCAGTGATTTGTTCCAGTGAGTTGTTGCAGTGACTGGCAGTGAGTTGTTGCAGTGAGTTATCCCAGTGAGTTGTCCCAGTGAGTTGTTGCAGTGAGTTGTTGCAGTGAGTTGTCCCAGTAAGTTGTTGCAGTGACTGGCAGTGATTTGTCCCAGTGAGTTGTTGCAGTGACTGGCAGTGAGTTGTTGCAGTGATTTGTCCCAGTGAGTTGTTGCAGTGACTGGCAGTGATTTGTTCCAGTGAGTTGTTGCAGTGACTGGCAGTGATTTGTTCCAGTGAGTTGCTGCAGTGATTGGCAGTGAGTTGTCCCAGTGAGTTGTCCCAGTGATTTGTCCCAGTGAGTTGTTGCAGTGACTGGCAGTGATTTGTCCCAGTGAGTTGTCCCAGTGAGTTGTTACAGTGACTGGCAGTGAGTTGTCCCAGTGAGTTGACCCAGTGAGTTGTTGCAGTGACTGGCAGTGAGTTGTTGCAGTGAGTTGTCCCAGTGAGTTGTTGCAGTGAGTTGTCCCAGTGAGTTGTTGCAGTGACTGGCAGTGATTTGTCCCAGTGAGTTGTTGCAGTGACTGGCAGTGATTTGTCCCAGTGAGTTGTTGCAGTGGCTGGTAGTGATTTGTCCCAGTGAGTGTTTGCAGTGACTGGCAGTGATTTGTTCCAGTGAGTTGTTGCAGTGACTGGCAGTGAGTTGTCCCAGTGAGTTGTTGCAGTGACTGGCAGTGATTTGTCCCAGTGAGTTGTTGCAGTGGCTGGTAGTGATTTGTTCGAGTGAGTTGTTGCAGTGACTGGCAGTGATTTGTTCCAGTGAGTTGTTGCAGTGACTGGCAGTGAGTTATTCCAGTGAGTTGTTGCAGTGACTGGCAGTGATTTGTCCCAGTGAGTTGTTGCAGTGACTGGCAGTGATTTGTCCCAGTGAGTTGTTGCAGTGACTAGCAGTGATTTGTTCCAGTGAGTTGTTGCAGTGACTGGCAGTGATTTGTCCCAGTGAGTTGTTGCAGTGACTGGCAGTGATTTGTTCCAGTGAGTTGCTGCAGTGACTGGCAGTTATTTGTCCCAGTGAGTTGTTGCAGTGACTGGCAGTGATTTGTTCCAGTGAGTTGTTGCATTGACTGGCAGTGAGTTGTCCCAGTGAGTTGTTGCAGTGACTGGCAGTGAGTTGTCCCAGTGAGTTGTTGCAGTGACTGGCAGTGAGTTGTCCCAGTGAGTTGTTGCAGTGACTGGCAGTGATTTGTTCCAGTGAGTTGTTGCAGTGACTGGCAGTGATTTGTCCCAGTGAGTTGTTGCAGTGACTGGCAGTGAGTTGTCCCAGTGAGTGTTTGCAGTGACTGGCAGTGATTTGTTCCAGTGAGTTGTGGCAGTGACTGGCAGTGAGTTGTCCCAGTGAGTTGTTGCAGTGACTGGCAGTGATTTGTTCCAGTGAGTTGTTGCAGTGACTGGCAGTGATTTGTCCCAGTGAGTTGTTGCAGTGACTGGCAGTGAGTTGTCCCAGTGAGTTGTTGCAGTGACTGGCAGTGAGTTGTCCCAGTGAGTTGTTGCAGTGACTGGCAGTGATTTGTCCCAGTGAGTTGTTGCAGTGGCTGGTAGTGATTTGTTCGAGTGAGTTGTTGCAGTGACTGGCAGTGATTTGTTCCAGTGAGTTGTTGCAGTGACTGGCAGTGAGTTGTTGCAGTGAGTTATCCCAGTGAGTTGTCCCAGTGAGTTGTTGCAGTGAGTTGTTGCAGTGATTTGTCCCAGTGAGTTGTTGCAGTGACTGGCAGTGATTTGTTCAGTGAGTTGTTGCAGTGACTAGCAGTGATTTGTTCCAGTGAGTTGCTGCAGTGATTGGCAGTGAGTTGTCCAGTGAGTTGTCCCAGTGATTTGTCCCAGTGAGTTGTTGCAGTGACTGGCAGTGATTTGTCCTCAGTGAGTTGTCCCAGTGAGTTGTTACAGTGACTGGCAGTGAGTTGTCCAGTGAGTTGACCCAGTGAGTTGTTGCAGTGACTGGCAGTGAGTTGTTGCAGTGAGTTGTCCCAGTGAGTTGTTGCAGTGAGTTGTCCCAGTGAGTTGTTGCAGTGACTGGCAGTGATTTGTCCCAGTGAGTTGTTGCAGTGACTGGCAGTGATTTGTCCCAGTGAGTTGTTGCAGTGGCTGGTAGTGATTTGTCCCAGTGAGTGTTTGCAGTGACTGGCAGTGATTTGTTCCAGTGAGTTGTTGCAGTGACTGGCAGTGAGTTATTCCAGTGAGTTGTTGCAGTGACTGGCAGTGATTTGTCCCAGTGAGTTGTTGCAGTGACTGGCAGTGATTTGTCCCAGTGAGTTGTTGCAGTGACTAGCAGTGATTTGTTCCAGTGAGTTGTTGCAGTGACTGGCAGTGATTTGTTCCAGTGAGTTGTTGCAGTGATTGGCAGTGAGTTGTTGCAGTGAGTTGTCCCAGTGAATTGTCCCAGTGAGCTGTTGCAGTGAGTTGTTGCAGTGAGTTGTCCCAGTGAGTTGTTGCAGTGACTGGCAGTGATTTGCCCCAGTGAGTTGTTGCAGTGACTGGCAGTGATTTGTTCCAGTGAATTGTTGCAGTGACTGGCAGTGAGTTGTCCCAGTGAGTTGTTGCAGTGACTGGCAGTGAGTTGTCCCAGTGAGTTGTTGCAGTGACTGGCAGTGATTTGTTCCAGTGAGTTGCTGCAGTGACTGGCAGTGAGTTGTCCCAGTGAGTTGTTGCAGTGACTGGCAGTGATTTGTTCCAGTGAGTTGTTGCAGTGACTGGCAGTGAGTTGTTGCAGTGAGTTGTCCCAGTGAGTTGTCCCAGTGAATTGTTTCAGTGAGTTGTCCAAGTGAGTTGTCCCAGTAAGTTGTTGCAGTGTCTGGCAGTGAGTTGTCCCAGTGAGTTGTTGCAGTGACTGGCAGTGAGTTTCCTATGAGTTGCTGCAGTGTGACTGGCAGGATTTGTTCCAGTGAGTTGCTGCAGTGACTGGCAGTGATTTGTCCCAGTGTGAGTTGTTGCAGTACCTGGCAGTGAGTTGACTTCCAGTGAGTTGTTGCAGTGACTGGCAGTGATTTGTTCCAGTAAGTTGTTGCAGTGATTGGCAGTGAGTTGTTGCAGTGAGTTGTCCCAGTGAGTTGTCCCAGTGAGTTGTTGCAGTGAGTTGTCCCAGTGATTTGTTCCAGTGAGTTGTTGCAGTGACTGGCAGTGAGTTGTCCCTGTGAGATGTTGCAGTGACTGGAGTGATTTGTTGGTAAGTTGTTGCAGTGACTGGCAGTGATTTGTCCCAGTGAGTTGTTGCAGTGACCTGGCAGTGATTTGTTCCAGTGAGTTGTTGCAGTGACTGGCGAGTGATTTGTTCCAGTGAGTTGTTGCTGTGACTGGCAGTGATTTGTCCCCAGTGGAAGGTTGTTGCAGTGGCTGCAGGATTTGTTCGAGTGAGTTGTTGCAGTGACTGGCAGTGATTGGTTCCAGTGAGTTGTTGCAGTGACTGGCAGTGAGTTGTTCCCTTGAGTTGTTGCAGTGACTGGCAGTGATTTGTCCCAGTGAGTTTTTGCAGTGACTGGCAGGATTTGTCCCAGTGAGGTTGTTGCAGTGACTGGCAGTGATTTGTTCCAGTGAGTTGTTGCAGTGACTGGCAGTGATTTGTCCCAGTGAGTTGTTGCAGTGACTGGCAGTGATTTGTTCCAGTGAGTTGTTGCAGTGACTGGCAGTGAGTTGTCCCAGTGAGTTGTTGCAGTGGCTGGCAGTTAGTTGTCCCAGTGAGTTGTTGCAGTGACTGGCAGTGATTTGTTCCAGTGAGTTGTTGCAGTGATTGGCAGTGAGTTGTCCCAGTGAGTTGTTGCAGTGACTGGCAGTGAGTTGCCCCAGTGAGTTTTTGCAGTGACTGGCAGTGATTTGTTCCAGTGAGTTGTTGCAGTGATTGGCAGTGAGTTGTTGCAGTGAGTTGTCCCAGTGAATTGTCCCAGTGAGTTGTTGCAGTGAGTTGTTGCAGTGAGTTGTCCCAGTGAGTTGTTGCAGTGACTGGCAGTGATTTGTCCCAGTGAGTTGTTGCAGTGACTGGCAGTGATTTGTCCCAGTGAGTTGTTGCAGTGACTGGCAGTGAGTTGTCCCAGTGAGTTGTTGCAGTGACTGGCAGTGAGATGTCCCAGTGAGTTGTTGCAGTGACTGGCAGTGAGTTGTCCCAGTGAGTTGTTGCAGTGACTGGCAGTGAGTTGTCCCAGTGAGTTGTTGCAGTGATTGGCAGTGATTTGCTCCAGTGAGTTGTTGCAGTGACTGGCAGTGAGTTGTCTAAGTGAGTTGTTGCAGTGACTGGCAGTAAGTTGTCCCAGTGAGTTGTTGCAGTGACTGGCAGTGATTTGTTCCAGTGAGTTGTTGCAGTGACTGGCAGTGATTTGTCCCAGTGAGTTGTTGCAGTGACTGGCAGTGAGTTGTCCCAGTGAGTTGTTGCAGTGACTGGCAGTGAGTTGTCCCAGTGAGTTGTCCCAGTGAGTTGTTGCAGTGAGTTGTTGCAGTGACTGGCAGTGAGTTGTTGCAGTGAGTTGTTGCAGTGACTGGCAGTGAGTTGTCCCAGTGAGTTGTCCCAGTGAATTGTTGCAGTAACTGGCAGTGAGTTGTCCAAGTGAGCTGTTGCAGTGACTGGCAGTGAGTTGTCCCAGTGAGTTGTTGCATCGACAGTGTTTTCTAATATTTTTTCTTTGTTTGAAAAAACGTTAAAACTTTATTTTTTTTGTCTCAGACTGGGAAAATGTGTTTATATACTTTGTATCAGCATAACATAGAACTTAATTCGGTGTACGATATACAACTCTTTTATAGCGTATGTCTATATTGTAGACAAGTTAGTGCATGCAGCGGCGTTATTCCACTCCTGTCTGAATAAACGTGTTTTCGGCCGTCTGTCTTGCAACGTGCCATGCTTGTTATAAGCTTAATTAGCATGCGCTACTTATTTGTTTTTTATTTTGATTTCCATAATAATAAAAATGAATCATAATTTTACTATTTTACATTAAACGATTCGCGGACACCTTGTAGTTGATCAGAGATCCCCGAATAAATTTTAATTTTCCACGGACCCCCTGAATGATATCAGGGACCTCTGGTGGTCCGTAGGGACCACTTTGTGAACCACTGGTTGACAGGAATAACCAAGGAAATTTCGACCATTAAGACATTAGACCCAAGTAATCTGATATATTAGATTGTGTTCCCATCATCCTGTTTTGTGATGTGACTCAATGTCACTTAAGAAATCGCTATTACCTGACGGTCGTACCTACGCTAAGAGATAAACTGAAACCTGCAGCAGTTGGCGTTGTGTTCCATGAAGCTACTCCGCAAATGTAGAAGAGCATAAGGAGGTCAACCTAAAAGCTCTCTCTGCCACGCACAGATATCATGGAGTAACCCACACAGATGTTTTAGTTTCTTAAGAGTGAACTTTAACTTTTAAAATCTTTTCAAAGATTGAGGTATATGGACTTCTCATAAGGAAAGTGAACATAATTCGAAAGATTAAAAACTCCTCATTGTGAGATCGTTAGAAACAATTCAGGACTGTGCCTCACCACAATTGTATTTCAAGATATCTTAAATCACTAAAATGTGCCGCTGAGTTTTACATAGAGGTCTTTGTGTGCCACGAATCATAAAAGGTTGGAGAGCACTGCTCTTTGATACAATAAAAAACAAACCATCCACGTATTTTAGTAATTTTTATTATATTTCGTTTATGCGTGCATGATTGCAATTTTTTTAAAACATCTTTATTCCCATATCTTAATACGTGAGCCACCTATGTGTATTACTTTAAGAGCAAGTACTTCAGTCGTAGGTGGACCTCATAAATCAAATGAAAGCAGAATTAATAATAAACGGTGGAATTTAATTTCAGAGTTCGTTTTTTCAAAAATGTGGATCACTCCTCAGTGGTGGGTGGGTGAGCTGATTTCAAGTGGATCAACACAATTTTACTAATAATTTTAATTTATCCATCTATATCAGAGGTTGGCAAAACCTTTGAGTCGCGGGCAGCAATGGATTCATAGATTTGACCGGCAGGCCGATGGTAATATGAAATATTCAAAATGAAATGCAGACCTCATAACTTAAAAGGCTACAGCTGTATAGCATTCAAAACTGAGTCACCGGTAGCGGCGTAGTGAAATGAACAGTTCGTACTGTTCCCATGTCTGACCTATAGAATATATGAACTAATAGTTGCGATACTTTTTTGCTCCTTGACAGTTGGATCACGAAAACTGACAGGTAACTTAAAGTGTAGCACATTTAAAACTGAAAGCTAACTTAAAGTGTAGCACATTTAAAACTGAAAGCTAACTTAAAGTGTAGCACATTTAAAACTGAAAGCTAACTTAAAGTGTAGCAGTAGCACATTTAAAACTGACAGATAACTTAAAGTGTAGCACATTTAAAACTGGAAGGTAACTTAAATTGTCGCACATTTAAAATTGACAATTACCATAAAATGTAGCACATATTATTGTTTAATTCATAGTCACAAAACAAGCCGTATGTCTTTTATTTAGCAGATAAATAACAAAACGCATGATAGAGTAATCATTTATTTTGGATTACCTCCATAAGTCTCTATCTCACACAGGGTAACTGTAGGGTATTTGAAAAGATATGTTTCCGTCGCTCGGACCACAACTCTCCAGACTGGTCGTTGGTGACCGGGGAGGAGGACGGTGTAGACATGTTTTTTCTCATTTGCCTTGTCGTGGTACTGTAAAACTGTCATATCTTCAGAAGCCACTAATGTCAAGTTAAAATGGGCCAATCTTTGCTCGAAACCCTCCGCTGTTAGAAAAAAAATTGCATCTAAATTCGTAAGATATATATATATATATATATATATATATATATATATGGTGGGCCAAAAAAGTGAGAACATCCTATAACATATGAATTATTTAAAAATATAATTTAATTAATTGTATTGTTTCATGTAATTTTGTTTGCAAAGTATTTAGCCAATCCGAAATCATGTTCAATGTGTCCTCCCTGCTTATTAACAATTTTTTCTAAGTGTACAGCTAAACAAACTTTGATATAATTATATTACCGTCTACTCAATATTCTCATTTTTTGGCCCACTCTTTATATATGTGTGTATATATATATATATATATTATGAAATTTTAAGTACCTAGGAAAATACATTTTTAAAAAGTTTACATTTGATATTTTAATATAAAATCGAACACATAATCGCCGTTTGTATGCGTGTTTCTCCCTTAGACTAATGTTACGTACACTAAAAATCCATATATATATATATATATATATATATATATATATATATATATATATATACATATATCATTCCTAGAACAAGCTATATGCGTTCATTTTTTCCTTCTTGAATAACCGCATACAGTTATATAACATTTGATGGTTATAGGTTGCTTGCAGTTTTTGTTTTAGCTCATAATATAGAGAAAGAGACAAGCTGATTGTGGATTGTGTTATATTAGTCAATTTGACAATAATGATTACAATAAGGGGGCGGAGTTTTGAAGTTTGTAATTTGACGTTATATTTACGTGGGGGGGATGAACTTAAACTTTTTTTGCTTTTATAAGTTTGTATTATTAGGAAGGGGGTGTGGGTGGGTCATCGATTATGGCGGGCAACTTACGTCTATAATGTTTATATTTATATTGCTCTGTTAAAATTCTAACAGTATGCTTTTGGGCTTTGTTACAGACTCATATCATTAATACATTTCTTTTTGTTATATATAAACTAAAGTTTCCTTAAGCTCCTGAGGATTCATTGGGGCAGATGAAGTGTGGAATTAATCTGTTTCAGTAAACTCTGCATATAAAGATATGTTGTGGTTAGCACAAAGCTCAGTCGCCTTTACCCATCCCCTCCCAACTTAAAATCAGGCACCCATTTAAAGCTGGGTGGACATGAAGACTTCCACAAGTTCCTGAAAAAAAATCCCAAGGTTCTCACTGATGTTCGAACCCAGGACTCTCCGGTCGACAGTCGAGCGCTCTACATCGCATGTATATACATAAATATATATGTATGAAAAACACTCTAGGAAAAGACTGAATACATTTTTGATAGATATAAAAACAAAAACAGACATGTTGCAATATACTTACATTTACTGATATATAAACATTAAGATATGTAGACACCGATTTGAATAGAAAGATGATAGTCTAATGAAAACATAAACTGAGATACATACAGGTGATGAAATGACATATCTTACCTCTGTTATATAAAATTATTGTTTGAATTATTAGCGGTGTGTGAAAAGTCAAATTGAAATGTGCGCTATCATCTCCATCACCATCCGTGTGCACGCAGCCTCTCCTTTGAAATTTATGAATCTTGTGGCCGTCTATTGCTTTAAATGGTGTCGCAAAGTTTTGTAACTCAAGATCATTTATGATTGATGATTGTGCTACATGTTGTCCATAGGCTAAATTCCGTCCTATATATAAAGTGAGATATTTTACTGCAACTAAATGTGCATACAACTGGAATAAGACTTGAACAAACCTTCACTGACGTAAGTTAACATAAACTGACCCACACTGACGTAAATTAACATAAACTAACCTCCACTGACGTAAATTAACATAAACTAACCTCCACTGACGTAAGGTAACATAAACTAACCTCCACTGACGTACAGTTAACATAAACTAACCACCACTAACGTGAGGTAACATAAATTAACCTCCACTGACGTACAGTTAACATAAACTAACCACCACTAACGTAAGGTAACATAAACTAACCTCCACTGACATACAGTTAACATAAACTAACCACCACTAACGTAAGGTAACATAAACTAACCTCCACTGACGTAAGTTAACATAAACTAACCTCCACTGACGTAAGTTAACATAAACTAACCTCTACTGTCGTACATAGAACATAAACTAACCTCATGACGTACAATTAACATAAACTAACCTCATGACGTACAATGAACATAAACTAACCTCATGACGTACAATGAACATAAACTAACCTCATGACGTACAATGAACATAAACTAACCTCTATTGTCGTACATAGAACATAAACTAACCTCTACTGTCGTACATAGAACATAAACTAACCTCTACTGTCGTACAAAGAACATAAACTAACCTCTACTGTCGTACATAGAACATAAACTAACCTCTACTGTCGTACATAGAACATAAACTAACCTCTACTGTCGTACATAGAACATAAACTAACCTCTTCTGTCGTACATATAACATAAACTAACCTCTACTGTCGTACATAGAACATAAACTAACCTCTACTGTCGTACATAGAACATAAACTAACCTCCGCTGACGTATAGTGAACATGCATTTATTGGATCCACGGTGATAGTTATTGCTATCACACTTTCATTCAGATTACAGTAGATATCTAGGTTGTTGCTATTGACTATAAATGCCATGTTGTGATTGTCACATGACGTTGACTTAATATCTTTCAACACAAACTCAACAGATGCGTTCAAAGTTTTCGCTGTAAATGAAATAACAAAAATAAAAAACTCAACAGATGCGTTCAAAGTTTTCGCTGTAAATGAAATAACAAAAATAAAAAACTCAACAGATGCGTTCAAAGTTTTCGCTGTAAATGAAATAACAAAAATAAAAAACTCAACAGATGCGTTCAAAGTTTTCGCTGTAAATGAAATAACAAAAATAAAAAACTCAACAGATGCGTTCAAAGTTTTCGCTGTAAATGAAATAACAAAAATAAAAAACTCAACAGATGCGTTCAAAGTTTTCGCTGTAAATAAAATAACAAAAATAAAAAACTCAAGATATTCATGAGTGTGCAAATTATAAACTAATGTGTACAATACTGCCCTACCACCAAGTTACACCCCCTATATATATATATATATATATACAAACTAATGTGTACAATACTGCCCTACCACCAAGTTACACCCCCCTATATATATAAACTAATGTGTACAGTACTGCCCTACCACCAAGTTACACCCCCCTATATATATATAAACTAATGTGTACAATACTGCCCTACCACCAAGTTACACCCCCCTATATATATATAAACTAATGTGTACAATACTGCCCTACCACCAAGTTACACCCCCTATATACATATTTGTTTCTAAGAATTATGTGCAGATGTAAAATATATTGTGGAAATATTTAGTACATAATAAATCTAGGCATCCATCCATTAAAATATATATTTAGTAGATAATAAAGCTAGATATTAGTCCATTGCAATATATTCAATACATAGTGGATTCGAACATGTGTTTATTGAAATATAACTTTATTTGTGTTGGCTCTGGTTACAGTTGATGCACGTTGTGAAGATGAAGCTCTGATACAAATATGTCGAAAAAAATATTTAAAACTAAATGCTCAAACGGATTTGATTCAAGTTTTTTTCTGAAGCATGGCATACTTTAGGAGTTTGATTTTCCAAACATTTTCTGTATCACAGCGGCCTTAAGAGGTAGATTTTTCCAAGTATGTACAGAAGCATGCCATACTTTAGGAGTTTGATTTTCCAAACATTTTCTGTAACACAGAGGCCTTAAGAGTTAGATTTTTCCAAGTATGTACTGAAGCATTGCCGGCCATAGCGGAGTGGGCCGATGGCGCGCGAAGTAGCGGCCCATACATAAATGGAATGTTCTTATGAAATTTTAAGTACCTAGGAAAATACATTTTTAAAAAGTTTACATTTGATATTTTAATATAAAATCGAACACATAATCGCCGTTTGTATGCGTGTTTCTCCCTTAGACTAATGTTACGTACACTAAAAATGTGGCGTACAAGGAAATCTATGATATGTATTCTGTTCATGGAAATAAAAGTTACATTTTCTTTTCCATTGCAATATTTCGTACATTTCTTTGTTATTTCTGTTCATATCGTATTCTGTTCATGGTTATTAAAGGCCACATGTTCTTTTCTATAGCAATATTTCGTATATTTCTTTGTTATCCCTTCTGTCGGATTTTTTTCAGACAGCTTCAACAGGATTTTCCAGTGTGCAATATATGTATACAAGCGCTTGTGATGTTTTACAGAAAAATAACAATGAATTGATATTCACTTATTTCACAGACAAACATCAGAATCCGAACTTAAGCAACATTTATTTGGAAATTGTTCGAATTCCTTTTCTCACACGTCTTACTATCCGTTTGTTTCGTTATAAATCATATAAAATGGGTAAAACCAATTCATACATAACAATAATGTGCATTTTACAATAAGCGCCATATGGTGTACTGAATTACACTGAACCCTCGGAATCCGAGCTCAAAGCTCAATAATTCGCACAAATTAAATCGAAATACCCATATTATTATTTTTTTAAAAAATCATAACAAGGTCTTGACCGTAATACAGACCTAATGTAATCATGTACAAAACAAGTTATATTCTAGTTTCATATTGGTTCCCTTTAGTCTCTAATGTTTCTCGCTGTAAAACACATTTTGCAAGGCCGTAGCCGGGGGGGGGGGGGTTAAATTAATTCTAAAAATCAAATTCTATTATAAAACATACTTCTTTATCATTGTGTTCCAATTTTTTCTTATATAAAACTCTCCGCACAGCCCCCCCCCCAACCGTACAGCCCCCCTCCCAATCAAAATCTGGCTACGGCCTTGCATATGTGTGTAGACTACAGGGGTGAGTCCTTCAGATTTACTAGCATCCATGTTCACAAATTGAAATAGGTAAACTTTTTAAATTATGAATTTAAAATTAACAAGGTCAAATAGTGATTCATTCATATAACAACCAGGTCTAATAGCGAGTCATTCAAATATCTAAAAGGTCTTATAGTGAGTAATTCATATTATTGCAAGGTCTAATAATGATTCTTTCATATTACTACAAGGTCTATTAGTGGGTCCTTCTTATTACAACAATGTCTAATAGCGAATCCTGCACACTAATGGCGTTTAAGTAAACAAAGATAGTGAGATTCTCACATTACTGACAACAGATCTAATTCAAGACAATCACTTACCTTCAGCTGAATAAAACCTGAGGAATGTGAATACCACGGCACTTTTAAATTGAACAAATATTTCAGTTATTGCCGTCAATGTGACACAAGTCTGATCATTTCCGTCAGATAATAGCGCAATGTCTAAGTGATCTGATAATAACCTTGAGAATTCTGACGTCATTAGGTTTTCTGTAAAAAAAAAAAAAGCTAGTTGATCATGACATATAAAACTCATTTTAAGGGACCAGAACAAAATCAAGTTTCTCTCCCGGTATCACGCCAAATTTTAGTTCATGAACAGCATCCATGGATTTCTCTTATCCCAGGATATATTTTAAATTCAAAATTACTCAGTGCTGAAGACATCTTTTTTTTTCGTTGCAAAATTGATTTATAAATTTCACCATTATTATTATCCTTTAAATGTATCTATATCCATTGACGAGATTCTATAAATAGCTGTGATGCAACCTTTGCCCTGCAGCCGTTTAGAGAATATTTCTGGTATATAAAAGAGCTAAAATAAATACGGGGATACAAAAAGAAAGATTTTGTTTAGTTTGTGTCATTAACTAAAGTCATCCTTTCAGAAAGAAGATAAATCGACCCGAAAAAAAAAATTGTAGATTATTCCTTCTATAACTATCCTTCCTAGTGCATTATGGGGTGTGCAATAGCTGTAGGCATTTTAATTAAATGATATACTACCAAAATAATATACCTTGTCAAAGACTATTCAAACACATTTAGACACATTGAAACATAAGTGATAGGTTTATTACGCAAGTTGTCATCGAACAGAATATGAAAGTGGCATTGTCAGCCATATATTGTGATAAAAACAATATAAATTTACTAAATCTATCGATCTAGAAATGGTAATTGATTTTTAATTCATTAAATGTATAGAATTTGTTTAGTTTAATATTCTTATAAATATATCACCGTTTTTATTTAGACAAATTATATTGCGTCCTAAAAGAATGTGTTTTATCCCCAAGATCCCGAAGATGTAGACCATTTTTATCCCTTGAAATGCCATCTCCAGAAAATGAGAAATTCTACTATGTAAGTGGTCGTGCGGTAAAGCGCTCGACTGTCGACCTGAAGGTATCTGGTTCGATCTCCGTTGAGGACCAAGGAAATTTTTCAGGTCCTGTCTCAAGTTTCCGATATATCTCCCGTGGTGTCTCCATGGCAATTGCACTATCGGCTATGGTGGGGATGAAAGAAGGGCACCATAAAAACCGTCCCATTATTGGTTTATAGGATCTAAGAGATTTCATCTCATCCGTACAGGGCCTTCATACACTATGTAAGTGTGGGACGGATGGTCGTACACTAAAGCGCACCTGAGGCTCCCTGGATATTTTAGGTGAATGTTCCAGTTATATCCCGCCCCCATGGCCATCGGACTATCGTCTATGGTGGGGATAAAAGAAAGGCACTTATCACACTATGTACGATTTTCATGATGTCCTCATTCTCCGGCACACATTAAAGCCTGTCTTCAACATGTACCACCCACCGACTCGTGTGTGGCTTTCATCTCTGCGAGACTCTCTATGAGTCGGTTACATGTATAGACAAATTTGGTCTTAATGTCTGCTCTGGCTTCCCTCATTGAATACATAAACATCAGTGTAGGCCAGAATTGAGCCCTCTGTAGGCCAGAATTTAGCTCTCTGTAGGCCAGAATTGAAGCCTCTGTATGCCAGAATTGAGCCTTATGGGTAAAACCTGATCTCTGCGGGGTCCAGCATTGGCAGCCGACATTGAGAGCTTTGACGAGAGTTACTCAGAAGTCGGTCTTCAGCATAAGAAACGGTCCCATTTCCGATAGTCTGTCTGGTAGTGCATAAACTACTTCACAATGAGCCACATTCATCCGTCCATCTGTCAACAATCGTCCTGTGGACCAATTGTTTCTCGTGCCGTTTAAGCCACTCGAAAGCCTGCTCCCTGTTTGTGTATGAACATTCTAAAGTAACAGCGATCACGTGAAGTGCTTGGTGTCTAGTAACGTTTGATACTCGTAGACTTCTGCAGCAATGCTGCAATCAATCTGAGAGCTGATGTAAAAGGTAATAATTTTCTTGTAGATTCTAGAGATTTGTTTTTAGTTTTTCTATTTGCAGTAAGCGAGCTTATAGAAAAAATATACTGATTTGAAAAAAAACGGATGTTGTTTAGACAATTTATATGTAAGACAACAGCACTCCTATAAGGCAGCCATTTTATTTCGGGAATAGCACAGTCGAAAAGAATATTTGAGAGAAACACAATATACAGTCATCAGATAAGAAAAAAAAACTTACGGTATTGACACAAGTATCCAAACCATCCAGTCTCACATGTAGAACCGAGACAGTTTCCCTGACGATCACATCCATCTGTACAGTGACATTTGTAACGACAGTTTGGTCCAAACCAACCTACTGCACATCTTGCTGTGGATGCAAACTCTGTTATTCCATACACAAACTGCTTAAAAAGCTTATTGTTAACTCTCTCTCTCTCTCTCTCTCTCTATATATATATATATATATATATGTATATATATATATATATATATATATATATTGTTATAACTCTGCTTCACCCCCCTCCCCAGGTTTCCCGCCAAAACTGAGGATGGAGGTCATCGCATGAGTGTGACAGTGCAGGTGGCGAATAACACTATTTCATCACTTGTATTAAGGCGAAGATGAACGACTGAAATAGCAATGTGTTGTCGTACATGAGTTGTGTGATTGATTCATTCAGCTCGGGGTAGGGATGTGACCCCCGGGGGTGGGGGTTGAAGCAGTATTATAACAATATATTTATATAAATATTCCTATACATTGAATGTTAAACAAATATGTTCTTAGACATTCTCTGTTGAATATACCTACAATCAGAATCTGTTAGGATGTAATCACAGGATCCATCCATTGAAGAACATCCCATGAAGCAGCTGTCGTTACAACCCCTTGAACAATCGAAACCCCACAAGTAACTTGGACAATCTATAAAAAGTAACGAAAAATTATCACATTCATTGCTCAGCTAGTAAAAAATTAAAACAAAATATCTTTAGAAATAAAGATAAATCATAAACTTTATATTAATAGACATGCTTTTCTTTACTTCTAATATAACACTAGATTATTGTATCTTTACTCCAACTAAAAAAAGTAATCAAGTTTATCTTTATCATCTACTATACAAATGGATAAGCTTATCTTTACTCTTTCTACTAGTTTACCTCCGAAAGTCTCTATCTCACAGATGGTCAATATAGGAATTGCGTCATTGTATAAAACGTTGGTGGCATAGATCACTAGACGCCACACTGGCTCTATGACAGGTAACAGTACAGTGTACACTAGCCGGTGTTTCTCCACAGTTGTGTCCTTGTATTCAAAGATGCGTTTGTCATATTCATTGTACAAGTGAAGGATAAATCTGTTGAGTCGATCACTGAGACCTTCACCTTTGTATTAACAACAAAAAAAACAACAGAATTCCGATACATCTAAAGTTTTGTAGGAAAATGTTACACATTTTTTTTCCCACGTTTAAACCAGTGGTGTCCAATCTGCGGTTTGTCACCCAATGACAGGCAGCAGTTGAAATGTTTTGATGACAACACTAGAAATTTTAGTGATAACTAGACACACGTTTTACGGTTGATGTGGATGTTAAACAATAAGAAATGTTTAAAAAAAATGGTTCTGGTTTTGCAATATTAAAATCGTGGTATTTCAACAGCATTTATGCAATGTCTAATTCTCATATCTTCCAAATCAAATAAATGACAGCTTCACTTTCTTTAATAGAGACCTTAATTATTTATTTTTTTACAACAACAGATACAATCACCTCCTTTAACTTTCGTCAACATATTCAAGCACTTCCTTTAACATTCACCATCAGATACAATCACTGACTGTAACACTCACCAACAGATACAATCACTGACTAAAACACTCACCAACAGATACAAGCACTGACTGTAATATTTACCAACAGATACAATCACTGACTGTAACATTCACCAACAGATACAATCACTGACTGTAACATTCACCAACAGATACAATCACTGACTGTAACATTCATCAACAGATACAAACACTGACTGTAATATTCACCATTAGATACAAGCATTGCCTGTAACATTCACAAAGAGATACAATCACTGACTGTAACATTCATCAACAGATACAATCACTGACTGTAACATTCATCAACAGATACAATCACTGACTGTAATATTCACCAACAGATACAAGCACTGACTGTAATATTTACCAACAGATACAATCACTGACTGTAACACTCACCAACAGATACAAGCACTGACTGTAATATTTACCAACAGATACAATCACTGACTGTAACATTCATCAACAGATACAATCACTGACTGTAACATTCACCAACAGATACAATCACTGACTGTAACATTCACCAACAGATACAATCACTGACTGTAACATTCACCAACAGATACAATCACTGACTGTAACATTCATCAACAGATACAAGCACTGACTGTAATATTCACCATTAGATACAAGCATTGCCTGTAACATTCACAAAGAGATACAATCACTGACTGTAACATTCATCAACAGATACAATCACTGACTGTAACATTCATCAACAGATACAATCACTGACTGTAATATTCACCAACAGATACAAGCACTGACTGTAATATTTACCAACAGATACAATCACTGACTGTAACATTCATCAACAGATTCAATCACTGACTGTAACATTCACCAACAGATACAATCACTGACTGTAACATTCATCAACAGATACAAGCACTGACTGTAATATTCACCATTAGATACAAGCATTGCCTGTAACATTCACAAAGAGATACAATCACTGACTGTAACATTCATCAACAGATACAATCACTGACTGTAACATTCACCAACAGATACAATCACTGACTGTAACATTCATCAACAGATACAAGCACTGACTGTAATATTCACCATTAGATACAAACATTGCCTTAACATTCACCAACAGATACAATCACTGACTGTAACATTCACCTCTGTTGTAAATGATGATACTGTTCAGTACCACTGGTGATTTGTAGGTCAAGTTAAAGTGGGCTTTTTTGTCAGTCAACGAAGTATGACTGCAGAGGTGAGAAGTATAATAGGGTGACCTAATTCCGTCAATAGCTTTTTCAGCAAAGTCATAATAACGTGTCGATGACTGCTGGACATTCTGACCAAGGGCCAGATTTCGACCTACAAAAAAAATATTACAAAATTAGTCATTAAATACTGCTCATTTTAAATATAGTGGGTTTTTTGGAAAGGAATTTGTTTATAACAAACAAAATGAATTAATTAATTGAGGTTAATTATGTTATATCTGCCAGAACATGTTTATAGAAAAATATCATTATGCCATACATTGTTTCACGCTACTAGACTCACCATTCAAAGAAAAAAACTGTTTCCGTAGTTTAAAATTTAAATGAATATATATATATATATATATATATATATATATATATATATATATATATATATATATATATATATATTAGAGCTGCTCATCGATTAAAAAGTTAAATCGAACTTAACGCATAATTAAATTTTTTATGGCAAATTATCGAAAAAATACTTTATCAATTGTTTGTAACATTTTTTTAATCTCTCAACATGACATCTTAAAATATTTCATTTGATTGATAGAACAGTTTAATTAACTAGAGTACCCTTATTTATTCAGCCCATTGCTTAAAGATACCAGTTTATTTACATTCGTTGGTTCAAGTGATGTTCTTCAGTTTATTTACATTCGTTGGTTCAAGTGATGTTCTTTTCTTATTTACAATAAACCCAGAACCAAAAAAGTGACGTCAACAATAGACAGTCGTGTCAGAGAATGCTATTTTTTTTTGCTAACTTAGTTGTAAACTGGGTACTTGTCCTCAAGAAGCTTCCACCACTTTAATGGATCCAAGTCATTTTTCAATAAGTTGCTCCAGTCTGTATTTGTCACCAGATTTTGGGGATGGAGCGAGACATCAATGACCCATCTTCAAAACGATAGTTCCTGCAATCGCGCTTTCTTTTGTAGTTTTTTTTTATTATCCTCATTAGCAAGATTCTTTTACATCAGTCAATTGTAGACATTGATTGACAGGTGTCATGTATATGAAACTATTAGAGCACCTGTTTCAGACTTGACCAGCAAGATGCAGTATTTTCAAAGGCGATAAAAAAATATGTCAAAAAAAAAATGGAATAACATTTCTGGCATCTCGTTTGTGACCTAATTATAACCGGGTGCATTATACACTCGTTTTTCTTTTACCTACACCAATACACTCAGTGGCGTAACTGGGGGGGGGGCGGTGGGTGCGGTCCGCACCGGACGGCACTTTTTATTACTTTTTAGGGGGGGGGGGCGGCAAAAATGTATAGATTAAATTGAAATACCTAAATGAGAGGGCGGCAAAATCGTCTTCCGCCCTTGGCGGCCGATACCCACGCTACGCCGCTGAATACACTACAGTACCTCCACCAATACACTACAGTACCTCCACCAATACACTACAGTACCTCCACCAATACACTACATTACCTCCACCAATACACTATAATATATAATATAAACATAATGAATGAAACTTTTCTCTTTTTACATCGACCAGGAAAGGCGCAGGGGGGTTACTTGTCGAAGTGAGTTATAACCAAAAAATTCATCAGTTTATATTACAAGTGGGGCTTTTATTGGCATTCCTGGGTGTGTGCGTGCGAATTGCGATAGGGTGGGGGGGGGAGATCTACGAAGTAAGTGAACAGATCTTAACTTCAAATTGAAGAAATTTGATTATTTATCAATATGGCAGTACTCTGAACTTTCAGCATTTTGGTCAAATTAAAGCAATTAGGTTTTTTTTGACGCATTAATTGCGCGTTAATGCAGTGGGACGGGTGGCCGAGTGGTGTAGATACTCGACTGTCGATCTGAGAGTCCTGGGTTCGACCTCGGTGAGAACCATGTGGAATTTTTCCAGGTGAAATGTGTTTCAAAGTCGTCCCACAAGTCCACCCAGCTTTAAATGGGTACCTGACTTTAAGTTGGGGAAGTAAAGGCGGCTGGGCGTTGTGCTAACCACACAACCCCTTCATATGCCGAGGTTATAAAAACAGATGAATTCTACACTTCATCTGCCCCGATGGCCCGTTAGGGTTAAGGGAACTTTACTTAATGCAGTTTAATGTTTATTAGGGTGGGGCAAACTGCTGTTGTCTCTGTCAGACAATTATAAATAGATGCTCCCTCATCTAGTGATCAATTTAACAATTTATGTTCATGTGTTATTTTCATGTCTAGGGGTCGCAACTTTGAAAAATACAGTTCTTATAGTACATTTTATGAATATTAACCCATATGGTGCCAACTAATATTAACGAAATGCATCTAGAATTGTTATCATATTTATGTTTGGTATAATTGTACAGCTAAATGATAACTGTTAACATTACTATTATTTAAAACAAAAACAAGAGCGCATATAGATGAAGGCGCCGTTGTTACAGACGACTTGGAAATGGAAATTTGTTCAGGAAACGATTCAAAAGATAACCGAAATAATGACAGCAGTTATGTGCAAGATGAAGACACAGAAGAAGATAGTGACAAAGAAGTGAGTTCCAGAAGTGATCCACAAAATAGATGGCTGCATCCAGGCCCGTAGCGTGCGGGGGGGGGGCAGTGGGACGGAACCCCCTGTGTTCAGTCTGACCCTCCTCTGCTTATTTGCTCTACTTAGTAAAATGTATTACCTGGCCCCCTGCTATTGCCTGGCCCCTGCTGTAGAAGGCCTGGCCCTTGCTGTAGAATTTTCACGCTACGGGGCATTGCAAAGCTGTTGATAGGGCCAATGTCAGCAATCGTGATACCGTTTTGATTGTAAATGCCGTCTTGAAAGATCTTGGACTGTTGACAACTGAAAATGCTTTGCACCCCAGCAAGCTGCGCCGTCAAAGAGATGCTTGGAGACAGAAGTCAGTTCAGGATCACAAAAAAGAAAGTGAAGGAATTGTTTGTCTTGGTATTGATGGCAAGATTGATGTCACTCTTAAGCATACTGGGTCTACTCGTCGCAAAGTCAAAGAAGAGTACTACGTTTTAGTATCATTTCCTACCCGCAGCTATGTTGAACATGTTGTTCCAGCATCAGGAAAGTCCAAGGATATTTCCAGAGAAACTATGTCAGTGGTTACAAGCAGCAGGTCGGAACTAACTTAACAAGCAGTTGTTTGTGATGGAACACCAATAAATACTGGTAAACATAATGGTGTAATCCGACAACTTGAACTTCAGCTTCGAAGGCCACTTCAGTGGTTGGAAGCTAATAGAAGTCGTTGATGGGAAGACCACTGGTCCAAAGACTTCAGAAGGACAGATAGCAAGCATGCTGGAATTTGATCCCCAGCAGAAATCAATCATAGAATTTTCCCCAGTTTCAGGTTATGTTGTTGAGGTTGAAGTACAGATCAGCAGTATTTAATGAAAATGTGTCTGCTTATTCAAAGTGGTTGCAGCGCTGGTCAGAGTTACATCTCATACTTAGAGACTGCCCAACCTGGGACAATCAGTAATGCCAGATGGTTAACTTAAACTAACCGAATACTCAGGTTGTATGCCTCCGAACAAAGTCCTTCTGCCGACCTTCAACGAATTTTGAAATTCATACTGAATTTTTATGCTCCATCATGGTTTTGAATCAAATCTCATCCAAGCTGCCAGGATGGAACCAAGAACTTCTTCTTCATGATTTCACTGTACCAAAAACGTAACACAAATGATCAGGCTGTCGTGGCTCCATTGCTTCAAAACAACAGCTACTTTTGTCATCCAGAAAATATCTTGTTGGCGGCTGTTGGCGACAAAGACGAAAACATTACAAAATTTGCATACGAAAAACTGTTGCTGGCTCGAAGTACTCACTCAAGTGAAACGTGTAAGATTCGTTGCTTTGGCAAGAACAGAATTAAAATAAACTTTTCAGCTGAGTCGTACATTTACACGGTTAACTTGGAACTGGTCGAGTTTGATTCACCTCCACTGCTGCAGGACTTCACTGCCGAAGATATTGCCAGTTACGGCCAGGTGATTCTACCTCACTTTCCATGACATTCGCAAGATGTTGAAAGAACATCAAGGATGTCACAGCAGTTTGTGGCAAAGTATACGGACATGATAGACGCCATGGTGCTATTATTCAAAGGAAGTAATCAAGATCGGACGTGCCAACAATAAAAACAAAGGCAGACTTTCTGCATTAATTTCATATTTGAATTGCCGTACTGTTGCAAATTACTTTTTTTTTTATTTTACTAGAGATTGCTGTTGTGGAATATGTTGTGTTTGATTTTAAGAACCATTAACATTGTTAATAATTCACTCTGTTCAGCAGCGTTATATTTTCAGAACACATTTAATTGCGTTGTTTTTTTTAAAGACAGAGTTGCTAGAAAACGGTTATACAGAAAATAAAAGTGTTTTTGTCAACGCTTTTACTTTCATATGGATCACTGATTTTGGTTTGTCTGAGACCTTAACTCTAAAATTTGTCAGTTTTTGCCCCACCCTAATATATATATATATATATATATATATATATATATATATATATACACACTTGTATTTATCAAACTATTATAGACTGTGTGCCTCCACAGTAAACGTCTACACCATTGGCAATTAGCCCACATTTTTAAGTTTATCTAACCTTCAGTAAACTGAATATACAGTAATGAGGTATGCAGTTATGCCTGTCATAAAAACAGAGGTATACAATAATACAAAGCCTATAAACTGAGGTATGCAGTTATGCCTGGCATATTCAAATGCTTTTTCAAGCAAAAAGAAAATTAAAGTAGGCTGTAAGATAATATTAACAAATCTGTAACGACATTTACAACCTATTTTTTAACATTTAGAATTATTACATGATAAATATTAGTTTTCTTTTATTTGTTAATAATTTTAATATACTTATAAGCGAAGTTTATGGAACATTATATCTAAATCAAAACATTTTCTATTAATTTTTTTCACCAAATAGACAAAACAGATTTTTAAAACCAAGTTATTTTATGTAGGATTACATTATTTATTTTTTAAAGTACTTATACGGCATTTACAGGAGCTAAGTATTTACACGGCATTTACAGGACCTAAGTATTTAACATTCATTCTGATGACTACTTGACAAAACCAACAAAACATAGAAATTTGGTGTACTGTTATTAAAACTATACATGATACAGCTTTCAAATCATTTTCTAGGCAGAAGCCGGTCACCAGACTAAATGGGTTTTGGCAAGTAAGTACACTGAAAGCCTTTTTAGCGGCGTTAGTGTAAATACATAGGTCTCAATGTGTGTATATATATACAGTAGAATCTCGTCATACGAGCGCCCTATCATACGAGATTTTCAAGATACAATCCGTCGAACGTGAGATGTTTGCTTTGCAGTACGAGAAAAATTTCAGATACGAACGGGTCGGCCGGCAGCATACGACCCAGTTTAATGCGTCTCGTGCGCCCCATTCAGTGTGCTGAAGTGTGCTCGTTTAACTCGCTGTCGAAGTATCTTTGATAAGTTGTTTTTTGCTTTTGCTCATTTGAGAGAACCTTAGCACATTTCTTTTAATAACCATGGGTCTGAAGAAAGTGAGTGGAAAGGTCAGAGGAAGCGATAAACATAGAAAAACATAAGAGAATTGAAAGACTTGGTGAGGAAGTGCGGGCGTAGTAATGCAATGATATGTTCTTTTCTCAACAGGAGTCGATAAAGGGTATAACAATAATTTCTAACCTCATGCATCTATCTCCTCCACCCTACACCTCCACTTACTCCTCCACCCTACTCCTCCACCATACTCCTCCGCCAGAATCTTTCGTAAGATCAAGTTGGCTAATTTCCAAGTAAATACACTTACGAAAACTAGTTTATCTCTTTACGTTATTTTTATTATGTTCTTATACAATATTTGTAATTTAGAGACAAGTTTTAATTTCCCGTATTCAAAAAAACGTAACAAATTAAATGGGGCGGCATTCTGGATTCTGAAATAGATTAATTTTCAATTAATTTCATTTGGGAAAATTAGTTTGGGATATGAACTAATTGACGTACGAGGAAATTGACTACAATCAACGTTACGGGACAAATAATTAAAGTCGTATCTTGTATGTAGGCCTATATATATGTAATTGCATAGAACCAATTTTGTGGATTTTTCGATCCTATATATTACTAATAGGATGTTTGTTTTTATTATCCCTTTCACTCATACATTAAAATATTTCTATCTGACCTCCACTGATATAGAGTGAGCATATCTTCTGTGATCTCTGTATCTTAAAGAAGTGGATTGTAAAGTGGGTCGCAGCAGATGACGGCTGACAATAGAAATCCAACACATTTGGGCTCATAACTTGCTTGCGGCTCAAAGTCGTACATTCTTCTTCGTTATTGTTCGTTGTTGTCAACTTGATCGATAAATTCATATATCTTACTGCGAAAAGAAAACATTTAGAATAATGTTAGATGATATAGAAAGAGTGATGATTTATTGAATTGGGTTTTCATTTCCTTTCTATTAGAACAGATAATGATTTAATGAGCTGCCTTTTATTTTTAATATTTGTTCACATGTCTTTAAAGACTTGAATGTAATAATAGAGTAATGTAGCTGTAAGAGTTAAAGATTCTAATTCCTACAAAAAGACGCATATTAATGTCATGGTGAAAGTTCCGAGTCCGACCAGCAAAAATGAATTCCTGATATTAATTGGGGTGGCGGTGGTGTTGTAAAAGTCACCTACTAATGTCCCCTGCGGTGTCATATTGTCATTGCACTTTTGGATATGGTAGGGATGACACAATAACATTTTAAATACTGATTACATGATTATAAAAAAGATAAATATTGTATCCTTTTTAGGGATTACACACATTTTGATGAAGAACAACATAAAATGTCAAAGTTTCACATTTTTTTTATATTATGTAAAAAAAGGGAACCAAATTTAGAAAAAATATAGAGATCATATTCTATAGACTTCGCTTATAATTATATTGATTATATATTCAAAATAAAGCAGAAAAAAGACATTTATTGATTTTTTTTTTTGAATAAAAACACTCCAACATTTGGAAACTGTCCATGTCCAAATAAACTCAGACCACTGAACTTAAATATAACAATATTTCTCTAAAGTCCATCTGCAAATATCACTTCATCATAAGTAAAAAACATCAACGTTATTGTTACGTCACAACAGTGACATACCTAGAGGTTGTTGTTTTGTTTTTAAGTTCTTTAAAAAAAAATTAATCAGTTAGCAAATTTTTATAAGATTTCATACAGAAAGTTGGTGAGATCTGCGAAGATTTTAATATGCAGAAGTAGAGGCCTTTAATAAATATGGCATATGTTTATTCGTGTAATTTATAATAATCACGAGAACATGGAACATTCCAGTTATATATATATTAGGTAAACCAATTTTATGGTGCCAATATTTCCCTTTTTTTAAACGCCACATACCAGCAGTAGCTTGGATCCTTAAAAACGTGAACGTCACAGGCTCTTTGAAAGTTATTGTAATATTGTATAGAAGCGAGAAAGTGACGCATGTTTCATCTCGGCCATCGGTCAGATAGTCAATTAATTGTTCTGGTACGGCCGTCGCTGTAGCATTGTACGATGTAATCAGACATTCTGAAAACAAGAAGATCGTAAAAAAGTATACTTTAATTAATCATACCTTCTTCCATAAAGATCATCTAAAAAAGTACTTGAATTAATCATACCCTTCAACGATAAAGATCATCTAAAAAAGTACTTTAATTAATCAGACACCCTGAAATAAAGAAGGTTAAACAAGGGTAGCTTTTTAATTAGAGTATTTCGTTTTCTGATACGTCTTTCACGGTGGGGGGAGACGATGCTGTACAGATAGGTGAAGTATTAGTCTCACGTTCATAACTCAACGAAGCCAGTTTAGTGGGGAAATCTACATCACTATCGCAGCCTCAATAATTTGCAGAGCACAACAAGGGAATTCTAAAGTTACACAGATAGTGGTGATATTAAATAAAGCCAAATGTTAAGCGACTAGCATGGATCACCAAATAAAATCTCTATAAGGACGTGAGCGGAAATCTTTTCATTTCTAGATGAAAACACAAATTACTTTGACTGTGTAATTCACTGGTTTTTGACGATAAAACGTAAACAAAAAATTAAACCTGAAATAAAGTTAAAAAAAAAAGTTAAGTTTATTTGACATATTTAAAAGTTTTTTTCAACCTTTTTTTGTTTGCCTTAACGCGTAGATGACCAGTATGTCCACCCTGGAAATGGTCATAGTAGAGATATGGTTAGTAAACATTTAGGTAATCTCATTTTCAAAATGCCCTCTTTAACAATCCGATTTACCCACCTGGCAGTCGTAGGTCACTGTTACGAAGTAGGTTTTATTAGTAAAATTGTTAAAAAGTTTCGGGAACAAAATAGATGGTCAGCTAGAGAAGGGATGTGTCATAATGACCTGTTAGCAGAATTATTCATGCGATAGGCGTCCGTGTCAGACATTGAGCTCTATATTTCTAGTTTGAATTTTCAAGCATGCTGGGCACAAATAGCTATAGATGCTTCAGTGACCAATTTTACACACCGTTAAGCTAATTGTGTGTGGCATGGAAATCGAGGGAAATGAAGTGCAGTGGACTTCTATATCAGTATATGATGCCAGAATAGGGGTTGGAGTCAATAAGACTTTCTGCCAATCGATCATTTCAATGTAGTCGCTTGCGTTGAAGTTTAGTTTTGGAATCTGAAATGGTATAATTTTACGAAAATGCTGCTGTCTTGATTACTTCCCTCTTCGAAGTCCAATTTCTCTAATGTTTGGACGATCATCAGTTAGTTATCAGTGCTATTAGCGAATTTACATTGTAAGCAAAGTAACTGTTGCGTTTAATAAGGATTGACGATTTTTCTTATGGCAGGAGACAAATAACGTGATAGGAAGATGGTCTTACACAAGTGCCTCCCACCATCTTTGCACGACCGTTTTCTTTTATTGTCAAACCAAACAGGACCAAAAACCCTCACAATATAAGTTGAAAGTTTTTGTTGCTCAAATGACGGAGACATCGTTGCAATATACGAAGTATTCTGCTCGCCGTTGTTAACCAGCGTGCATGAGACAATTTACCAGGATCGCAGCGAGCAAGATCATTGACCAATTGCCTCTATTTACAGTTTGACAGATTTCCAGAAGATATGCTTGATCTGTGCTTAAATCATCACACGCAATTTCTGGGAGGTCAGCATCTATCCTCTTGAAAGCAACAGGTGGGAGAGTTTCACAACTCTGAATCGCAACTCCAATAGAAACTAAAAATCCGCGAGGACCAGTTGTTGGACCATCGGGGAGTTTGATTAAATACCGAATTAGCTATTCATTCGCATGCAACTGACATACCAGCCATTAAGCAGGTTTATTCAATTTTTCCTCTTTAAGCTGTATCACGCCAACTTTGGAACCTGTTTTGTTTGCTGTACCACATCTATGCTGATTGTGTTTTTGACAAAAACTCAATCATACTTTCGACAACTGCTGCAGCAGCATCAGAAGAAGGTGAAATGGGTCCAACATACTCTGATCCTGGCTCGTGAATTTGTGAAATATGTTATTACAAAACTGTTTTACGATAATTCTTTGATTCCACTTGCTCTGTTACAGTCGTTTTGTCTTTTCACACACACAGTCATATAAACAGATAAGTCAACACTTATTAATGTGATGTAGCCTACACAATAAATGAACTTTATTAAAACTACTGCACGGCTCTCTCTCAAAACTCTAATCCAACACTGACTTAAACTTCTGTCTCGATCGACTGTTCGCCCCCGAATGTGGTAGGAAGGGAATAGGGGTAGGGGCGTTTCCGACATCAAAGCCTGACTCAGGGGTTTTCTCTGAGTACGGTAGGGATTTGATCTTGGTCAGTGGCCAAAGGTGCGAAGTCCCACTTTCGTCCATCTCTTGTCCAGCGCCTGGTAGCTTTGATCGCGCTCCGCTGACCAAAGATCTAGAGGGGCTTGGGATGAGGGGAACATAATATGGGGGGGGGGGGTAGATGCATGGGCGTCGCTAGACATTTTTCCATAAGGGGGAGGGGCACAAATACACTTTTTTAAAATTTAACTGTCGATGACATACAGGTTCATTTTTCAATTAAATTTAAGTTACGTATAACATTAATTATTTATATTGACATAAATAAATGCATTTGAAATTTCAAACATTTTGACAACAAACACAATAAAGGTTTCGATTTTAATTTTTTGTTGTTGTTAATTTGGCCTTGATTTGGCCTTCAGAAATACTCTTGGCATTCAGCTTTTTTTTATCTGGCAAATCTTGTTGGTTTATAATCTTCTGCCACTGAGTGATTTTTTTAATTAATGATAAATTAATTCAGACCCCTGATAAAAAGTATGATTTTAGAGCTGACAATGATGGAAACACAGTTTTTAGATATGCATGGTTATCAGACTATTCACCGTGGCTTGTATGTTAAAACGTGCCTTTTGCAAATATTGCGTGTTGTTTCCGCAAAAAAGTAATTCAAGCAAATCAGGGGGCATTTGTCATCAAACCATGCACAATATTTAAAGATTTCAACGAAGATGCAATTAGCAAAGCACATGACACAAAGACTCATGAAGATGCAAGCAATTTTGTTGTATTATTGGAAGCCAAAGCAGTTTCTATAGATGAGCAGTTGAACTCATCATTTAGAAGACAATGTCAAGAAAATCGTAATTTACTGGGTCCCATCATTTCTACGATCCTATTTGGCTTTTTTTGACAGCATTGGCTCTTCCAGTGTGTGAAGTCCCTGTAAGGATGAGATGAAATCTCTTAGATCCTGTAAACCACTAATGGGACGGTTTTTATGGTGCCCTTCTTTCATCCCCACCATAGCCGATAGTGCAACGGTCATGGAGGCACCACGGGAGATATGGCGATGACTTAAGCAATGACCTGAAATATCCATTGGTCCTCACCGAAGATCGAACCAGGGACCCTAAGGTCAACAGTCGAGTGCTTTATCACACGACCATCCGTCTCCCTGGCTCTTCCAGTAACAACATGCACAATCAAGAGATCATTTAGCACTCAAAGACGAGTAAATACGTGACTATGCTCAACAACTGGTGATAATCGTTTATCTGGTCTTTGTATGATGAGTATCAAAAATTAAAAAAAATGTTATCAATCGATTTGGACAAATACCAAGATGTTTACAATTTTTGAATTTTTGTTCGAGAATAAATAGTTTAAAATTACAATATTATTTCTGTATCAGTGTAATTTATAATTTTATACTTTCTTTTATTAGCATTGTAACTGTTCGACACTGAAACCATTATTTTAAAAATTACAATAATGTGATCAGTTATACTTGCAGATACAACTTTTTTATGTTTGATATATATATACATTGTCTTCAATGTAATAAACCTTTAGGAAATTTAGTTCAATTTAATTGTGACATTTTTATGACATTTTTCCATAATGTGAAGGGGGAGGGAATGCCCCCTTGCCCCCCCCCCCCTTGAATACGCCCATGGGTAGATGTGATATGAGGGTGGGGGACTGCGGTCATAACAATAACGTTCTGAATAGTTTATTGTAAAATTTTCACTGTTTTCGAAACCACGTTAACGTACCTCATGTTGTGTCGCTGTATAACTAGTACTTCTCGTTTACTTAACTTACTTACTGTACTGACAAAGATATCCAAACCAGCCAAGTGAACATGTATCATTCACACAGACACCTTCTGCGCTACATCCAGACTTACAGTGACACTGCAGATGACATCTACTTCCAAACCATCCACTCGGGCAGGCACCTTTTCGATATATAATGTGAATGACACTTGTCATTGAATTGACTATGTCTGAGATAATAAATCATAAAAAACTATCTTGCGTTTAAATATAATATCTGAACAAAATTCCAATAAATTATATGCACACCACTGTATAAAGTATGTGCACACCGCTGTATAAGGTATGTTAAAACCACTGTATAAAGTATATGCACACCACTGTATACAGTATACACACCGGCGGCGGAACGAAATATAATTTAAGGAAAATTTAAATTAAAATTGAAAATTTAAGGAGGGGCAAGACAAAATATGACCGAAAGACATATTTTACCCCCTTAATTCTATAATAGAATATAGTAATTCTGTAGCAAGTATTTAATCGATATTATTAAAAAATAATATATTAAAAAAGATACAAATGAACATTGAGCACTCCTGTCGTCAACTGATTCGTAATGTCAGTTTGTTTACAAATTAATTTAATAGTGAGATTAGATCAGAAAATTACTGATAATTATCATGAATGATGATGAATATGAAACCGGAAACGGGAAACTCAATAAACAAAAAGTAATTTATGAAAAGATAATAAATAATTGTATTTTCTTTAAAAATTACTAAAAATTACATTTGCCGTCATTCGGTAGATGGCAATACTTCTCTATACTAATAAGACGCATTTGCTATATGTCTGTCTGTTTCCTTAAAACTCAAGATCCAGACAACCAAATAACGTGAAATTTGATACACGCAGTGGCGCAACCTGGCGGTGGGGGGGGGGGTTTGAGCCACCCCCCAGGCCAAATCATCAATACATAATTTACGTTATAAAGTTACAAAAAAGACTGTCAAACTGTCTTTTTTCAATATGTGAGCCCTTCCCCCCCAGCATTTTTTGCTGGTTGCGCCACTGGGTACACGTACACAAAATTACATGGGGAATGTTCTTAAACAGGTTTCGTTCCATCTCAATGGGTACTTTAATTGTAATGAATTATTTTGGATATCAAAGACATGAAAATTGGCAAACTTTTACCCCGATTTCAGGTTTTACGAGCTTCTCTCCCACATAGCTAACTTCCTATAAATATGATAGGTACGGGGAACCAAATATCACATTACTTACTACATTATTTCATTCCATTCCTTCATCGATATGAATTGTCATCTTTTGATACAGTCATGCCTAATAGAGAGAGGGAGAGAGGGAGGGAAAGACGGAGGGAGGAAGGGAGAGAGGGAGGGAAAGAGGGAGGGAGGGAGGGAGAGAGAGGGAAGGGAGGGAGGGAGAGAGGAAGGGAGGGAAAGAGAAAGAGAGAGGGAGGGGGATAGAGAGGGAAGAGAGAGAGGGAGGGAAAGAGGGAGGGAGGGGAGGGAGAGAGAGAGGAACTGCCAAAAATGTTGTGTATCACATTGCTTTAAGATAAATGTACCCTTTTATTGCAATTTGCATGCAAATAAACACTTTTTTACGCGTCTTATTTTAAATCTTAATTAAACGTCAAATTACGCTTCTTAAATAAACAGAAAACATTATTTTAAACCCGGGCAAAGCCGGGTACTTGCAAATAATTTTAAAATATGCCACAACAACTCTCAATAATATGATTACTGTAAAATGTCAATTAATTATAATTTCTTTCAAATATTAAATTTAAGAAATAAATCAAATGAATTATGAAAATGAAAATGATACATATAAACTAAAATGAATTACAAAGTTAAAAAAAAATAAAATTTTAGGGGGGGGGGGCAGACTGGAAATTCAATGGGGGGCGCCGCCCCCCCCCCCTTAAAAGTTTTAGGGGGGCCCGCTGCCCCCCCCTGCTCCGCCGCCAGTGAGTATACATTGACTTACCCAAGACGACGTTGACTGAAAATAAAGTGCAGGTAATGAAGATGAGTGACTCAGTTGAAGACATCACAATACTTAGGACACGGTTATGCAAATGTGTAACTTCAGAAGAAAAAAAAAATACCCATTAGTGCATTATGTCTATTTGATGACATATTTAGTTGAATAGATTGAGTTTTACTTGTTCTAAGTTTACAATTTCTTAGCACAGCATTAATGAATGTATATTTTCAACTAACTGGCTTTTACATCAGACAGACACACAAAAGTGTTAAAATATATGCATTTAGAGATTACAATTGCAGGAAATATAAACTTTGTTATATATATCTATATAAGAGTGAGATAAACTCATGCATGAAAATTCGCTTTCAGGAACGAGTGCTGCACACTTCCCCCAGCGTACAAAAACCTCACTGATCAAACCCTCACGGACAAAACCCCCAGTGGACAAATCCCACCCACCCCTCACCCCAGCGGACCTAACCCTCAGTGGCCATAACCCCCCAAATATTATGATCGGATTTAGGTCGATAGTATTGATACTTCTATATAAACGAAGTTGTCCATGGGCTGAATGGAATGTTCGTCGATATGAGAGATCATGTCTATCAACACAGTATATCAATATGTGTGTTTCTATGTTGTTTTACCTAAATAAAGAATTAGTCATAACATTGGGCTAAAACATTTAATTGTGTTTGTTTTGCCTGGTAAGGTAAGCTTCCTGTTGATGTTAAGCTAACAAAGGATTAAATTTAGACTACTGTGGCTTGAAGGACTAATGCAGCTTATTGGGGTACTTTGAAAAAAACACACTTAAAATGTGTATACTTATATATAGAGCTGCTGTTCGATTAAAAATTTTAATCGAAATTAACGCATAATTAATAAAATTATCGCAAATTAACGCATATTTAATCGAAAAAATACTTTATTTATTAATTGTAACATTTTTTAATTCAATCAACATGTCTCTTTAAAATAATAACAACGTGTTATTTTTTCGCACTTACTTGGCCTAAGCAATAGAGTATTAAACATTTGTGTGTGTGTGTGTGTGTGTGTGTGTGTGACGTCTTTGACAAGCCAGACCTTGAAATGTTCGACTCATTTTTGGCGCGAGCAAGTAAGCATCCTTGTTCATTTGTTCTCAGTCTCACATGTGGGTCACGACTTGTTATAAAGTGTGTCGTCAACAGGAAAGAAAGAACAGAAGATGAAAAATGAAAGCCGACCGATAACATCAAAGAGTGTCATTTTACACAATATTGGTAGATGACGTCACTTACCAACCACAAGTTACATTGTTTCAAAGCCATGACACTTGTCAATCAAACTATAACATGTGCAGATGTTCATTAATTGCATCATTCAGGGTCATATGTTTGAATTAAGAAATGACAATCCTATTGTTTCAAGGTCATATAGCTGCTATGATTTATGTAAACGTGACACTCGTTTTTTTTTCTTCCTTTTTTATTTAAATCTCGCCTGATCTGGTTATAGAATTGGGTTATTAACTGATTTTTTTATTTCATCTGCAACTCTGAAATAACACCATTTGGGTAAAATTTAACGCATTTAGGTGTTTGTGTTAAAAAAATGTAATCGCATATTTTTAACGCATTAATTACGCTTTAATTGCAGTAAATCAACAGCCATGTATAAAATTTGACTCAGTATCACAATAATTCTGAAAAATACAACCACTGTCTCGGGTACAGATGTATTAGCAAGATGTTATACTATCAAAATACGATACAAAATTATGCGCAAAAAAATGATGATACAAAATTTCTAGCATCTCGTTATTTTGATCTAATAAAAAACGGGTTCATTATACCTTCAACAATACACTATAGTACCTCTATCAATACACTACAGTATATAATGTAAACTAGTGAATGAAAGTTTTCTATTTTTACATCGACCGGGAAGGGAGCAGGAGTTTACTTGTCGAAGGGCTAAATAACCAAAACATCTTTATCATATGTTACAGTGGGGCTTCAGTCGACATACCTGGGGGTGAGGGTATGTGCGAATTGCGGCAGGGTGTGTGTGGTAGATCTACTTAATAAGTGGACGGAACTTAAACTTCAAATGGTGAAATTTTGTTATTTATCGTTTTGGTGAACTTTCCGCATTTAGTCAAATTAACGCATTTAAATGTTGCGTTAAAATTTTTAATCGCAAATTTTTTTTGATGCGTTAATCGCAAATTAACGCAGTTTAATCAGCAGCCCTACTTATATATTTACATCACACTTTTATATTAAAAGTAAAGGTTAGGTCCAGTGGGGGTTTTGTCCGCTGAGGGTTTTGGCAGCTGGAGGTTTTGTTCTGATACCTTTAGGAACGTAACACATTTTTTAAATTGCATAATTTCCTTTATTTACATAAAAAACTAGTAAAATATGAATCTAAAAATCAAACAATTAGCTGACACGACAAAAAGGTAATAATATAATCTAGAATCAAATGATTAACTGATGCGACAATAAGGTAATAATATAATCTACGAATCAATTGATTAGCTGATGCGACTACAAGGTAATAATATAAACTACGAATCAAATGATTAGCTGATACGACAGTAAGGTAAAAATATAATCTAGAATCAATTGATTAGCTGATGCGACAATAAGGTAATAGTATAATCTTATTCAATTTCATTTTTCGAAAAAACAAAAAAAATGTATATTGAGTTTAGTTCATGTACAAATAGTTTACAGACTATCCTTCAACAAAGAAAAATGTACAGCAATTTATATCTAGGCAAAATAGAAAATATTACTTGTCAACATGTTTACCTGGGAAAGACAAAGCGAGCAGAAAATTAGTGAAAGATCAAGATATGTGGCTAATTTTGAACATAATGTTATTGAAAAATCCATTTCAAAATTATAAAACAGCTAATACGATGTATGCCTTACTTCAGTAGTCATGTCAAAGTTTTTAAAAAATGTTATTTACTTAAATAATTCTTGTAGAATTTCATTGAACAAATGAATTATAGGTAAGTTCGCTAGATTTCCCGTTTTAGTGTGCATCAGAGATTAGATAATCTGTGGTGTGCATTTTGGTGTAGAAGACGAAGCACCCATGGATGTGTCGTACTTTCTTATTTCACGAATAAATGAATGATTTTTAAAAAGCTGGCGTATTTTGATTGTCTCACCAGGACACACCTATGGTAACAACAATACCTGCTTAGTTCACATGGATGTATCTGGTGTTTTACAGGTGGTTGTAGTTATCGTGATAACCATGAGTCATCCGCATCAGCTCACGTCTATGTATTTCATTGAATCGTTGTCGGCTCTCTGCCCCACTCTCACGACGTTGCATTACATGCTTAGGGTCATTATGTATTCGTAATGCATGCGGCTTTGTGTCGATTGAAAACCTGGCAACACATTGTTGTTGGTCTTCTACCTCACGTTGACTCACATGTCGAATGACATCAAGTAGTAATCGATTATTCCGCTGAGCTCATGTCTGAGCTTTAAGTCTTGCAGTTTGCATCGCTGCTAATCGAGCCTGTAAATCTCTAAATCATGCTCACTTTCTTGCTTTTGTTGTTCGGTCTAGCTCTAGATGCCATCCTTTCAATCAGTTACCTCTCTCACTCTTCGAACCACCTGTCGCTCTCGTTTAAGTTCCCTACCCTGCTCATCTGTGGCTAGAAGTTCGTCAATTTTGAGGTCACTTACTAGCTGTTTGGGTTCCAGTAGATATGATCGTGTCTTATCCAGTTTACTCTGTAAGACATGGTGAACGACTTTATTTGTTTCACAAGCCTGTAGATGATTTTTAGTCAAAGTTTGAAATCTCTCAGATCTAATTTCAGATTCTCGCGCTGACATTTGATTTGACGCTGTTTTCTTTGGACAAACGGCCTTGCTCCAGTCGCCATGCACTTTCCTCTAGGGTCTTTCGAGCCCTTCGTATAACTCAGTGTTTCCCAAAGTGGTCCATAGGGATCCCCAGGGGTCCGCGGTATCATTCAGGGGGTCCGTGGAAAATTAAAATTCATTTGGGGGTCCCTGAACAACTCCAAGGGGTCCGTGAAATGTTTAATGTAAAATAGTAAAATTATGATACATTCATGTTCTGACGTTCTTTATAAACTTGTATTAGTTGTTCCAACAACAGTAAACAACACTAATATACTAAGTCGACGCCAGTTAAAAGTAACAATAGCAATATTTAATTCTTTAGTATAACTGCATGAACTGGCATATAATGGTGAACTCATGAGGAGTACAATTACTACAGTCTAGCTTTGGGCATCGCGTAGTATGCGGAAATTGCGTCATCAAACTCTGACTATATTGTTTCCCCACAATCTGTCGGCACGGCTTAAAAAACTTTTATTAAAACATGCCTAGACTGACCAGACCTGCACGGTGTGTGTACTGCTGATAGGTCAGAATGGCAATGCAAGGATTTTTTTCCTGCCACTCGGACAGAGGGGAGGGTGTAATGTGCCTGACTACCCGCCAGAAATGGCAGACTGCGACGGTGTGCTTGAGTGGGACAGAGTGGAAGGGTGTGAATACCATTGTCTAGGATTGTCCTCATTGACCTCCGTCGGTAAAAGTTTTTTTCCTGGCCAGGAGAACACCAGCGATCTTTAACCCAAAGACTATGGTATGCCTTCTAGACCAGGTTAGCCAAATGGTTAAGATCCATTATAGTGCAGATACCACTCTTTTGATATTAGCCAAAGGGCCGAGAAGCGTCACTGCAACAATTCATTAGGACAACATCTAAGGAAGATGATGATGACTGCATGCTTCTTATTCATTGCAGAGTCTAGAAAGTTGTATATTATTGATGAAGAACTTATTTTACTAGTTGTGTAATACACACAGTTTTGAACAAACCACAATTCGACATCATAAAAAGAATTACACTGAGTAATAATACGGTACAAAGAAAGATTGACGAAATGGCTCAGTCCGTTGAAAATTCTTTATGTGATTACTGAAAAACATCTGAATTTTCTATACAGCTTGACGAGTTCACTTCAGAGGGGTGGGCAAGGGGGCCATCATCCCCCGGGTGCTACTCACAAAGTGAAGCCAAATGGTATATTTTACATATATTATATGGTTTTAGAATGTGTGGGGGGGCGCTAAAAAGGTAGTAATGGTATATTTTACATATATTATATGGTTTTATAATGTGTGGGGGGGGGCGCTAAAAAGGTAGTAAAAGGTATTGTGCCCCGGGCACTACGGCACTGGTTCACGTTTCCAGGAACCGAAGCTTTACTTTTTAGCTTATGTAAGATTTGTAAAGAAGGAAAATTTTGCAGAATGTTCGGAAAACTTTACAAAAGGTGAAACGTTATTTACTGAATTAAAAAAGATTTTTCAATGTAAAAGCTATACCCTGGACTAATATAATTTCTGTTGCTACTGATGGTGCTCCGGCATTGTTAGGAAGATACCGAGGCTTTCTGGCATACTGAAAACAAGCTGTACCGAATGTATTTTCAGTGCATTGTGTCATTCATAGACATCATTTGGTCGCAAAAAATCTTAGTGAACGTTTGCATGGATCACTAGATTATGTCATTAAAACAGCTAATAAAATCAGAAGGAATGCCTTCAATGAGATATGTTCTCAACTTTGAAAAATGACGAGGACGATAACCGTTTACTTCTTCACACAGGAGTATGTTCGTTATCTAAAGGTGCACTTTTAAATCAAATTTTATGCGCTCCTTTTGATTCAGTGTTGATATTCCTGGAAAGCAAAGACAATTATTTGCGACACAACTCAATTAATTAAAGAAAATAATATCCTATGCATTTTTGTAGCTTTTTCACTTGGGGGTCCGTGGGCAAGTTTTGATTATAAAAAGGGGTCCATGGGTCAAAAAAGTTTGGGAACCACTGGTATAACTGGACGCTCTTGAATTGGCAGTGGTGAGTGATTCGTATGATGCCGCTCTCTGATTGATCGGCTCCATGGTTCTACCACATCATCAATAGCTCATCTACCTCATACATGCCTATATAATTAGGATACCAAATATACAATATGAAGATTGTAAAAGAAAATGTATTTCATATCTCAGAAAGACAGAATAGAAATATTAAAAAAAAATCAGTTTATCTTCGGAGAAATAACATTTCATTTTATAAAATGTATGTCAAGTCTAGAATGTATTGACTAATAATATTGTAGTAAAGCATATTGCGTCAATAACAAACATACATTAGGCTTAATATATATTTAAAGACTTAAGATATGTAAAGTTGGTCGCTAGCAATAAAGATTACAAAAAAACAAAAACAATTTGTATACTTTACAAAATATATACATCTATTAAGAATTGGATTCAATAGAGACGCAATAACAGAGACTCTTCACTCCACCCATCTACATCATTGTGACGTATGTGACTTATAGAAAATGTGACGTAGCCTTGATCTTGCTGGCATGGAATGGCCATATTTGCATAACATAGACCACATACTATTGAAAATAGTGTACTAATTGTTAATGCTCCACTCTATGTTTTAATAATGATTCACTTGCCACCTTTATTAAATGTTTACTTTTACATGTACGGTATACGCAGCTTAAAATATTTGAAAGGCTCCAGAAGCAATATATACTGAATAATGGAATTGAAGAAGGAAATATGTATAATCTAATTGAGGTACTGTACACTGTAATCTTACCATAAATGTTTATAGAAATATAAACATAAATTGATACACGCGGCAATTGATTCAAACACATTAATTATTTAATTTTAAAGTACAGTACAATGAACGTGGATCAATAGAAATTATAGAAACAAACTGGGCAATACAAATGGAAAGGACAAACACAATTAATAAATTTAACCGAGTTTACTCCATCTTTAGTCTTTAAACTCTTTCCGTTCTAATTCTAAGACCAATTATGCGGATCATTATTAGAAAGGTGGATCGGTTCGGACTGATGAAGGAACATTTTCATTTCCTCTTTTATTTATTTAATTTTTTGTTTCAGTACAATGCATAGAACGAAATACATAATAGAATAAAACATGAAGACGTACCTTTGGATTGTCGAATGCCGTCAAAATGGAAAACATTCTAGTGGAAATGTCAAGAAATACATTATTTCTGCTTTCCATATCAGTGGACGGTGCTGCGCAGACTCCACTCTTACACAATTCATATTTAGTGACGTAATATTATTTATACAAATGTGATGTAGTTTAAGATTATAGCTGCAAAGGGAGCTTATTGTACATTTATAGTAAGCTATAGACATTAAACACCATAAATACTACACTATCCTGAGATATATATATTTATGTTAATGTGAAATAACGTCGTCTGCATTGTCCTTCAAAATTTATCAGAAAGGGATATGATATCCCGTTTCTGACAGCTGCGTAAAGAACGTTCTTTAGGGGAAACATATAGTTGTGCACTCAACTGTTTACCGATAGCCCCGGGATCCATATCTGGTGAGATCCACCGGAACTTGTCGGTTCAGTATAAAGTTACCTCACGTCTAACCAGTACCTAACGGCCATGATGGAGAAAGACGGACAATACAGTATCGTTAAGCAACATACAAAAAGAAATGTTACGTGTCGACCAACTTAAAACTCATTCAGTACACAACACGTAAACAGTATATACAAATGTTGCCGCCATCTTGTGTGGCAGACGCAGATAGAGCGGGAATTGATGTTTAGTATTATAGATACTATTTTTTTTAAAGTCATAAATGTATGTTGAACAATATTAAATTGAAATTTTTTTTAAAGTATATAGACTAAATTTATTTTATTTTTTTTATTGGAGATTTTAAGACGTTGGGGCCCCTATACGCATGACAACACGGCCCTGATGGTGTGTGGATATTTGGGCCCCTATACGCATGACAACACGGCCCTGATGGTGTGTGAATATTTGGGCCCCTATACGCTTGATAACACGCCCCTGATGGTGTGTGGATATTGGGGCCCCTATACGCTTGATAACACGGCCCTGATGGTGTGTGGATATTTGGGCCCCTATACGCTTGATAACACGGCCCTGATGGTGTGTGGATATTTGGGCCCCTATACGCTTAATAACACGGCCCTGATGGTGTGTAGATATTTGGGCCCCTATACGCTTGATAACACGGCCCTGATAGTGTGTGGATATTTGGGCCCTTATACGCTTGATAACACGGCCCTGATTGTGTGTGGATATCAAAACTACTGGCGGACACAGATTTTTTTTTCAATCCTTTACTAAATTATTTTTCTTTATCGCAAGACAATTTTTAATATCTACTCGTATGTCTGAAAACAGTTTTTTTAAGATTTACTCTCAATACATTTTAATACCAACTCCTCTGTCTCAAGACAGTTTTAATATCGACTCCTATTGTTGGAACCAAATCTGTTCTTAGACTTTTCTTTCACTTCTTCAATAATTGCAATCATGCACAGTTAAATAAAAACAAGCAATTTAAGTCTTTTCCGTTTCGGACAAAGGACATTTTAGAGAATTTTCGCCGGTAACGCCGAACGAAATCCGTATTTTTTCCCGTGTTTTGATAAATAGAGAGGGAAGTAATCATGTTGAATAACTGTTACAAAAATAAATAATGATTTCGCCCCTTTGATTAGCTTTTATTATTTATATTTAAAATATAAGCAAAAACGGTACCTAGGAAAGTCTTTTTTTTTCGGCCCTGAGGTGTCAGATCGCGAAATGAACTTTTGATATACACTTGGCAGGCCAAGACCTAAAAAATGATATATACATCATGGGTCTAGGACTTATGGTTGTAGAGATCTAGGGTGATGACGGTCAGACAGACAAACAGACAAAACGGGGACAATAGAGCATTTTTTTCGAAAATGCTCTAAAAAATCAGATAAGCTATCGCCGGCTCTTTATAATAATTTCCTTTGTTTAGTAACATTTTAAAATTATTGAATAGCTTTCAAGAGAAAAAAAATTGTATTTGATCTAATTAGCAGCCTGCAGTTACCCCGAGTATACTGGTAAATACCGACGTTTCTAGAAGTCGACCCCAGTACAGGTTTTGGGAAATAAAACATTTATTACCGATAATCATAGCAAATGATGTGATTGACCGCAATTTGCAATAAAGCACAAATCAGCTTTCATCATATAAGCCTTAAAGAGAGCCAAAGGTCGTGAGGCATGTAACCGGTACATGGCTCAGTAAGTCAAGAAATAGGCGAGAGATCTACAAAGGCGATTCGTACAATACTTTATTATTTTATTGGTGGTGTGTATTTTTTTTAAATACCTTTATTTTCAAGTTATAAATATAAGCTTTACACCAAAATCTAAACACGTTAATGCAATTTAAAATCCTTTAGTAATAAAACTATACAATTCACACATTCATGCTATAAGAGTGTTATTGTATTATACCTATAAGCATAAATTCTAATGTATTTGTACTCGGATTTTCTCTCGACAGCCCTGCGACAAGGAGGTTCATGTTACATTCTGCTACTACTTAACTTTAAATTACTAATTCATGTTATTGCTGCTCTCAAAATTTGAGTCAAAATGCGTGTTATATATATAGCATAATGAACAATGAATGATTTGAGTACAATCGGTAAAGCCGAAAGATAGGTAAATGAGTTCGACACAGTACAACTATACACCTTTCTCAAAAAGTAGTCCCCTTACTGAATTGTTTGTTTAAATGGACAAGATACACTTCCGGTACCAATTAATGTACGCGAATTTGCGAATAATAATTTTCTGTTGCCGCTTTTCTTTTAATTTTAATCATGAAAATCAAATAATCAAAATTTAATATATTTTTCAGTGTGATTATTTATTCTTATTATCTTAAAAGTTGAAGCTAAAAAGTAGAATGGTTAAAAATATAATATCATTGACCATCACCTCATCATAATGAGGTAGTAGTTTCAAACCTTTTACTACCGATTTTTAATTACTATCTATCGCACAATATATGCTAACCAAAAATATACTGTTTTACATATGACCCAACATAAGTCCCTACATATGACCCTACATAAGTCCCTACATTAATCCCTACATAAGTACCTACATAAGTCTCTACATATGACCCTACATAAGTCCCTACATATGACCCTACATAAGTCCCTACATATGACCCTACATAAGTCTCTACATTAATCCCTACATAAGTACCTACATAAATCTCTACATATGACCCTACATAAGTCCCTACATATGACCCTACATAAGTCCCTACATATGACCCTACATAAGTCCCTACATTAATCCCTACATAAGTACCTACATAAGTCTCTACATAATCTGATATCGGGACATTTTGTGACTTTAAAAACTTGTCAACGTCAGAAAAATTAAATTTTGGTAATAAATTTAAACTCATTATATCTTAGATTAGACGAAAATGTAGAAAAAAAAAATCGAGAATTAATAGAATTTATCGAGCTAAGTATTAATCAAGTATTTAAATATCAATAACACAAAGCGACCGGAAGCCCTTTATGATATTTTCACAAAGACAGCTGACGCGCAGGAATACATGTGAGAAAGGTCCATAGGAGCTTGATAAACATAAATAAAACATTTCCAGTTCAGCGATCAGAATAACTGGTGATAATAATATTAAAAATAAATCGTCTAGCCCTAACCGGAGAGCGAACCATACATAGACTGACTCTCAGGTCGATAGTCACGCGACTTACAACGCTCGACCATTGAGCTTTAGGTTTTAGGTTAAGTGAAGAAAGTGTGTTGGTGGTTGGGGGGGGGGGTAATATTTGTAGGTTCTTGGGATATCAAGGCCACAGCCCCGTATCGTGAGAATTCTACAGCAGGGGCCAGGCAATTTACAGCAGGGGCCAGGTATTCTACAGCAGGGGCCAGGCATTCTACAGCAGGGGCCAGGCAATAGCATGGGGCAGGCAATACATTTTACTAAGTAGAACAAATAAGCAGGGGGCAGACAAAACGCAGAGGGGCGCCCCCCCTCCTCCCCGCACGCTATGGGCCTGCAAGGCCATTTTATTTTTGGAAATTGAATAAAATATTTTTATGCTGACTTCTTTGGAAATAGTAAATATCACAGTTGTATCGGATAATTAAAGTAAAACTAATTGAAAGGCAGGGTTGTTAGTATCGAAGTATCGGTATCGGCCAATACAGTATCGGCGATACTTTTTCAGTATTGGTTGCTGTATTGCCGATCCTTTTTGTATCAAGTATTGATTTGTGTATCGCCGATACATTTTAAACGAAAAATTTTCGATACTCGATACCAATACTTTTCTGTTGCCACTATTAGCTAATTGCAGAATAACAATAGCGATTTTAATACATTGTTTTAAAAGTAATCTACATAGATTCAACCACTGCTTGTAATGATAACCATCAAGCCTACCACTATTAATACCACCCACCTCCCCACCAAGACAACTTGGATCACAAGGCTGAAGTTGAACAAACCTTAAAGCGTGCCTGCAGTGCACTGAGTGCAGTTTCCACTCAACTTACTTTGCAGGGTGGTGCAGCTTCAATACAGTCAGCAGTACAGTTTTACTGCACCAGCTTAAAAGTGAAGTTTTGCTGAAGTAGACAGATATCTTGAAGATAACTCATCAGAAATGCTGTCATTAGCACCCTACCCAACCTACCCAAGCATTAAGAAACTATATTGCTGAGTTGATCGGCTAGTGAAGGGATTGTGTGGTTAGCATAACGCCCAGCCGCCTTTACTTCCCCAGCTTAAAATCGGGTACTATTTAAAACTGGGTGAACTTGTGGAAAAATTCCCATTGTTCTCACCGAGGATCGAACCCATGAATCTGAAGTCGACAGTCGAGTATCTGCACCAGTTGGCCATCCGTCAAGTACTAAAGTGTTTAGCATTAAATTTGTGCTTTGACATTGTATTTTATTGTTTTCATTTTTTTTTACAGATGACACATGTACATTACAGATGACACACGTACATTACAGATGACACATGTACATTACAGATGGCACACGTACATTACAGATGACACATGTACATTACAGATGGCACACGTACATTACAGATGACACATGTACATTACAGATGGCACACATACATTACAGATGACACACGTACATTACAGATGACACACGTACATTAAAGATGGCACACGTAAATTACAGATGACACATGTATATTACAGATGACACATGTACATTATAGATGACACACGTACATTACAGATGACACACGTACATTACATATGACACACGTACATTACATATGACACACGTACATTACAGATGACACACGTACATTACAGAAGACACACGTACATTACTTGAAAAACTTGAGAAACTTGCACTCATTATATTTTAAATAAAAATAGTTTGTTGTTCTCAAAAGTATCGGTATTGTATCGGTATCGATTTTGGCAATACATTTTTACTTGAGTATTTGTATTGGTATTGGCGATACTATTTTCATGAAGTATTGGTATCGGTATTGACGATACAATTTAAGAGTATTGTTAACAACCCTGTTAAAAGGCATGAAAACCTTTAACTAGCATTTACATAAAATGAAACATTTACGTCTATCTAAACCGTTTATCGGGTATTCTTTTTATATGTTTTTGTTACTATTTATAATCAGAATTCAAACTAGGAATTCCCGATGTTAGTCGAGACACATAGCCTAACAATGTATTCCTTTTAAATGTTTGAACTAATACAGCTACTGTTTACAAACGTTTTATTTGCTACTTGATATTCATCAATTTCTTTATTACCTGATTCCCACATGTGTTTTGTGATTTTCAAGTCAAAAATATGTCGGACGATAAAAAATCTTACATTGACGATGATCGTATTGGAGGCCAGTGTACAGCTGAGACCAGCCATCACATTACAGTAAAGTTGGCCTGTGCTAGGTCTGGTGGTACAGTAACACATCATTCGGTGAGAGTTATGTTGAGATTATTTGTTTTGTCTACAAGTAAATATCGATTTAATAATTTAGTATAATTAAAAACAATAATGTAACCAAACTATACTATTTAGGCCTATATCTCACGTTCGTATTGAGACTGCCAGTGGCGCTATTATTGTTAACACTGTTAGTGGCGAATCTAGTGTTAGTGGCGAATCTAGTGTTAGTGGCGCCTGAAGCTGACTCTGATATTACTAAACATCAACATTCCCGTGCCAAAAATTGATTTAAAATATTTCAAATGCTTCCCTGTGAAGACTAAGTAAATGAGGGCCATGGTGGTTTGCCCCTCAACTCCCCCCCTTCACCCAGTGCTACGCCACAGTTCAGTGTGTTCACTGCCTCATCAAAATATATTGTAAATGTAATGTTATTGATAAGAATGGTGCCACTTGCCAATAATTAAGGCGACCAGCAGGAAGGAGAGACTTACTTTCAGTCCTACTTGTATCTAGAGATATTCCTATTAAACCAATGCTTTATCAATCAATTTATTGGGATTTTATATGTTTGTTCTTTAAAGTAGAACAGTTTAGACCTATTAAAAAAAATCTAACCGACATCTTAACATTTTACTTTATAGTTACAATGTCTTGTTATAGTATAAGCTGTATTATTGTAGCGGGGGACACGTTGGTCGAGCGGTGTAGAGTGTTCAACTTCCAACATGACAGTCTCGGGTTCGATCCTCGGTGAGAGTCAATGGAATTTTTTTAGTTTATGGTGACAGTTGGTTTAAGTCCCACAAGTCCAACGAGTTTTAAATGGGTATGTGACTTAAGTCAGGTAAGTGATATCCACACAATCCCTAAATATGTAGTGGTTACACTTCATCTGCCCCGATGCCCCTCTTGGTCTAAAGCTGTGTTACTGTTGTATAATGAGACTGTTTCATTAATTTATTTAGAATTTTTTACGTGTTACGTCCTCCATTTCACTATAGAAAGGTGGTCAGCTTAATGAAAATGAAATGTAGAATTTAATTTTTTTTTATTTTAATATTTCCAATTAATTACAGGCTGTATGTGAGCTTAGTGCTAAGGTTTCAGAACTGAAGAGAGACCTTGAAAACAATGTAAGTTTATTTTCTTGGATAATCGGTAGAATCGGTTAAATATGACACATTTTACATTGAAATGCAAATGATAAAATTGTTTGGTTTCATTTCAGCCATGTTTGTTATTGATTGATGAAAAATTAAAAAAAAACAAATTTAAAATATTTTTTTTTTGAAAATGAGTTTTGTACTGATTAGAAATGTTAGATTGGCTAAATTGAAGCTAATGTGTTAAATGTCCATGGGTGTAACAAAAGATTTTTGGATTGCCGACCCATCACTCGCCCCAGATCTACTAATGAGCAGTCACGTGTTTTACAATCACTAATCTATTATAAAATAGCTGGAGTGTTTATTGTGCTAAAATATTGAGAGATATTTACATTAAAGTTAATCCTTCACCGGTCGAAAACTCCATTATCCATACCTTGAAAATTCCATATAAGTTTTGTTGCAATGACATACTAATCTAAATATTAACAAGTTTCAATTATCCGCTGCGGATCAGCCTACATTTTAATGCCCTCTGCTTGCAGAGGTTTTTTAGAGCATTTTCGAAAAAAAAATTCTCTATTGTCCCCGTTTTGTCTGTCCGTCCGTCCGTCATCACCCTAGATCTCAACAACCATAAGTCCTAGACCCATGATGTATATATCATTTTGTAGGTCTTGGCCTGCCAAGAAATGACTTTTTTCCATTTCGCGATCTGACCTCTCAGGGCCGTAAAAGGGGCCTTAGTACCGTTTTTTACTATATAAGCTATATTAATAAAGGAGCACTATATCTCAGCAACTATAAGTCCTAGACCCATGATGTATATATCATTTTATAGGTCTTGGCCTGCCATGTGTACATCAAAAGTTCATTTTGCGACAGGACCTCTGAGGGCCGGGCTTCAGGGCTCCTAAGGGGCTTATATATTATATATACACCTTGTACGTTCAATAACCCGTTCATTGGTGCGAAATACTGCAGCACGTAGTTTCACCAAGATTTATTAAGAAACTCATCAAATGAAATAGTAAGCTTGTGTTCTGAGTTTAATTGAAAGTATCAGAGCTATGCAACAATTGACGGAGTTTTCGGACGATTAAATGACAATAATTTAGAATGTTTTCAATTATGAGTCCTATTTCAGTAACCACAAACCACTTGTAGTTAGATTTAAGAGACAATAATTTTTTTTCAAATATAAAGAAACGTCTTTATAATTTTTTTTTTACAAATATATGCATTACACAATTGAATTTATAAACATTTCCAAAATTTACAAATATTTACTGAAAGCTAACAAACGTACTGATACATAATACGAAAATGCTCTAACACGTCCTGTGTCCAGAATGGAACAGGCTTAATTGCTTGTTTTATTATTTTAAAGATGTAATTTTTACGACAGTTAATAAACCAAAACGGCTGCTAAAACATCAATTTGAATAGAAATTAGTTCACATCATTTTATAAGAATTTCGTTGCGATGAAACAGATACGGAACTCGCGAGGCCCATAGATATCTAAATTTTGGGCCCGTTGGGGGGGGGGGGCTACCAAAGTTCGACGAAATGGTACAAACCGAAAAGGCTGCATAGAAACAAAGACTAAAATTTTCAAACTCATGTTTATACGTAGCTTAGCTATACTTTAGACATATATTTTAAGAGAAAATCTTTACAAAAAGCACAGTGACATATATATTAGATCGACTCTAAAGCAGGGATTATCATCATGAAGTCAAAGTTTATTATACAACAAAAGGCAACATGTAATCATAATCCAATAGTATATTATGTTAACAGACAGGTAATGCTTTAAAGTCAACTGTACTCATATAAACTACTCGTGTCCGCTCCCCAGCCAAAGAATCTCTCATGTCACTTCCCGTCATAGACAACACAGTAAATCTCTCATGTCACTCTCCATCACAGACAACACAATAAATCTCTCATATCACTCTCCATCACAGACAACACAATAAATAGTTCATGTCACTCCCCGTCACAGACAACAAAATACATCTCTCATGTCACTCTCCGTCACAGACAACACAATAAATATTTCATGTCACTCCCCGTCACAGACAACACAATAAATCTCTCATGTCACTCTCCATCACAGACAACACAGTAAATCTCTCATGTCACTCCCCGTCACAGACAACACAATACATCTCTCATGTCACTCACCGTCACAGACAACACAATAAATAGTTCATGTCACTCTCCGTCACAGACAACAGAATAAATCTCTCATGTCACTCCCGTCACAGATAACACAATAAATATTTCATGTCACTCCCCGTCACAGACAACACAATAAATCTCTCATGTCACTCTCCGTCACAGACAACACAATAAATCTCTCATGTCACTCTGCATCACAGACAACACAGTAAATCTCTCATGTCACTCCCCATCACAGACAACACAATAAATCTCTCATGTCACTCACCGTCACAGACAACACAATAAATAGTTCATGTCACTCTCCGTCACAGACAACAAAATAAATCTCTCATGTCACTCTCTCCGTCACAGACAACACAATAAATATTTCATGTCACTCCCCGTCACAGACAACACAATAAATAGTTCATGTCACTCTCCGTCACAGACAACAGAATAAATCTCTCATGTCACTCCCCGTCACAGACAACTCAATACATCTCTCATGTCACTCACCGTCACAGACAACACAATAAATCTCTCATGTCACTCCCCGTCACAGACAACACAATACATCTCTCATGTCACTCTCCATCACAGACAACACAATAAATATCTCATGTCACTCTCCATCACAGACAACACAATAAATCTCTCATGTCACTTCCCGTCACAGACAACACAATAAATCTCTCATGTCACTCTCCATCACAGACAACACAGTAAATCTCTCATGTCACTCCCCGTCACAGACAACACAATACATCTCTCATGTCACTCACCGTCACAGACAACACAATAAATAGTTCATGTCACTCTCCGTCACAGACAACAGAATAAATCTCTCATGTCACTCCCGTCACAGATAACACAATAAATATTTCATGTCACTCCCCGTCACAGACAACACAATAAATCTCTCATGTCACTCTCCGTCACAGACAACGCAATAAATCTCTCATGTCACTCTGCATCACAGACAACACAGTAAATCTCTCATGTCACTCCCCATCACAGACAACACAATAAATCTCTCATGTCACTCACCGTCACAGACAACACAATAAATATTTCATGTCACTCTCCGTCACAGACAACAGAATAAATCTCTCATGTCACTCTCCGTCACAGAACACAATAAATCTCTCATGTCACTCTCCGCCACAGACAACACAATAAATCTCTCATGTCACTCACCGTCACAGACAACACAATAAATGTTTCATGTCTCTCTCCGTCACAGACAACAGAATAAATCTCTCATGTCACTCTCCGTCACAGAACACAATAAATCTCTCATGTCACTCTCCGTCACAGACAACAGAATAAATCTCTCATGTCACTCTCCGTCACAGAACACAATAAATCTCTCATGTCACTCTCCGTCACAGACAACACAATACATCTCTCATGTCACTCTCCGTCGCAGACAACACAATACATCTCTCATGTCACTCTCCGTCACAGACAACAGAATAAATCTCTCATGTCACTCCCCGTCACAGACAACACAATAAATATTGCATGTCACTCCCCGTCACAGACAACACAATAAATCTCTCATGTCACTCTCCGTCACAGACAACACAATAAATCTCTCATGTCACTCTCCATCACAGACAACACAGTAAATCTCTCATGTCACTCCCCATCACAGACAACACAATAAATCTCTCATGTCACTCACCGTCACAGACAACACAATAAATATTTCATGTCACTCTCCGTCACAGACAACAGAATAAATCTCTCATGTCACTCTCCGTCACAGAACACAATAAATCTCTCATGTCACTCTCCGCCACAGACAACACAATAAATCTCTCATGTCACTCACCGTCACAGACAACACAATAAATATTTCATGTCACTCTCCATCACAGACAACAGAATAAATATTTCATGTCATCTCCGTCACAGACAACAGAATAAATCTCTCATGTCACTCCCCGTCACAGACAACACAATACATCTCTCATGTCACTCACCGTCACAGACAACACAATAAATAGTTCATGTCACTCTCCGTCACAGACAACAGAATAAATCTCTCATGTCACTCCCGTCACAGATAACACAATAAATATTTCATGTCACTCCCCGTCACAGACAACACAATAAATCTCTCATGTCACTCTCCGTCACAGACAACGCAATAAATCTCTCATGTCACTCTGCATCACAGACAACACAGTAAATCTCTCATGTCACTCCCCATCACAGACAACACAATAAATCTCTCATGTCACTCACCGTCACAGACAACACAATAAATATTTCATGTCACTCTCCGTCACAGACAACAGAATAAATCTCTCATGTCACTCTCCGTCACAGAACACAATAAATCTCTCATGTCACTCTCCGCCACAGACAACACAATAAATCTCTCATGTCACTCACCGTCACAGACAACACAATAAATGTTTCATGTCTCTCTCCGTCACAGACAACAGAATAAATCTCTCATGTCACTCTCCGTCACAGAACACAATAAATCTCTCATGTCACTCTCCGTCACAGACAACAGAATAAATCTCTCATGTCACTCTCCGTCACAGAACACAATAAATCTCTCATGTCACTCCGTCACAGACAACACAATACATCTCTCATGTCACTCTCCGTCGCAGACAACACAATACATCTCTCATGTCACTCTCCGTCACAGACAACAGAATAAATCTCTCATGTCACTCCCCGTCACAGACAACACAATAAATATTGCATGTCACTCCCCGTCACAGACAACACAATAAATCTCTCATGTCACTCTCCGTCACAGACAACACAATAAATCTCTCATGTCACTCTCCATCACAGACAACACAATAAATCTCTCATGTCACTCCCCATCACAGACAACACAATAAATCTCTCATGTCACTCACCGTCACAGACAACACAATAAATATTTCATGTCACTCTCCGTCACAGACAACAGAATAAATCTCTCATGTCACTCTCCGTCACAGAACACAATAAATCTCTCATGTCACTCTCCGCCACAGACAACACAATAAATCTCTCATGTCACTCACCGTCACAGACAACACAATAAATATTTCATGTCACTCTCCATCACAGACAACAGAATAAATCTCTCATGTCACTCTCCGTCACAGAACACAATAAATCTCTCATGTCACTCTCCGTCACAGACAACACAATACATCTCTCATGTCACTCTCCGTCGCAGACAACACAATACATCTCTCATGTCACTCTCCGTCACAGACAACAGAATAAATCTCTCATGTCACTCCCCGTCACAGACAACACAATAAATATTGCATGTCACTCCCCGTCACAGACAACACAATAAATCTCTCATGTCACTCTCTCCGTCACAGACAACACAATAAATCTCTCATGTCACTCTCCATCACAGACAACACAATAAATCTCTCATGTCACTCTCCCGTCACAGACAACACAATAAATCTCTCATGTCACTCACCGTCACAGACAACACAATAAATATTTCATGTCACTCTCCGTCACAGACAACAGAATAAATCTCTCATGTCACTCTCCGTCACAGAACACAATAAATCTCTCATGTCACTCTCCGCCACAGACAACACAGTAAATCTCTCATGTCACTCCCCATCACAGACAACACAATAAATCTCTCATGTCACTCACCGTCACAGACAACACAATAAATATTTCATGTCACTCTCCGTCACAGACAACAGAATAAATCTCTCATGTCACTCTCCGTCACAGAACACAATAAATCTCTCATGTCACTCTCCGCCACAGACAACACAATAAATCTCTCATGTCACTCACCGTCACAGACAACACAATAAATATTTCATGTCACTCTCCGTCACAGACAACAGAATAAATCTCTCATGTCACTCTCCGTCACAGAACACAATAAATCTCTCATGTCACTCTCTGTCACAGACAACAGAATAAATCTCTCATGTCACTCTCCGTCACAGACAACAGAATAAATCTCTCATGTCACTCTCTCCGCCACAGACAACACAATAAATCTCTCATGTCGCTCTCCGTGACAGACAACACAATAAATTGTCAATGTCAAACAGTTATTGCATAAGAACCCTATTGAATTATTTAGAATTTTTTTTTTACATTCTAGGACGGATTAGTTTTCATACAAGATGTTAAAAACAATTTAAATAATTTTACTTAAAGTTATACTTCATTAAATTCTTTATTATCCAAAAACTATCATAATTATTATTATCATTATTTTATTGTTACAGTTAGATATGCAGCCATATGAACAAATGTGGTTTGTTAAAAACAAACTTTTAGATGATGACATCACTTTAGGAGAATATGGAATGTCAAATAATGTTGTGATTTATGTGAGAAGAAAATTGTAAATACTGATGCTGTATGTAAAGTAATATTGTTTTAATATCATGTCTTTGTGTAATATTTATATAAATGATCTTTATGTTGTTGTTTCTTTAGTTTTGCCTGTATTATTTTTATCTTTCAAAACATGTTATGTACTTATTTCAGTTTATTGAATCTTAATAAATAATATTATAGCTTACTGTAATGACTTTCTGATAGCTGTTTAACATTAGAACTTGTAGGGTCTAAGTCATAATTTACCAATCCTTTTTTAAATAGGGCACCCAACTGTTGAAAGGCCACTTTCTTGAAATAGTTTTGAATAGATCAGTTGAGAAATACATTCTAATTCACCATTTATGTACAAGGGACCGATGGCTTTGCATGTGTGTGTGAAGTCCCTTTAAGGATGAGATGAAATCTTAAAGATTCTATAGAACACTTGCGGGACTGTTTTTATGATACCCTTCTTACATCCCCACCATAGCCGATAGTACAATGGCCTTGGAGACACTACGGGAGATATAGCGGGGACCTTAACTAAAACATGAAATACCCATTGGTCCTACCGGAGATTGAACCAGAGACCCTTAGAGCGACAGTCGAGTGCTTTATCACACGATAAATGTATAACGCCCTACCAGTGGCGCAACCGGAGGGGGGCAGTGGGGGGTCAAGCCCCCCCCATCAGGCCAAATCAGCAGTCTTTCTTTTGTATCATCAATACATAATGAAAGTTACAAAAAAAACTGTCAAACTCATAATAATAATCTGTTATATCCTTAATTCTTTATTAATTATAATTTTTAGTTTTGATTCGAAGAGTTTAAAAAAATTTCGACTGCGGCGGGCTTTTGTCTTTTTTCAAAATGTGAGGCCCCGCCCCCCCCCCAGCATTTTTTGCTGGTTGCGCCACTGCGCCCTACTGTCAAACTTAAGTCCAACGATATGAGAGACCCCGGGAAATTAGTACATGTCCCGGCAAAATTCCATTCAGCTTTAAAACGGTTACCCGACATTAGATGGTCATAGTGCTAGCCACACATTCAGAAACAAGTTCATTTTCCCCCGATGAACTTAAGGGCTGAAGGCAAAACGTTTTGTAAGTATACTCAAACAAATAAAAAATAAATAAAATACTTGGAATAAATATCAGGTTTTGTGTTTTTATTTCATTTATAATCATCAAGCCATTCTCGGGTTCATTAATAATGCATCGAGCAGCATAATAAATATATATTAGACTATATAATGAATAGACATGTTTTCAGAATAATAACACAGTCCTCAACATAATATATATATATATATATATATATATATATATATGTTGTATTATATATGCGGTCCCCTCGAAATGTATATGTGTGGTCCTCACCACGGAATATCTCTAAAAGGTCTTCAAGGAATATGCTGAATAATTAGGAGTCATACATTTTTTTTTAAGGAACTTTATTTTGTCCTGATAAAAATATTTTATTGTTAAGGTCAATTTTAAGAATCTTTTTATTCACTTTTAGGTTATTTAAAAGTTGTTTGCAAAACTCATTTTAAAATTTTCGTTGAAGTTTTTTTTTTACAGTGCAGTAATTAAATAAATTTTTAGAATTGATAAATGTATTAAATATTGATTAAATATACCTTACTCATAACCATTTGTACATAACATGACAATAATTTATAATTACAAAACATTTCAATCCGATAAATTGCTATGTTTGAAAACTGTATCATAAAAAATGACAATAAATATTTCTTTTTTTTTTCTTTCCTATTGTGTCTTTTTGTGTGAGATTGGCATATTTTTGTGTGTGTGTGTTAAAAGCGTATAAGTCCAAAAACAACCGTAAGTCACAGTCTCTGAAGATGACTCAACATTGTCTACCATATTTTAAAATTAACATTAGACGCCCCCACCCTTACAGCGGCGGAACAGAGAATAGACATTGGGCCCCAAACACCAAAAAAAAACGGGTCTGTCTTAGACGGCCACTCCAATTTACACCAGACGTAGCCTAGTTGGACCAGCCCAAAAGAATTATTAATACCTTTTCATCATTTAATTCATACTTTCAGTATATATTTGCAGATCCGCTCCTACTTTTTCTGTGGCATTAGCAATAGTATCTGAGGTCATTAGAAAAAAAGGTACTCTATATGTAGGGCCATTAGGTAAAGGTAATCTGAGGTTATTATGCAAAGGTGATCTGAGGTGTTTAGGCAAAGGTAATCTGGGGGTCATTGGGAAAATATAATATGGGGTCATTAGGAAAAGGTAATATGGGGTCATTAGGAAAAAAGTAATCTATTATCATTAGGCAAAAGTAATCTAGGTCTTTAGGCAAGGTACTATGGGGTCATTAGGTTAATGTAATATGGGGTCATTAGATAAATTTAATAAATGTAGAATGCTTTCGAAATAGCCACTTGTAATTTTTCGGGTCCCTATTTATCTTTGACAAGGAAAATATTATAAATCCTTGCGCTTGGCCTTCATTTAGGCCTACATGGTGTCCTAGGCAGGCAATTGTACATACTGTGTGTCAGTAAACAAAGGATTTGCTCATGACGTAAAAAAATGAAAAATAAAATATATGTTCAAATTACTTTGCACATTTGATGATTTTCAACGCATGGGACTTGGTGGACCCGTTGAGTTAGTGGCCAGGATATACCCTCCCTCCCGAAATATATTTACTGAATAACCAGGGCCATTTTGAAGTACTTAAGTAATGAAAAAATGAGCTACATGTTCAGATGCACTTTATTAGATTTTTTTTCAAATCATAACCAAAATCATTTATCTAGTGCACATACAAGTATTCAATTCAGCGAAAGACCGGTCATATATAATTTTGCGAAGTCAAAAAAATAGAATAGAAATTTATAGAATTGGAAATTCCCACTCGTTTTTTCCCAAGCAGATGGAAATTTTCCTTCTACTTATATAACTTGAAGGCCTGTTAAAACCATAGATATAATAAACGCTAAAGTAATGGTAAAATTGAGAACATGAAAAAGTAAGAAATGTAGGGTAGACATTACTTAACTAGTCTTTTTTTTTCCTTTTTTTTAGATAAATGTATGAATTTATTACATGTTCAATATTTATCAAAATACTTTCTATTGGTGAAATAAGGCCGGAAGGGATTACCGTGCTAATGTCACTAATCATGACTTACTAATGACTAAGTAATAGTAATGTTAAGTCAGAAATACATAAAACTAGTATACTAGTCAAATGATTAATGAATTTAATGTAGGCAATACAGCAGGAATGAATGTTAATCAAAATACAATGCAATACACTGAAATAGTCATGATGTGATAATGTGACGAATGTAAATGACAAATATATTACATTAAATTAATTGAATGATTAAAGCTCATTGTATGTTAGGCACAATACAGTAACATAACTTTATTTAATTTCGTCCTGTTCAATTTAACATATCTAACAGACTAACTTATTATTATTTATTCATAGTATATGAATTAACGGTCTGCGGTCTGCTCGGGTCCATTACATGAACAAGATGTCACCATGTGTGTCCTTGCTATATAAAGATCAGAAAACTTAAGTTTCTACAAATCATAATAAATAAACAATAACTTGTTGAATGATTGTCTTTTTTAACTTTGCATTAATATCAAATATATCAATAATAATATCTAATCATAAATGCATTATTAAAATCAAAAGACTATTTTAATTTTTAACACACTTTTTTTTTAAAAATAGAAATATTGTAATGGTTGTTATGATTAACTTTGTAAACTAATTATGGCAATAAAAGTAATTATGATATGGTAATTTACAAATAGTATTAGCAACTGCAATTAGTTGTATATCTTAGACAAATAATATTAGTATGTCTGCAATGAGCTGTATTTAACTATTCCAGATGTCAGACAATTTAGGAGCCGGGGAAGCTGAGCCTTACAGTAAAATAACATTTTCTTGTGAGAGACAGCATGGAACTACTATCATTTACACTGTAAATATTTCATTTTAATTAATTTTATATTTCTTTCATAAATCATAATACTGAAATTTCATTCAATTATTGTTTTCAGTAATTTTCATTTATGTATAGCCCACTATTACTCAAGCTAAAATCTAATATTTTTAAATGTGATGATTTAAATAAATTGCACTTTATATTTATTTAAAAAGTGTGATATTTTAAAAACTTTACTGACTTAAATTTGTAAATTAAAAATAAATAAAATTTATTTCACCTTTACTTAACGTTTTTTTTCCCTTTCTAATTGACAGGCTGACTGTGATCCCAGTATAATGATTTCAGCTTTAAAGAAAGACATGGAGAGCACAGTAAGTCTAAGAATTAAAAGTATCATTAAACAAAGAAAGTACATTCACATTGTAAATATTTATATTCACTGTAAAATCTATTTCTGGAGAAATATCTTTTAAGTAAACACTTTTCAAAAGAAAGAATATGGACGAGTTTAAAATTTGAGACTGTCTGGAAATAGATTAGTTGGCGAACATGTTATCACTCTAAGCATGGCTGATTTATAAAAGCATAGCTTAATGTTTTGATGCATTTAGTATATAAGACTAATATTAATTACATTTAAAAAAGCTTGATAATTTTAATCTATTATAAATTGTGGACATCTATAAATGGTTAAAAATGTTTTGGGTGTTTTTAATAAAGTGTCTCAGGAAACTTTGACAAATCTGATCATTTTATTTTTATAATTTCAGGTCCGGCAATAAAATATCTAAAGTAATATAATTTAATCAAATACTGATTATAGAAAAATTTGCAATTGACTTTTGGGGATTGCTCCTTATTTGTATGTGATTTTTTAAATAATTTTTTTAATAATATTAGTTTAAGTTATTGGAATATTTTAATTTATGTATGCATATATATGTTTCAGTTTAACTTACCAAAAGAAAATCAAGTTTGGAACTATGGACAAGTAATTTTGGAAAATAACAGAAATTTAGCGTATTATGAAATTACTTCTTCGGCAGATATTTCAGTAAAGAGAGCATAATCAAATGTAAAACTTAAATGATGATTTAGCTTTGCTCAAATTAATATTTATACTATGTGCTTGTGAAGATTAGGTACCCTTTACTTAAACTTAATTTCTAAAAACAAACAAATTAAATGATTTAATCTCCGCCTAAACATTATAATGTTGATTTTTTTTTTAACTAAATTGATCACTAATAATTCATTGGACTTTAACATATATATATTATACAGTGGTATCTTGACATACGAGTGTCCTAACATATTAAATTTTAGAGGAACTAACTGTTGAGTCAGAAATTTTTTACTTTGAAATACGAAACAAATTTGAGATACCAGCATGTCGGCCAACTGCACTCAACCCTGTTTACTGCGCCTCATGCCTCCTCCATTTTAATACTTCTCAGTCAGTGTAGCTATTGCCTTGATGTCGAAGTATATTGTTAAGATATGCTCTCGTTTTGTGAATTTTGTTCATTTATTGCACTTTATCACATTTCTTTTTGTAACCATGGGTCTGAAGAAAGTAAATGGAAAGGTAAGTACTCAGAAGAAATGTGAAATCATAGAAAAACATGAGCAAGCCGTGTGAGTGACTGACTTGGTGAGGCAGTACGGGCATAGTACTTCAATCGTATGTACTGTGGTTTAAGAGAAGGAGTTGATAAATGGTATAACACCCAATAAGGGCATTTCTAAGCTCTTCCACCTATCTCCTCCACCCTACATCCAAGACTGCACCATCATAAGATCAAATCGGCTAATGTCCATCAAGTAATGTCCCCACTGGCTAAAAAACAGTTAATTTCTTTACATTCTTATTTAGTATGTTTTTATACAATATTTATCATTTATAAATACTAATTTTCTTATTCAAAAACATGTAACAAAAACAACACGGGTGTTATTTTGAGGGCTGAAACAGTTACTTTAATGCCATTTGAACTAATTTCATACGGCAAAATTGCTTTGAGATACTTGCAGATTGATGTAGATCAACATTACTGAACTAATTTAATTTGTATTTCGGATAACCACTGTATATATGTTTGTATATATATATATATATATCTATAAATATATGTATTACATTATATAGGTCTAAATTTTTATAATTTAAATTTGCTACAGTTGTTTTGCTTCATTTATGAATACTTATCATTTGTTACAAATGTTTTATTTTATATCAAATGACATGTCAATACTAAAGACATTTTTAAAAAAAAACTATATTTACTATGTGTAATAAAATTTTTACTTTATTTTGTATTGTTAATTGTTGCTTAAGAGTTTTCATTTTAAAATTGTTAAAGTGAATTAAATATCAATAGTTGATTATAAATATTCATTAATGCTGTCTATTTCCTTGCACAAATATATATAAAAAAAAACATTGACAATCTTAACAGTAAGAGTCAAGAGCTTTTGAGTTTTGATCTCAAATAAAATGTCTAAATAGATAATGAATATTATGTTATTATTATCAATACAATTTTAGCTGGTATGCCTAATACATTTTAAAATTTTCTTGCATCTAACAAGATTTTGAACTACAGATTGTAAATATTAGCTTAAATTTAAGCCACTACTTTTTAGAGCTTTCAGTGGGGATTGAAAAGAACAAACTTAAATACAAAAGCAAACAATATGAAAGTAAAAAAACAACAAAAAGAACTTTTTAACAATCTTATGTAATTCAATTTTTTAATCTCGTAAAACAATGTAATGAATTCATCATTGAATTTAAAAAAAAAAAAATCACACTTCAGATTTAAACAGTCATGTACTGAACCTTTAATACATAGCATGGGGCCCAGAGTGAGTTTTCCTAACAGATAATAAGATATCGAATGCTGTAACCCCTAGGGGCAAGTGCCACCCCAAATGTTGCTGCTACTGCTGGTAATATTGGTAGGAAAAATGGGGATGATTTCTTAATACTCGACATTTTTTTTAAAAAGTGCAATTAAACATTTACATTAGGATTAGTAACTAGGTGGGGTTTGAAATTATTAATTATATAATGGACGTATTTATACAAATTTAAATTACTACTTAATAAATAAAATTTTGAACATAAAAATAGTGGCCTAAATACACCATAAAAAATTGATTGCTCTTATTATAGAAGACATACATTTATTCTCATAGTTTATATTAATAATAAGGTTGTACATTTTATGGTTGAAAATGGAGCAAAAAAATAATACATGTACTACTCAGTGGCTTATAACATAACAAATGTGTACATGACAATGTGATTCTCTATTCATTTGCTGCCAAGAATATATGAATGCTCATCCCAGAAACTTTTGCCAATGATATCACAGTGTGACACTATGCAAGGAAGTATTGCTTTCTTTCTATCTGATTTGGAATACATTGCTTTGTCTTCATTAATACTAGTCACATTTTTATCTAGGACATCAGGTTCTAGGTGAAAATAAAAATATTAGATCCACATAAACAACAAAATAATCTTTGTAATTTACTGCAATAAAATGAAAGAGTAGCTTAGGTGAAATGCTTGACCTTAACACAAATTATACCTATGTGGGGTTAAGATAAAAAAAACTTTAAATTAACAAAGCAAAGAAAGAAAAAGCGTTGCTTTCCTTATCAGAACAGAACCTTTGAAATAATTCTGGTATGTTGTCTGTATTCATATTAAACTCAGAAAATAATAGTTCATTTTTATCACTGGACAATAATGGAAATGTAAATTATTACCATTTATATTTCGCCTATGTTAATCATGATTTCAAAAAGCTCAGTTCTGTTGTGCGTATATGATGAAGATTACACAAGTCAAATCTAAAGACATAATTTGCTAGTACACATCTTTATCAGAAAAATTAACATACCTAAACCAATCTTAATTGGACTCGTTTATTAAATCAATGCTCAACAGGAAATTTATTCCTAGATAATCAGCAACGTCAAACATATCATCATATATAGCCTCTTTAAAAAATATTTGGACCACTTATAGCCTAATAAATTGAAATAAAATTGGACAAGCGCACAAACAGTTATCTTGCTTTAATGTTTTTGCCACAAGAAAAAATTTATAATTGATCTATCTCAAAGGATCTGTTTACATCATCACTTCTAGCTTTGGTCAGTTGTTTGAAAATGTCTCAAAAACGCACTGAATTCTACTGACCATCTGTACCCCCATGAGCCTTCTTTGCCATCTTCATTTCTGCAAACCTACCATTTTTTTGTTTTTTGTCTTAAAAACAACATATAAGTCTAAAGAGCTCATTTCGATGTATAACTGTAAAATTCATTATTGTCATCTATCATTACATACCTGCTAACATTGTCCCAATCTTCATACACATTTTTATGATAAATCAATGGCTTTCATTCATATTATGATTCCTTAGAATATTTCTGGACTGAACACTTCATTAATTAACAAATAAGATTTTAAAAACCATTTTGATATAAAAAGTAAGAAAAATAATCCTTCAACATCTCATGGCAAGCACAGACATAAATACAACTACATGTAATATGAATTAAAACATCAGTTTTTTCAATCTTCATGATTTGCTAGAAATTAATGTAACAATATGCTTACTGCCTTTTTAAAGAACAGAACCAACTGCTGGAGATTAAGTAGAAGTAAAGAGGTGCTGTAGCGTACCAAAACAATACCATTCTTCGGTTGTTACTTGCAAGTGAATTAATATACTATTAAATAGATAACACCACCACTCACCCTGAGTCGGGCCTCTGACTGTGCAGGTGATAAACCTTTCTCTTGGACCAACTTCCAAAAGCATGTATTGTATAAGTTGTTGATGTGACCTGCGAACATTAAAAAAAGTATACAAAAGATAATGGTTAGTATTAAAAAATCATAGTAAACTATGGCGAATTCACATAGATCCTTATAAACTGACACTACTTGTCTTCAATAGGATAAATATAAAAAAAAGACCAAAATGCTCAATTTTAATCAAGGGGAGTAGGACGTTTGACAGATGTTTCAATATTTTATATCAATTTTGAAGATTGCATGAAAACTAAATTCCTAGATCTTTTGTTTTTAGTGACAAGTTAAGTAAAATCAACTTTTTTTACATCTGATTGTTTTAACACCATGTGACTGTTTAAATCAAATCAATTTATATGCTAAGTACAAATAGACCAAAAACATTTTTAGTGTTATGCAATACTTACAATCAGCTTGCCTAACGAAAGTAATCTTGAGGTTTTCATCTGATGGGTACAATACAACCCATCATGGCGGGGGTAGTGAAGCTCTTTGTGTGTTGATAGTAGTCATTTGAAATGTGAAGAGCGAGGCAAACAAACTCACTAGTTTGTCATATTTTACTGAGAAATAAATGGTGGTTTTAATAAATTTATTTTATAAATCTAACAATTATTTTTCCTTTTTCATTTAATGTAAAATTGCTTGCATATTGAAAATTTCAATAATGTGTGTGAATGTAGAATTGCCCTTAATATGTACAGTGAACAAGAACGATACAGTTCTCTTGTTAAGCAGATGTTAGCATACAAGAACCTAGTTAAAATTAATTATCTCTGTTAAATAAAAATGATATTAATGGCAAAGATAGAAGAACTGGCTATTAAAGACCTTGATACCTAATTAGGTTGGACAGGGTCCAGAGCCAACTGTACATAATTTTGTATAAATATAAATGAACACTGTCCTAGGCTCTCCTGTTGAAGACTTTACAGTTTTATGAAAGACAAAACATTCATCACTCTGGCCATAAGCTAAAACTATTTCATTAAATTCATTCATTATTTTTTGTGCGCGCAGGTCATCAGCCCCCAGTCCTCGTTCATCATTTGGTTTCATATAGTTGGGCATCTGTAAACCTGATTAGAGAAATGTTAGAAAATAAAATTATAGAAATGCAAAGGTAAGAGTGTAGAAAAGTTTTAAAATATGAACAATTTAAAATTATGTAATTTTACAATGGGCATTTTTGTTTAAGAATGGTAAGAGGTAAAAAGTGATTTGTTAAACCTTTAAAATCATATACATTTGGCATCACAATTAGCTTTTTTATTATTATTTTGAAAAAATATATCTTTGAAGAAAAAATGTCACATATGTACAAAAATGTTCTGACTATTGCTAACAGGAGAACATAGCAAACAAACAAATTGTTACAAAAATAAAAAAAAACACTACTAATAATAATAAAATTCAATTAACTTCTTGTGAGGCTTTTCCATCAATCTAATACAATCCAACAATTGGGAGAGACAAATTCATCAACTTCAAACTGTTTGTTAATCAAATTTTTTACCAATACTACTTACTATTTGCACAAGAAAGTTTCCTTTTGAACACTTAGTAATTTAGAAGCTTGGTAGATTTGTGGTGAAATCACAGCTCTTTGAAACCTTCTGTTTGACAAACTCCAAAATAGCTAGAATAGTTTTTGCTATGTGTCAAATCTGAGATGGAATTCTTATGCTTTAACTATGTTTCCATAAGCTGAAATACTAGTGCAGATATTAATGGATTTTCTGTAGCAGCTGAGATTATAAAATATATTCAGGGAACCTTCGTTGTTTAATCTATTAGGAAGTCATCTTTAACCATATGGGCTCTGAGTTCTGTGAACAGCACAAAACCGCTCATACCTTTAGAGGATGCGAAAAAAAATTCAAGCGATTTAACAGTACACGGTAAAAAAATGCGAGTTTAATCAGAAAATATTTTATACATGTTTATTGTTATTAAACAATATTTTTATTTAAGCAAATAAACATTGACTTGTTGGCTTGAAGCAATTCTGCTAATTTTTTATCGGACTCAAGTAGTGAATATTCACATATTTCTGTAAATATACACTGGTAAACAGTGATTTCGTTGCCAGTGATATTTGAATCATTTTATACAAAGTCAACCATGCTGATTTAGAATATGTAAGTGCTTTTGCTAGATTGGCTCTATTTTACGAGATAATTAAAATTAATTAAATAATGTATGCACAGTGTTTGGAATTTGTCAAGAATTGCATGAAGTATAATAGTATACTAACAAAAGTAGTGAAACTGTTAATAGTCATGCAAAAATTGTTCAAAAATATGTGTAATAGTGTTATAGAAAGAAAACATTTTCATTTGAAAAACTAATTATGTCTAATTAATTAATTAATTAATATGTTAATTGTCTATAGTAATGCATTAGCAAATCGCTATTTGCTCGACTTCCTTTTGTATGTGTCGTTGGTGCAATTGCGCTGGAGGCTCCAACAGTAGTCCCATCATATGTATCTCCCATCTTCGGTATCTCTCCTCCATCACCATCATATCCTGATGGAACCTCTCGCCTTGTTCCTCACTAAAGTCCCCAAGGTTACCTGGAAATTTGTCTAAATGACTGTGCAGGTAATGTACCTTGATGCTCATATTTGTCCAATGTTTCTGAAGTTAGCGAGCATATCTTGCACCAGTTCTTCGTAATTCTACTGCTCTGTTATTACCTAAGAAGTTCATGACAACTGAAACAAAACTGTTCCATGAAGAAGCTTCAAGGTGATCCATGAAATTAGTATAATGTCGATCGTTGATGAGTTTCAGAATCTGAGGACTGTCAAAAATCCCAGCTTTCAGCTTCTCCATGCTCAATCCGGGAATGATCTGCAAATATACTTGAAGCATTTGCCAGATTTGTCCAGCCTTAACAAATTGTTTCATTAAACCTAATTTGATATAAAGCGGTGGGAGAATAGATCTTATTTTTGTCTACAGTCATGGTTTCCCTTGCAGGCCATGTTACTCTTGTCCAATGATCTTGCTTTGCCCTGCTATCCCAGGCACATGAAGCATGGGTATTTTGTGTATCCTGACTGCCCAAGCAAGAAGTTTACTATTTTTAGATCAACACAAATTGACCACTGATGCTCATAATAACGGACTTTCTGCAATACTGTTTTGATATTCTCATACTCTTCTTTAAGTGTTGTTGAGTGAGCAATGGGAAGAGATGCATATCGGTTACCATTGTGTAACAGAACACATTTCAAACGTGAGGGAACTGTCTATAAAAAAGCTGTGTCTTGAATGGTAGTCTTGTAGTCCCATTTGGAGCGGAAGTCCAGGGATGTCATTACAGTAAACTTAAATATTGAAGAAGAAAATCTTCTCTTTTCGATAAAATGTTATTTTAACTTCTGGTTTGAGAAAACTTCTTTCATTGACCTGACTTTAAGCTCAGATGCTTGCTTGGACAGATTTAGGTCTCGTATTAGGTTATTGAGTTCTTCTTGGCTGAATGGTTGAGGTGTTGAAGAACTTCCTTCATAATCGCTTCCACTGTTTTCACCTCCCAAAAACTCCAGATCTTGCCTCGTCCAGGTCTGATGGTGAAAGCTCTAATAATCTAGTAAACACTGGTATAGGAACTTCACTGCTATGCGGAATCGGTCTCATTGCAGATTCAAGATCAGGATAACCCCACTTAGATTTCTTGTGGCGTAAGCCTTTAACATTCACAATACAAAAATAACAATCACCAAAATGGTCTTTCGGCTCTCGCCATATCATTTGTACACCGAAACTTAGACTTTTCTTCTCATTATTTGTCCACTGCCGTAGGCTCTCCACGCAGTTTTTGCAGACCTTATGGGAGAACCCAAGACTTGTCTTGGTCTTCCAGCTTCACACCGAAATAAGCCAAATATGCCTGCTACACAAAGTCAGTTATATTTCTTCTTTGCTTTTCAATCATGTATTCTCCACAGATGTAACAGAATCACATTCGGATTATTTTTGCATCTTCCTTCATGAACTCATGATGTCTTTAGAAAGCAGCTATAAAAGAGAAAAAAAACCAAGTTATAACTTATAGTTAAATAAAACAACAGACACCAAACGTATTGCATTTGTTTTACACAAAGGGACAATGATATTTTCAAGATTGTCCAATATCTCAGAAACTAGAGCCAATTCAGCAAAAGCAGTGGCAGTTTTGAATCAGCACCCATGAATTGCTATAAATTCATTCAATATTCTTGGCAATTCAAAAAATTTTTTTTGTTGAGCTGTGTTATTTTTTCATTCATCATTAATACAGACTTTCAACAAATAAGTAGGTTCAGAAGACCAAGATCAAAATGCCCGATTTTTTGAGGGGGGGCCTGGGCAAAACTTTGCAAAATGGGGGCCCAGGTAAAAAGTATCACAGTCCAGATATAGTGCACTTGGTATTTATAGCAATTAGTACTGGGAAAGGTGGGGGGGCGGTGGAAAATTATCAAAAGACACACGGTTCAAGGGAGTACATTCATAGATGACACATGGTGCAGAAAATGACCATGATGCGAGAAAATGACCACATGGTGCGAAAATGACCCTGGGTGTGAAAATGATCACATGGTGCCGAAAATGACCACATGGTGCCGAAAATGATCACATGGTGCGAAAAATGACCACATGGTGCTGCGAGAAAATGACACATGGTTGGAATATTATGGTGAAAAATGACCACATGGTGTGAGAAAATGACCACATGGTGCCGAGAAAATGACCACATGGTACCGAAAAAATGATCACATGGTGCGAGAAAATGACCACATGGTGCCGAGAAATGACGTCATGGTGCCGAGAAAATGATCACATGGTGCCGAGAAAATGACCACATGGTGCCGAGAAAATGATCTGGTGCCATCGTCACATGGTGCCGAGAAAATGACCACATGGTGCCGAGAAAATGATCACATGGTGCCGAGAAAATGATCACATGGTGCCGAAAAATGATCACATGGTGTCGAGAAATAGATCACATGGTGCCGAGAAAATGATCACATGGTGCCGAGAAAATGATCATGGTGCCGAGAAAATGACCACATGATACCGAGAAAATGACCTACATTGCAAACCAGTGTTACAGCAACCCCCCCCATCCCCAAGCTTGATTCTTCTTCATTTCAGTTTCTAATATATTTCTGTATGCTGTCATTTAAACAGCATATGTCTCATAATAAATGTCTAAATTAGTCATTTAAATCAACCGATGATTTTGATCACAACGGAACATTGTGTGGTAGTGCCGGTAGTCGAGTGTCATAACCAATTAGATGATTCGGAATCTTCCAAGTAGACGACTATTGAAAAAAAAATAACTTTACAAATTTACAGGTTCAAGTCCGTAATGAACAGTTTTTATTTAAAATAATAAAATATTAAAATGAAAAAAAATATTGTAAAGATTAAAAACAAAGAAGCAAAAATCATGAATGAACTTACTTCGATGACAAGCCATACCGAGAAGAAAATATAAATACAAGACGACCGATTGGCACTAGCCTGAGTCACCACTGATAGCTAAGAATGAAAGAAGCTCAAGAAATGGGGGGAGGGGGGAGGGGGGTTGGGTTCTAATGTAGGTAGAAGTCATTCTGTTTACGCTATGTGTTGAAACGAAACAGGCCTGACTCGTACAAGACTTACAGAAGTAAACATCAGACATTAACAACAAACTCATAACCGGATTCCTTAAACAATTTTGAACTACGTTCCACAAGGAAAAAAGTATTTAAAAAAGAAAAGACATAATACAAATATCATGCAATAATGGCGACTATTCCAGAATTGAGTGAGGGGTCGTGGTTTGACTAAATCTAGAGATACAGATATACTGTGGGTGACTAAAGCTGAAATACAGACATACTGTGGGTGACTAAATCTAGAATACAGATATACTGTGGGTGACTAAAGCTAGGGAATACAGATATACTGTGGGTGACTAAAGCTAGAGATACAGATATACTGTGGGTGACTAAAGCTAGAGATACAGACATACTGTGGGTGACTAAATCTAGAGATACAGACATACTGTGAGTGACTAAAGCTAGAATACAGATATACTGTGGGTGACTAAATCTAGAGATACAGACAACTGTGGGTGACTAAAGCTAGAGATACAAATTATACTGTGGGTGACTAAATCTAGAGATACAGACATACTGTGGGTGACTAAATCTAGAGATACAGATATACTGTGGGTGACTAAAGCTAGAGATACAGATACTGTGGGTGACTAAATAAGAGATAGACATACTGTGGTGACTAAATCTAGAGATACAGACATACTGCTGGGTGACTAAATAGAGATACAGACATATGTGGGTGACTAAATCTAGAGATACAGACATACTGTGGGTGACTAAATCTAGAGATACAGACATACTGTGGGTGACTAAATCTAGAGATACAGACATACTGTGGGTGACTAAATCTAAAGATACAGACATACTGTGAACTTCAAATCAAGAGATACAGATACTGTGGGTGACTAAATCTAGAAATACATACATACTGTGGGTGACTAAAGAGATACAGACATACTGGGTGACTAAATCAAGAGATACAGATATACTGTGGGTGACTAAATCAAGAGATACAGATATACTGTGGGTGACTAAATCTAGAGATACAGATATACTGTGGAGTGACTAAAGCTGAAGATACAGATATACTGGGTGACTAAATCTAAAGATACAGATATACTGTGGGTGACTAAATCAAGAGATACAGATATACTGTAGGTGACTAAAGCTGAAGATACAGATATACTGTGGGTGACTAAATCTAAAGATACAGATATACTGTGGGTGACTAAAGCTAGAGATACAGACATTTGTGGGTGACTAAATCTAGAGATACAGACATACTGTGGGTGACTAAATCTAGAGATACAGACATACATGGGTGACTTCCAAAGAGATCACAGATATACTGTGGGTGACTAAAGCTAGAGATACAGACATACTGTGGTGACTAAATCTAGAGATAAAGACATACTGTGGGTGACTAAATCTAGAGATACAGATATACTGTGGGTGACTAAAGCTAGAGATACAGACATACTGTGGGTGACTAATCTAGAGATACAGACATACTGTGGGTGACTAAAGCTGAGATACAGACATACTGTGGGTGACTAAATCAAGAGATACAGATATGTGGGTGACTAAGGAGAAATCTAGAGATACAGACATACTGTGGGTGACTAATCTAGAGATACAGATATACTGTGGGTGACTAAAGCTGAAGATACAGATATACTTTAGGTGACTAAATCTAGAGATACAGATATACTGTGGGTGACTAAAGCTAGAGATACAGACATACTGTGGGTGACTAAATCTAGAGATACAGACATACTGTGGGTGACTAAAGCTAGAGATACATACTGTGGGTGACTAAATCTAGAGATACAGACATACTGTGGGTGACTAAATCTAGAGATACAGATATACTTTGGGTGACTAAATCTAGAGATACATACATACTGTAGGTGACTAAAGCTAGAGATACAGACATACTGTGGGTGACTAAATCTAGTGTACAGACATACTGTGGGTGACTAAATCTAGATACAGACATGCTGTGGGTGAACTAAATCTAGAATACAGATATACTGTGGGTGACTAAAGCAGATGAGACATACTGCTTGGTGACTAAATCTAGAATACAGATATACTGTGGGTGACTAAATCTACAGAGAATACAGACATACTGTGGGTGACTAAATCTAGAGATACAGATATACTGTGAATGACTAAAGCTAGAGATACAGATATACTGTGGAGGTGACTAAATCTAGAGATACAGATATACTTTGGGTGACTAAAGCTGAAGATACAGATATACTGGGTGACTAAATCTAGAGATACAGATATACTTATGGGTGACTAAATCTAGAGATACAGATATATTGTGGGTGGAAACCGAGCAACAACAGCTTAACACGGGTATTAATTATGGACAACGGGAATCAGATAGATGTCTTCTTGTGCCACCACCTCTTCTCATTACGAGCAGCACCCATATACCTGGTAAATGTACAGCTGATTACCATCAGCTACTTTAACTTCTCTAAAAAAAACTCAGTAAATGTGAACATTCTAAAAGTTCTGTTTCCACTTCATTTTCTGACACGACCATGTGAAAAATGAGAGACGGGTAGTAGGGCTGCCGTGGGGGTAGGGAGTCATAGGCCCAAGGTGTCACTAGGAGCACCTCTGGGTCAAGTAATAGGTTATATACAAAGAATGGTGGGCGTTTTTGTTTGGAGGGCCCCCTCCCATTTGCGTGGAGATGGGTCAGTGGACCATGATTAATTGGCGGCATCCCTGCTGGTAGAGGAGGAGGTGGTAGCATGTTGTTGTAGAGGGACAGCACTTATCAGATATTTAAGAACATTTTAAGATATCACTTATATCAAATTACTGAGATGCTTGCTGCTCTCACTTAGCAACATAAGGCTTTCTAATTAGAGTCTTAAACTTCTACTATTGAAATATACCTCTCTCCTATTACTCCTCACATTCAGAACTACACTTTTTGATCTTCCAAAAGAAGCAAAATACCATTATTTAATTAAGAGTATGAATGAAAGATGACGTAGATCAAAAGGTAACAAACCAGGGTAAATTACCTCGAATGGGGTAAAGAGGAAATAATCTGAGGCAATGAGAAGCCACATGGATGAATTGTCAAAATGGTTTATACAGATAACATAGGCCTACATTTTACAACAAAGTTATAACAGTACGCAAACCATAACAACAGACCAAGCTACTGATCATCCAACCAAGAAATCTTATTTTTAAGTGCCTGCAGTAAATTGCATTTTTGGACCGACAGCTCGTTTATTAGAAGAGACAATGCGGAATTCAGGTAATAAAAATGACGATCAAAGGAATGTGACGGAGTCAACACTGGCTCTGGTCCGTGTGACATGTCAGCCAACAATGAACGGCCGTGCATGTACGCAACTAGACATGTACACAATGAAATACGATGCCCTGTCGATATTATACAAAAACACTGTAATCGTTGTAAGCCTTTGTTGCCACAATATGAGAACAGGGTTGTGTGTGTGCTCGTGTTTAATTTTGTACCTCTCAATAAGAAAATGGCCGGTGTAATACGCAAATGTCTAAACAAGAGCTACAACTTGTTCTACATTATACTGTCAATGTGTTTTAGATTCTTAAAAAGAGACGCAGAAAATCTATAAATGAACGACATGGAGATGTGTGTGTGTGTATTTCCGCCTCAACTCAGTCTTCTGCTACAGTCAACTGATTTTATCGATACCACAATCTGTAAGTGGCGGGACCCGTGGATGTAAAGTATCTGCCCCATTGTGTCGACTCTATTATAATTATAAGCAAACATAGATCGATTATCTGCTGGCCAAAACTTGAACAGTTTTAAGTAGTAAGTAAATGACAACCCAGCTAATCGTCAGCTTTAGACACCCGTCCCCATTCCCACTTTCAGGGACTAATATATACAGCGGGAATACCGGAACAGTAGTAGTGCTTAGTCAGCTAAGAAATTGAACTCTGAGAATTGCTGGAATTCCAATACAAAGCGTAAAAAAATAATCCACACAAACAGTGATTATGATAGAACCAAATACGTCGTTATCGCCCCTGTTAGCATTCTTGGCTGAATTATCGGCCTTTGTAATTTCACCTTCCTAAGAACCACCGACTTCTTAATAGTAACCTGGACAGACAACTAAATGAAGGCTGGACTATAAAGAGGCTGACGTATTTATTCAATTATTGGATGCGTTGTATTGCTTAATGTTTACATTAGGTTTTTATTTAAAAAGAACAAACACATATTTCACATTAACACAATTTTTTTTAACTTCCTTCGGTTTTTTTATGTCATCAGAAATAGTTTTTACTAAATTTTTGCTGAAAGTATTAAAAAGTGACTTTGTAATGAAATATTTTAAGTCATGACCTTTATCACAATAACATGATATCCAGAGTATGAAATCCAAATCAGCCTAAACAAAGATTCTTTCAGCGATTTTTTGAAACATAGCCAACAGTTATCAACTAAAATGAACCGGTTCAAAACTTGGTGAGATGCTTATATTTCTTGGAAAACTGAATAGGCATGAAAACAAAGACCTCCAGGCAAAATCGGATGGGATGTTTAAATGCCTCTTAAATTTGGTTGATGTACTTCATGTTAAACCGAGGTTCATTTTTTCATTGTTGAACAAGTACATTTCACCTTTAAGAACACTTGGTGGTGTGACAGACGGAATGGCATACGCCCCAAATATACGAGAGTGTTGAACTTTCATCTTCGTTCAAATTCTTTAATGCAAACATTCAGACAATTCACAAGCTATTTTCTCCAAGTCTTCTTTATCTTCGTACGTTGGTGGGAATAACAAATTTTTTCCACTTCTTCAAACCTGAAACCTGAATGCTTTAGAAAATTGCTTGTATTTTTTATATCACTTTCCTCTTCCTGAGGAATATGGCATAATTGCTGCCGCCATCATCCTCATCCACCCAAACCTGGATTCAATGATCTGACTGCAAATTGCCCAAAGAACGAAATTGAATCCTAATTCATCAATAATGTATTTAGCGCACAAAACTATGGATCTGGTGGTTTGCTTGATTGCTGTGAATGTTCTTTACTTAATCGAGGTTCGAGTGAATGTTCCCAAACTTGGAAAATTGCAAAAATCTTTTCAGTTTTTCTAGTTTCCAATCAGTGGAAGATCGAACTGGGTCCATGGAACTGTTTCTTTTGTGGTAGCTTTGGTTTGCGACTTCACATTTAATATGTCCCACATTTCTAAAATTATAGAAACGAAATCACCAGTTGACTTCCATCCAGGATTATTATCTGAACTAATAATACAGAGCATTTCTAGTAGTTTCATGAAACTGAATGGGCTTGTTTTGCAGAAATTCTTTCAATATTTTTAGGTCAATAGATGTTTTGGTCAGCTGTGAGCTTTTTTTTAAGAGACATTGCTTGCTCTTTATAAAAAGTTGAGCAAATGTGGTTGAAATTTGCTGTAATTCTGCCATTATTGCTGTTAGCCATGTGGGCATATGAACAGTTTTCTATTTTGAAAATTGTTGTACACGTTTTTGCGTTGTGTACAGGATCAACAACAGAAATATGGGTTTCCCTGTTACTTCATCGATAATGCTGTTTTGAATCTCCCTGTGCATAGGCAATCTTTGTAAAATTTCCTGTTGACCGGAGTTGTCGACAATAATTGTGACAACATTGAAATTTATGCTTCTTAACATAACTTCGTTGTAGCAGTTGTATTGTTTCTCATGTTAAATTAGATATTGGATAAATGGAAACTAGATCTTTGTAATTTCCAGATAGCGTTTAGATTTTACCATGAAGCAAAGCATGGTGCTGCCTTTACCATCTGGTTAGTCCAAGATATTCCCCACCGAAAAACAATTCTTTTTGAAACATATATCTCGCTATAATCAGAGCAACATTTCGTTTGTATTCATTCAACTGAGAAAACCTCATCATTAAATAGTTTTCGTTGGTCAAACTGGTTTTTTTGTTGAATATTTTTGTTACCTTTTTTAATTCGACACAGAAGGTAACATCAACATTTCCTCTTCTTTCAAAAACATCAAGCAGATGGACTTATGGTGCATCAAAAAGTCATAACCATCAATTTGGGAGAATAATGCTGACCATGTTTCTTGTTTTTCAACAGCATCAACTGTTCTTTCAAAAAATTTAAAGTGTTCATTTGTTGATGACTTTCATTATCAATCAAATATTGCACTGATGCGATGGCTTCATCCAATGCTAAATTATCTTCAGCATGTTTGTTCTCCATCAAAAAATTAATCCGTGACATAAGGTTGCTAACGTCTGATGTTTTTTGCAGTCCTTTTTTAACATCGTTATATTTAGAAGTTGATATAATTATTGTTGATGAAAATTTGAAAAGATTTGTCAGTGTTGATTTTCAATGAAGTAGAGATGGCAGGTGATGAACTATTGATGTCTATTTTATATATTACTAAATTATTATCCACCATGTTCATGAAGTATCCAGAAGGCAAATTTCTTTAGACATCTTTTCAAAATGATTTGAAGATCTTCTGATATTTTCTTCCTTATTCGTTTCGAAAAGCTGTTCCAGTCTGCAGTTTACAGATTGACGTCGTTGTTCAGATGATGATGCGTTGTTGACCGACGTGTTGGTGTTGTCAGATACTTAGGTGCATTGGGAAAAATGGTTTGAGATGTTTGACAATAACAATTTCGCGCTACGAATAACTCTTTGAAGTTTGAATCCATAGATTCACAAATGAAATCAGACTATGTAAAAATGAAGAGAACAAACTCTGGAGTAGATGGTTGGCACAAAGTTCTTTCTGGGGTTTGCTCTTATCCATTAATCACATAACTGTTTATCCGACAGTGGATATTTGTGCATGCTGATGTTTACTTGGTTTTCGCTGTTGGTTTCATAACCGGATTTACACCCAAAATAGAACATTTGTTAATTCTGAAACCAAAAATGAAACGGTCAACAAATTAATTGATTTAAGATATTTGTTTTTTGACTGATTTTAATAAACATTTTAATACAACTATGAACCCTGTAATAAAAACATGTTAAGCTTTAAAATGCCAATAAATATTCAATTTAAGCTTTAAAAATGACAACAAATATTTCAATTTAAAAATTTATAAAACTAACATACCTTCTTCCACTTCAATATGACGCCCGAAATTACAATATAAACTTGAAGACAAATATCAAATTCACGATAAATTAAAATATATCACTAAACAAAGAAACACAAATAAAGGTACTGTAATAACTTCTTATTATTACATCAGCCTGCAAGACTATTTATAGATGGGTTCAGAAGGAGGCATGCCACAGATAAATTTAAACATTGGCCTCTCGAGGTCCGATGCGTTAAAATATGTTGTTTAGGTGTCTGTCCAGTTACTATTAAGTCTATGCTAAGAACGCACTCCCACCAATTTTAACTCAATGAAAGTTCAATAATTCACCCAGCTTTGATGAAATATTCAGTACAATATGGCTCTAATTCAAAGTGAATATAATCAAGAAACAATAAAACTTAAAAATTTGAAAAAATAAAAACTTACATGCAAAACTAAGTAATTTTTAAACTATCAAATATTTTGTTTAACAAAAAGTAAAATATCTTACAATGAAATCAAATATAAACAGGATGAGTTTTGCAAATTATTGTAAAAAAGATTAAGAGATGTCTTGCCTTAAAAAAAACACCCAGAAATGTAAGATAAAATTTTAAAAAATTCAGAAAAAAAGTTATTCTTAAGTAAATAGCATATTACGTAATCTGTAGTCAACACCTGCAGGAAAGTACAATATGGCATCTTTTAAATTTCTTTTCTACACTTGTAATAATATTACCTATTGTCGATCAGTAAAATCCTAGTAAGGATGAGACATTTATCTCCTAGATCAAATAAACTAATATGGTTTCATCCTCACCATAGCCGATAGTTCAATGACCATAGTGTGACCATAGTGTGACCATAGTGTGACCATAGTGTGACCATACTGTGCCCATACTGCGACCATAGTGTGACCATAGGGTGACCATAGTGAGACCATAGTGTGACCATAGTGTGTCCATAGTGTGACCATACTGTGCCCATAGTGTGACCATAGTGTGACCATAGTGTGACCATACTGTGCCCATACTGTGACCATAGTGTGACCATAGGGTGACCATACTGTGACCATAGTGTGACCATACTGTGACCATAGTGTGACCAGAGTGTGACAATAGTGTGACCATAGTGTGACCATAGTGTGACCATTGTGTGACCATAGTATGACCATAGTTTGACCATAGTGGGACCATAGTGTGTCCATAGTGTGACCATAGTGTGACCATAGTGATATGACGGGAGACATAAAGGGAACTTTAACCATAACCCTCGGCTGTCACAGAAGATCGAACCAGTAGTCTTCACGATAACCTATTCTTATTTTATTTGCATAATAATTTAAAACTGTGTATCTATCTATTGAAGTAGTAATAATTTACTGTTTATGTCAACTAGCTGTTGATTAAAGTGAATATCACAGATGAGATTATATCGATGTCCGCTTTTAAGAAACTCTTTGACAGTTTATTGGACTCAGTGAAGTACACCGGTAAGTGCAAATTAAAAATATTTTGTACATGTAAATTACAAGTCTTAGAGCATGATGTATCTCATATTTTGGTCTCAATCATCTTGATCTAATCAATAATCCAAAACGATCAAGTCGATCTACTTGATAATTTTTCAACACAACAATCTTCACAGATCTACTGATAATAGAGATTAATGAATACAATATAGACAAAATTGCAACACGTTTAAAGTATTGTGACAAAACAGCAACAGCATTTGTAATAAATGAGACGGAGCTAAAAAAGATATCGTCAGAGGTATGGCTTTATGTCTTTATACGTATAAATAACATAAACTAATGTAGATTTAGCTCAATTAAACTTGTAAATTAAGGAAAATATATTAAGGAGATTCACACTTTTCAGCTGAATAAGTAATTCTTAATAATAGTAGTGCTTTATTTTTAAAATTCATTCTTTATGAGACTCTTGATACAGGAGGAGTTTTTATTTAAATACACTCATACCTCGCTATACGGCCGCTCTTTATACGACATTTCGCTATAACGGCCTTCATCATTTATGGCACGTTTTCGATTTACGGCCTAAAATGTTTCGCTATAACGGTCAAAAAAAACCCACTTTTGTACAAAAGTGGAAAAATATTGATTATTTTGGATAATGCATCAGGGCATCCTACCTAATTTATCTGAACTATCTGAAGATGTCATGATTGAGAACCTTCCAAAAAATACAACAGCACTAATCCAACCAATGGATAAGGGTGCAATAGGCACTTTTAAGGCACATTACCTACACAATCTTCAATTAAAACATTTTGGAACAACTATAACAGTAAGGATACTGTTGACAGCATCAGTGAATGATGGAAGGAATCAAAATTGACAACAATGAACCATGTATGGAAAAAAAATATAGCCAGGATGTGTAAAAAATACTGATGCAGACAGAAGCGTACCTAGGGAGGGGCTCCAAATTCAAAAGTCCCCCCGGCCTTAGCTTGAGGGGCCCCCAAATATTTTTTTACATTAAATATAAAGTACATTATCTCATGTCATGTTGTCGAATGTCAAAATGCAAGGACCTCCAAAGAGGGGCCCTTAAAATACCTAGGTTCGGCACTGGATACAGAAGTTAATTTTCTTCCTGAAATTAGGCACAATATTTTGGATCTAGTAGAAGATTTTGGCTTGGAAGGTTTGAATGAACGTGATGTGCTTGCTCTACTTGAAGCTGATAGGGAACCTCCTCCTTGAAAACGATCCTGACGTCAGACGTAGCACTCAATTTTTCAAGGAATTAACTCAGTAATTAGCAGTTATAACTCATTGAAGAATGAAATAGACAAGAAGACAAGACAAACAACGTTGGACAATCGCTGTAAGCCAGGCCATCCTTACAAAAATAATGACGTCATTGATCTGCAGATTACCATTTCTTCATTGTCTTCATTTAAAAAAAAAAAATTAAAAAAAATCATATTTTATGTAACATGAAATTGTTTCATTTTTGTTTATAGACTATTGTTGATTGTTGGAGTTTGTTATTATTTTATGCACAAATGTATGTAGCCTTAATTTAAATGAAATAAAAAGAGAAAATACATTTTTAATGATAAACCACGTTACATATTTAAACAACTTGGAACCGATCTCGTTGAATTAGTTTGGATTTGTACTAGAATAATTGATTCCTTATACGGCTTTTCACTTAGCGGCAAAATTTCGTGGAACGTATCTAGGCCGTAAAGCGAGGTATGGGTGTAGTTCAGATAAAAAAAAAACTTCTAAAGGAAATATTTTATTGTCTGGTGGGCCTACAATGATAAAATCTTCAGGCCATCTGTCCATAAATGCGGCCTTAAAACTTACTAGATCGGACCTAAGTTGGTAGCCCCGTAGCGTGAAAATTCTACAAGTGGGGTCAGGCAATAGCAGGGGGAGCCAGGTAATACATTTTACTAAGTAGATCAAATGAGCAGGGGGGCCAGACAAAACGCAGAGGGGGCCGGCCCCATGCCCCCCGCACGCTACGGACCTGGTCAGATATTTAAAGTAGACCATGAATTGTTGAGTGCCCTAGTGAAAGTTCTTTTTTTATTCCAGTAGGGTGACTTGTTTCTCTTAGATACTAAAAAGAACTTAAGGAACAGTTTTTTAGACGTAATCACAATAAAGAACAATTCGTTATAGACTTTTTGATAAAGATCGTTGGCTTTTATTTAATTTCAAAGATATCCTTCACTATTATACGAATCATAATATATATATATATATATATATATATATATATATATATATACATATATATATATATATATATATTAATATCTAGACATACAATATTTATCACTATGTTAATTACAATTTAGTCATCATCAGAAAATAAGCAGGAATTGAAGAATTTTCATGCATTTGTAAGTAAAGAACTGCCAGATTGCAACATTTGCTCAAAAGAAGGTAAACTATTATTTTACATTTGTATGTATATTTACTATTACGTTAGCTTTAGGTACAAATAACAACAACATCATAAGAACAAGTTGGAACTTAAACTAAAAACGATTGAGTTTGATATCAATCCTGCATGAATAGACTTAGGGGAAGTAGGTTGATCTAAACAAAATTAAAATGATAAAGTGTTTTTTTTTAAAGAAAATGAGGTAATAATAGCGAGTAAAACTTTATACAAAATTACCTGACTCGGTTTAGAAATTTAGTTAGTTGAGATAAAACGTGCGTTTCACTTTATGTTGAAAAACAGGAATTATACGACATTGATTCAAGTTTCTGGTAGTTTAATGGGAAATATTTTTTAGTGTAATTTGATCTCAACACATTGGAGGATTGGACATTTTACTCGCATTAACCACTAAGCTTAAAAAATACTCATTTTATAATGGAGGAAATCAGGCAGGCGGGAGAACTAATGACACGAATGGGGGTTTTAGAACAATGGGATGAAATCTCAGAGATATATTTGGTGTATATGTGTACACTATATATATATATTAGAGTTATGACTTTTTTACTTTCTGGAAAATAATTTCCTGTGTCATAAATAGATGAACTGTTGTTCAAAAGTAATACAAATGGGTTTTATTTTGATTCATTTTGAATGCAACATCAACAACGTCAACTTCCGAGTCTGAGCCAGTCCACAAATACCAGCCAGAACTTCAGCAAAACCAAAACTGAATCCAAATTAGTAACATCTTCAAAGCTTTCAACCAGCAAAGAAGCAAACATTTATCGATAGTGACATTCAGACACCTTCACAGTCTTGTATATTCATATGAGCTATTAAAGAAGCTGTTAAACGTAAAGAAGAAATGAAGAAAACACTTTATTTAGATAGCTGGTCACTGAACTTTGATGGTAAACGTATTAGTCACCAAAAATAAAAAGTGTTAGTGTTGAAGAAAAAACAAAGAGAAGTTAAGTTACTAAAGCAAAAATGTTGTTGAAGGTATAACAGCTATTCTCGATGAATACAATTTATGGAAGAGTATAAAGATGATAGTAGCGGACACTACGAATGTAAACACTGGAAGAAGGAATGGGATTGTCAGTCAGTTTCAAAAACGTTTTACTGAAAAGAAACTTAAAGAACCACAGTTCATTGGTTGTCAACATCATGCTCTTGACTGAGTCCTTCGCATAGTAATGGATGAAGAACTTGGAGGAAACAACATGTCGGCCAATATCGAATATCCGTTTTCCCGTAGCTTGTAAAGAACTACGAATATCTCAGGAAGAATTTCCGGAATTGTAAAAAAGTGATTACTGAAACAGCAGGATTACGTGATGATATGAAATTTGTATTTCATTTAACTCGGGTATTCCTCTTTTTGAAGAATCTGGAGTATTTCCTAAAGTGAAGTTTCAGAAAATACTTAAATTAAAAATGCAAGATGGAATTCCCGAGCAATACTAGCTCTTTTGGCATGTATTCTTCTACCAGAGAGAAGAGACTCACTAATCAACATTTGTAGATTCATCTCTCACAGATGGGCGGACCATTTGTTTACTGACCAAATGTACAATGCAGATGATTGATTACACTGGTAAACAGTGAATTCATTGCCTGTGATATTTGAATCATTTTATACAAAGTCAACTATGCTGATTTAGAATATGTAAGTGCTTTTGCTAGATTGGCTCTATTTTACGAGATAATTAAAATTAATGAAATAATGTATGCACCGTGTTTGAAAATTGTCAAGAATTGCATGAAGTAAAATAGTATACTAACAAATAGTAGTGAAACTGTTAATGGTCATGCAGAAATTTGTTCAAAAATATGTGTAATAGTGTTATAGAGGAAAACATTTTCATTTGAAAAACTAATTATGTCTAATTAATTAATTAATATGTTTATTGTCTATGGTAATGCATTAGCAAATCGCTGTTTGCTCGACTTCCTTTTGTGTGTGTCGTTGGATCGATTGCGCTGGAGGCTCCAACAGTTGTCAGCCATCATATGTATGTCCCATCTTCCTTGATATCTCACCTCCATCACCCTCATATCCTGATGAAACCTCTCACATTGTTCCTCACTGAAGTCCCCAAGGTTACCTGGAAATTTGTCTAAATGACAGTGCAGGTAATGTACCTTGATGTTCATATTTGTTCCAATGTTTCTGAAGTTAGCGAGCATATCTTGCACCAGTTCTTCGTAATTCTCTGATCTGTTATTACCTAAAAAGTTCCTGACAACTGAAACAAAACTGTTCCATGAAGAAGTTTCAAGGTGATCCATGAAATTAGTAAAATTTCGCTCGTTGATGAGTTTCCGAATCTGAGGACCGTAAAAAATCCCAGCTTTCAGCTTCTCCAGGCTCAATCCTGGAAATGATCTGCAAATATACTTGAACCAATTGCCATATTTGTCCAAAGCCTTAACAAATTGTTTCATTAAACATAATTTGATATGAAGCGGTCCGAGAATTATCTTATTTTTGTCAACCAGTGCCTTGTTGATGATATTTTCTTTACCTACAGTCATGGTTTCCCTTGCAGGCCATGCTACTCTTGTCCAATGATCTTGCCTTGTCCTGCTATCCCAAAGGCACATGCAGCATGGGTATTTAGTGTATCTTGACTGCTGCCCAAGCAAGAAGTTTACCATTTTTAGATCAACACAAATTGACCACTGATGCTCACAATAACGGACTTTCTGCTATAGTATTTTGATATTCTCATACTCTTCTTTAAGTTTTGTTGAGTGGGCAATGGGAAAAGATGCATAACGGTTACCATTGTGTAACCGAACACATTTCAAGTTTGCAGTCCCATTTGGAGCAGAAGTCCAGGGATGTCATTACAGTAAACAAGATCTTCCTCTTGGCTGAATTAAGGAAGAAAAACTCTTCTCTTTTCCGATAAAATGTTATTTTAACTTCTGGTTTCTTTCATTGAGCCTGGACGCTTTAAAGCTCAGATGCTTGCTTGGACAGATTTCGGTCTCGTATTAGGTCATTGAGTTCTTCTTGGCTGAATGGTTGAGGTGTTGAAGAACTTCCTTCATAATCGCTTCCACTGTTTTCACCTGCCAAAAACTCCAGATCTTGCCCCCCGTCGTAGTCTGATGGTGAATACTCTAATAATCCAGTAAACACTGGTATAGGAACTTCACTGCTATGTGGAATTGGTCTCCTTGCAGATTCAAGATCAGGATAATCCCACTTAGATTTCTTGTGGCGATTGAAGCCTTTAACATTTACAATACAAAAATAACAATCACCAAAATGGTCTTTCGGCTCTCGCCATACCATTGGTACACCGAAACTTGGACTTTTCTTCTCACCATTTGTCCACTGCCGTAGGATCTCCACACAGTTTTTGCAGACCTTATGGGGAGCCCAAGACTTGTCTTGGTCTCCCAGCTTCACACCGAAATAAGCCAAATATGCCTGCTGCACAAAGTCGGTTTTATTTCTTGTTTGCTTTTCAATCATGTATTCTCCACAAATGTAACAGAATACATTCGGATTATTTTTGCAGCACCTTCGTGATGAACTCTTGATGTCTTTAGAAAGCAGCATAAAAGAGAAAAAAATAAACCAAGTTATAACTTGGTATAATTAAATTAAACAAAAGACACCAAACTTATTGCATTTGTTTTACACAAAGGGTATAATCATATTTTGAAGGATGTCCAATATCTCAGAAACTAGAGCCAATTTAGCAAAAGCAGTGGCAGTTTTGAAATCAGCACCCATGAATTGTTATAAATTCATTCAAACATTCTTGGCAATTTGCAAAAAAAAATTTTTTGTTGAGCTGTGTTATTGGAAGCTATGTAGCAGCTTGCACGGTCACGAAAAGGTGTGAAACTAAGAGAGAAAGTTTTGGAATCAAGAACCATCGAGACTGGAAATTCCCAGAACAAATCAGTGTGCAGAACGAGCAATCAAGAGTCTTAAAGATCTTTTTGACATCTGTAAAAGAAGGAGAACCTCCAGCTCAGTTTATTTTGTTTAAAAAAGCATAAGAATTGTATATTACGCTTTAATTAAGCTGAATACTATACAACATTAATTCTATATATATACAGTAGCTTTTCGTACTTGTAGAATTGTTATTTAAGTTTGTAATTTGATATTTATTTGTAATTTAGATTGTTGTGATGTAACAATAAAGAGAGAGAGAAAGAGATCGAGGGAGTTGATTTATATTAGTATCATTTTTCATAATCTGCAAGGTGTATACAGATGCGATATTACCTTCGTCAAACGTGATGCCAGCCAATCCGACCGTGCCATTAGTATGGCAGATGGTACAACACAACCAGAAATGGTTTCAGCTATTGATGTCGAGGTAGTTATCGTTTACATTATAATTAGTGTTTTACATCATATTGTTGTTTAAATGATAGTTTTTTAGAATGTATCTATGCTGCCTTCTAGTGATTCAATATTGAATTGTGATTTTAATGTTAAATTATAATACGATGATTGTATGCGTATATTAGGCACAACAATATTTCAATTAATTACAGTCCTTTCAGACAGTGTATATTGTAAATGATCTCTGAATTAGAATGGCTGCATGATAGCAAACAGAAATATAAGTAGGAAAAAAAAAATAACATATTATTATCTCAAGTTATTTTTTTATATTTTTAGCTACAGTTTCCAGGACTTAAACAGCTAAGGTAAAGATATTGATTACTGACTGAAAAAAATGCGCATTGATTTCTTATGTGATATACGTGAAACTAACTTATTTTTAACTCTAATCCAGTTCAAACGGCTTGACTAAAAATCCAATCATCAAATTTGAAGAGGCTTGCGAAAGCAAACATCTGAGCCACAAGATTGTTGCAGGTATTTTATGAACTTTATGGTAAAAAAAATGATGACTGATTTACTGTTTTTTTTTTAATTCTTATACACTCACACATAGAGAGCTAACTTCTTTTAAAAAGGAAAGAACATAAATTAATTATGAAAATTAAATGTTTTATGTTTTATAAACAATGTTACTGTTCTATTTGATTTGAGAATTTCTTGGTTATTTTTTAAAATAATTATCAAGCAAAATGTGTCGATAAGTTTCCCGAGAGTCCTGGGTTCGATCCTCGGTGAGAAAAAAGGGAAGTTTTTTAAGTCCTGGTAAAAGTTGAAAAAAAAAGTCACTCAAGTTAACCCAACTTCAAACGAGTACCTGACTTAAATTTGGGGAAATAAAGGCGGCTGGGGGTTTCCTTGAAAGTATTACATAAATACATGAGATGAACTCTACACTTCATCTGCACCGATGGCCCTTTTAATACTCAGGGAACTATATTTATTTTGTATTTAGCTTACCCTGCACATTTCTTCGCATTAATAGATTTTTCTTTATTCAAGTTAGTACATGGACTAATGGGATGACCTAAAATAAATGTGATACATAAATATACATATAAACAACGTATCCGATAGAGGAAGGCATTATTTGTTATAGTTTTAATCATGTTCTAAAATTTTAAATCATAAAAACAAATGTCTGTTATCAGAGTTACAGTCACCAAGCCACTACAATATAAACAAAAGTGACATAGATTATCTGTTGCTATGCAACTCACTGAAAGTTCCATTTAGGGAGCAGTTAAAGGTGATGCATTTAGTAAAACTATGATACTTATGTTTGATTCTTTTATATATTTAAAGCATGACATAAACACTATTTAACAAATGAAGGTATTACATTTAGTAATAATATCATACTTAGTTTTAGTATTTTTATGTCTAGAGACCAATTGATTTAATATTAATATTACAGTCTATATTTCTATTACCTATATAATGCTTCTGTGTTGTTTATTTTTTTACTTTCCATAGTCTAAGAAAGATTTAAATTGAATTGATTTTGATTTATATCAATCACTGTTTCGAATATTTTCCGAATTTAAAGACTGCAATCGATACATTTCAGAATGAATTATCTCTGTGCAATTAATTATGATATCTTCCTCCTCTACCTTTCCCATGTCATGTTTAATTTTAATTTCATTATAAATACATTTAAAATTATTATAATACTTATAATGATTTGTATTGTTATTATAATCTCACCATGTGATGACAGTATTGAAATGATATTAAATAATTATCTTTTTGAATATCATTCTTTTTAATAATTTGTCTTTTTAACGTGATAGAAAATGGAGCCAGAAAAGAAAAAGTCTGTAATGAAGTCTGCTATTCTTGATAACAATGTAACACTTCTGGCAACACTGTATGAACAATGTTTGGGGGATACAGCACAACCATTTTCAGAAATTCTGAATAATGTTAGTGATGAAGTTTATCGATTATTTTATAGGATTTATTTTTAAATAAATAGAACTTTCCAATGTAGCAAACTTTATCCTGAATAAAACATGCCCGAAATTGTTACAGTATATAAGGAGACATATAGACCCAATAACCTACAAAGCCACAGAAAGAAAGTGAAACTGGTTAAAAACTTATAATAAAGTCTTAATGAAAATTGTGTCTTATTTTATGTATTTACCGATGTAAACTATTTAAAATTAAAACCAACTCTCTCTCTGCCATCATTTGTTGTAGCAAGATGAGCTTATGTGACATCTGGAAATGAATGATAGTTTGCCAAGATTTGTTATCGTACATAGAAATACAACAGCAATTATTGTAGCCTTGGGGTAAAGTGACAGTTCGAAGATATTTTAATATTGTAACGATGGATTTTAGATTGATGAGTTTATCATGCAGCATTGAAAGCTCAACTCTGGAGTATATCTGTTTCGAACAATGTCTACTTTCACTTTGGCCGGTAGCACCCTACTAGTGTGCCCATAGGCAGTCACTCTGGTCTTTGGCCGTCTGCTCCCAGCCAATATGTTTTTTGGCAACTATGTACACTGGCCAATTTCGTCTTTTAACTGCATTGCGCAATTTTTCAAAGCATTATATATATATATATATCTTCGTCAATATTTACCTTTTTATTTCAATGTAACGGTTATAAAGTTCTTTGAAATAAACAAAAACAATAACTTTGATGAAGAGCTAAAATGACTATAATAATTTTTAAAAAAAACATTTTTTAGGTAACAACTGAAGTCTGGAAAGAGATGTTTCAGGTAGTCGGTTAAGTATAGATATTGATAAGAAATGTAAATAATAAAAACTAATAGTGGATTTGTTGGATATATAGAGTCGCATTAAATTACTTAGAAACTACTAACTTAACAATACAAATTTTCTATTTGAGTATTTAAATAGAAAACATTTTGATATTCCTTGAGTAGAACGATGATTCATTAAAAAGCACACTGTATGAGATAACTAAAGCCATTACGTGGACAAATGGTAAGAACTAAATACACATCTGTAAATATTATTGATTTACATTTTAGTCAAAGAAATTTGATAATATTTACACATGAAACAAAAAAGGCCAATTGTTCTCTTGAGCTAAAAGCCATATATCAACATCTACAAACAAAATAAATAGTTTCTTTCTTAATAGGCAAATGTATATGTAAAAATAAATAGGTAAAGGTTAACGTTAACTAAATTTGTAAAAAAAATCTACTAAAACAAATTAAAGGACTTTACAAAGACACAAAAAGAGCAGATTTAACTTAATGGGTTTGGCTCAAGTTTAGAATTTTATTTTTTTAATTCGTAATTAATTAATTAAATATATATATATATATATATATATATATATATATATATATATTGTTACGATTTCCCCCCCCCCGGTGCGCACCGTGCATCGAGATATTGAACGTGATGACGCGGTAGGGAGAGTGACGTGGAAGCCGGAAGAAATTGGCCATGTTGAAGTTGTTGTTGTTTATTTAAGTTGATAGATATTAGTAAATACTCTTTGAACCCACGCCAGCCTGTGTGTTGTTTTAACTCCATAAACAAGAATTTTTAAAGAGTTGTAACAATATATATATATATATATATATATATATATATATATATATATATATATATAATTCAACATTGTAACGTAGGCTTCTTTATATGGATTTTATTTCTCATTGTTAAAAAAGCTAGAATATTTCACATTTTTTTATGGAATTTAAATGTAATTAATGTTATCAGAACGTTCACTTGTCATGCTATGACTAAAATTTTTTTCTCTTTTTCAATCCATATGATTTAACTTCTCTCAGACGAAAAGGATACTTCTGGTAAATAAAATAATTAGATACATATATAGTAAGATAAATAGTATACATAAAATAGATTGATATATTACAATATCAGATTGTATCAAACATACACATATGATTAAATACTATATTTTTGTATATAATTAGAATATTAATATTTAATCTTAATAAATCAATTTTTCATAACTTCAGCATTTAGGCAGAATATATCCATATATATATATATATATATATATATATATATATATATATATATATATATATTGCATTGTATAATTAGCAGGAATATTTAGGATGTTTTTGTACAGCTTGATGAAGAAAAAATTGAAAGCCTCATTATTTTACTGGACACATCTAAATGTAAGTACATCAGATTGAATTACTCTTCTGGTAGATACACCTTGCTACCATATACAGTCACTATATAATTTGGGACATCATTACGTTCGACTAATATGTGCTAATAAATATAATTGTAGAACAGTTAGTACATTGGTCGTAATTTTTAGTTTAAATAGGCCTACTATTGAAAAATATTTATGCCCGTAATAGTTTAAAAATGAATTAAATTGGTGATATGTGAAACAGAAATATGACAACATATCATTTTACAAATATGTTATCTCTATGTACCGAAACAATAATGACACGACAAAGTCCGGAAAATAACAACGAATGAACTTTAACACGTTATATTTGCAATAAAAAATCCTCAAGAAAAGAATATTATTTTTACGTTACATCAATCAATATCAGCAGCGCCATAACACAATACCTATCAATATCAGCAGCACCTTAACACAACACCAATCAATATCAGCATCATCTCAACGTAACATCAATAAATAGACTGTAACAAATTTTAACTTTTTTTTTGTTCCTGGGAAATAACTGTGTATTTATTTTCCCTGTATATATATATATATATATCATACTATATATAAAGATGCACATATAATTGAAAATTGATACTTTTTTTTTGCTATCGATATTTTTATAAAATTAATGTATACTTTCAATAAACAATATATACTTTTCTGGTTAAATATATTGAAGTATATAGTGAAGTATATTTGTTTAATATATATTTTTTTGTTACTGATTCCTTATAAGATCAATGTATACTTATAATCAAAAGAGGAAAAAATGTTTCAATAAGCATTTACAGAACGCAGTACTTGGTGAAAAATAAAGAAAATGTACACACATTTGGGCAGGGTCAGCGTAATAACTTTTTGGGCGCACATGCAAAACTTAGTTATCACCAAACACATCCCATTTTTTAATTGCGAAAATTTTAAAGCCTATAGCGTGAAATGTTTTAAGTTGTATTTTAAATTGACTGAATATATTTACTTCGATCATTTGACTTTTGAATGCTACTAAAGTAAAACTGCTATAGTTTCGAGATTGATCATATTTTTTTCAGTACCCTACTTGTACTATTGCCTTTTCTCAATAGGATTTTTACAAGGTAAAAGAAATATTGACAGTATAATTGCATCCTACAGAGTATAATCAAATCGACTGGTACATATCGTGCACATATTATGCAACTATAAAGTTTGATACAAATTTGATATACCGGTACATTTGCAGCGTTTTCCTATCTTTCCTGATCATTATCTGCAAGTTGTCGCTCTAGATTATAACCAAACTGGCCGCCTAGGCACCCAGTAACACAGTGGTCCCCAGCCCCCGGGTCACAGACCGATAGTTGTCCGTGGATCAAATGTCACTGGGCCGCCCAAGAAACGTTAAATCAATTCCTTTTTATTTATTGTTGTGTATTTCCCTCAGGATAGTGCGACGCCTACCCCTCTAGGGCCGCGGTGAAATTATCAAACGTCAACCGGTCCGCGGTGAAATTATCAAACGTCAACCGGTCCGCGGTGAAATTATCAAACGTCAACCGGTCTGCGGTGAAATTATCAAACGTCAACCGGTCCGCGGTGAAATTATCAAACGTCAACCGGTCCGCGGTGAAATTATCAAACGTCAACCGGTCTGCGGTGAAATTATCAAACGTCAACCGGTCCGCGGTGAAATTATCAAACGTCAACCGGGCCGCGGTGAAATTATCAAACGTCAACCGGTCCGCGGTGAAATTATCAAACGTCAACCGGTCCGCGGTGAAATTATCAAACGTCAACCGGTCCGCGGTGAAATTATCAAACGTCAACCGGGCCGCGGTGAAATTATCAAACGTCAACCGGTCCGCGGTGAAATTATCAAACGTCAACCGGTCCGCGGTGAAATTATCAAACGTCAACCGGTCCGTGGCGAGAAAAATGGTGGGTACCACTGCACTAACACACACACACACACACACACACGCACACGCACACGCACACGCACCACTTCTATGGTACCGGTAGCTTTTATTTTGTTTGAAAAAAATAAAAATTGCCTGTGTATCTTACTATGCTGATCTTTAATAGCAAATTTGTCGGCATTTTTATTGTCCGACCCCACCATGAATATACCTAATTTTATAGATGAATATAAAAAAAAATTAAAGAAGGTATAATTATTGTATGGGCCTAATATGAAATAGTTTATTTTATTGTCTAATTGTAATGTAATTACTAAATAACAAAAGTTAATAAATAGAATACCCGATCTGTGCAGTTAAATGTGTTTATTTAAATAATTATGCACAGGGCGCCGAGCTAGACGGGTCTCCGAAATAGTAATCTTGAAAACAATGTTCAGCTTCTTAACCAGACATTGGCAATCTACGTCCCGTTAAACGTTTTTATTCGACCCGCAGTACACCCCCCCCCTTCATTCATTTACATTGATATTACTTACATGTATGTTAGCTCATATAAAGTATTATACACACTCCATTGATATTATCTTGGTCCGGCCCTTTAATCAAATTCAAGAACCTATTGTGACCCTTCAGTAGTTATAAATTTGCATCTGTAATCTGTGATTTTGCAGCATTTCCATTACGATGAAAAAAAAAGTTCTCAGTTGTATAGGTAGCATTGAAAAGTCACGAAAAACACTAGATACGGACATCAAACAGGCCCCTGCGTTTTTTCTGGCCCCCCTGCTTATTTTTTCTACTTAGTAAAATGTATTACCTGCCCCCCTGCTATTGCCTGGCCCCTGCTGTAGAATGCCTGGCCCCTCCTGTAAAATGTTCACGCTACGGGGCTGACATCAAGAGTAGCTGCAGTGAATAGATTGAAGTGACAAAAGTGTAAGGTCAACTTCGAGATATTCCACAGTATGCTGATTGCTATTTTTATAGTAAATCTGAAGCGGCCAATTCGCTATTTTACAACGTTTTTCTTAACTTCACTTCGCTTCTGTTTGTGTGTTTGTTTGTCCCGGAATTTCGCAATCCAATTTTAGACCACTTTCCGATAAGCTATAGCTCTGATACTTTCAATATAACTCAGAACCCGATGACAATGCAATATTATTACTATTTCATTATGATTTGATGAGTTTCTTAATAAATAAAATTAAATATGTATGGCGAGTAGGTCACAGCCTTGTCTATATCAAGGGAAACTACTGGTGCTATAATCTACTGTGCCTGAACACGTGTGTGATTAGACCACTTCCAGAACAAACAAAAGAATTAAAGCCCAAAATTGATTTTAAAAGAGAACGCAGCGCAATAAAAACAAATGCGTTGAAAAATTATTTAAAGTGAAAGAACTCAAAATGTATATTCTTTGTTTATAAACATGATACTCCAAAAAGTTTCACTACTCTCTTTGATTTTCTGCGCAATAATACATGTGACGTCAGAGCTCTCCAGTACGTTCGAGCAGAAATATATATAGTTAAATCGGGTCTGTCTTACAGTACTCTTACACCAACATTTTTTAACTCTTCCTATTAATTGAAAAAAAAAAATTTAACTAAAAATTAGAAAATAAAAATTACATTATAAAAAAATATTTTATAAAAAAAAAACAACGTTTTTCTTGCGTACTAAAAAGCAGAAAATAATTTCTAAATAAATTAGTAACATGGTAATAGTAATAGACTTTATATAAGAGCTTCTGATTTTTATAAAAACGAAAAACGTTGGGCGCATGTTATACAACACTAGTATTAATTTTACATACTCATATGCATTTTGTTATCTAGACTAAGTTCTAATAAATGATCTGCAATATCGTGATATTTCGAAAACCTTCTGTAATAATTCTTTTGGGGTTTAATTGTTAACATTTGATGATTCTAATACTGTAATACAAACATTCACATAATATAAGATTCATGCGCCCAACGTTTTTCTTTTTTATAAAAATCAGAAGCTCTTATAAAGTCTATTGCTATTACCATGTTACCAATTTATTCAGAAATTATTTGCATATCTGGTCGATCATCAGTACACACACCCTGCTGGTCTGGCCGGTCTGGCCAAGCGCTGAAATACCTTTCATTCCTCCAGACCTGCAGATATAGCGGGCACAATCAACAATACATCAGCGCCGCCAATAAAATGTGTGTGGTAGGCCCACTAAACACTGTCATGCTTGCAGTAAAAAGGGAACTTTATTCCCTTAGCCCGAACGGGCCATCGGGACAGATGAAGTGTAGAATTCATCTGTTTCTATAACCTCGGCATATGAAGGGGTTGTTTGGTTAGCACAACGCCCAGTCGCCTTTACTTCCTCAACTTAAAGTCAGGTATCCATTTAAAGCTGGGTGGACTAGTGGGACGACTTTGAAAAACATTTCACCTGGAAAAATTCCCATGGTTCTCACCGAGGATCGAACCCAGGACTCTCAAGTTGACAGTCGAGTAGGCCTATCTACACCACTCGGCTATCCGTCCCATGCTTGCAGTGGCGGCGCGAAAAAAAAACTCAAACGACTGAAATTGATAATTAAAATTAATTGCTATCTTCTGAATTCAAGTATACATGAGTTTTTATTTGGTTACTTTCAATAACAGACCAAACAAAAGGCTTCTGACGGGAGCCCAGCACTGTCCGTAAACTTCGCGCGATCTTTGGATGTGACAATGCCCCGACCGCAATAACAGTTTCGAGGTTGGTATAGAAATTCGAAGAATCTGAGTCAGTTGCAACCAGAAAATCGTCCGGTCGAAACCGTAATGTTCGAACGCAACAAAACATTGCGGTAGTGCAAGACAGTGTGAATGTGAGCCCCGTGAAGTCGCTTTGCCGTCGTTCACAACAGTTGGGTATGTCAACATCTTCGGTGCATCGAATACTGAAAAAAGATCTTCATATGCACCCCTACAAGATTCAGTTGACACAAGAGCTGAAACCAGCAGATCATGCAAAACGGCGATAAATTCGCCGATTCGATTTTGACTAGACAACAAGAGGACGACAATTTTTCAAAAAAAAAATAATAATCTTCAGTGACGAGGCACATTTCCATCTCTCGGGGTATGTCAACAAACAAAACTGCCGCATTTGGGGTAACGAAAACCCTGGAGTGATCCAAAAGCACGAAATGCATCCCCTACGAGCCACGGTTTGATGTGGTTTTTGGGCAGGAGGCGTGATGGGCCCCTTCTTTTTTGAAGATGATGATGGAAGTTCAGTTACTGTAAATGGCAACCGTTATCGGGACATGATCACTAACTTTTTGTGGCCTGCTCTGGAAGAGATGGAGGATTACGGAATTGATGAAATGTGGTTTCAGCAGGACGGGGCTACCTGTCACACATCCCGGAAGACAATCACCTTGCTTCGTGAAAAATTCCCTGAGCGTCTGATCTCACTTCACGGCGGCGACAAAGAATGGCCTCCGAGGTCAAGCGACCTCACACCTTTTGACTTCTTTTTATGGGGATATGTGAAGTCACAAGTTTACGTGAACAAACCTGAAACGATTACCGAACTGAAGATTCAACGGGTAATCGGCGAAATCGACAGGGACGTCTGCGAAAGAGTTATCGTTATTTGCAACGATCGGATGAATGCCTGCAGAGAAAGTGAAAGAGTTATCGTTATTTGCAACGATCGGATGACTGCCTGCAGAGAAAGTGAAAGAGTTATCGTTATTTGCAACGATCGGATGACTGCCTGCAGAGAAAGTGGAGGTGGACATATGCTCGATATCATTTTTCATTATTAAATTGAAGTATATGTTGAATGAAATTAAATAACAATTTTGAATTTTGCATCGATGTTGGCTGATTTATTGCATTTTTAAAAACTGCGTACTTTATGAAACACCCTGTACATTAAATAATTAAAACAAATGCATTGCCAACACAGAATATTTATTATACTAAATGTTGCATCCCTCGTTAAATATTTCGATGGAAGTCGCGAGGTCTAGATAGGGGATTTTTCTCAACGGTAAACTAAATATACTATTATTAAAACTTAAGAAAAAGCCTAATGCAGGATCTTGTATATTTTAAAATAATATTTGCTTTTTTTAAAACTTTGCCAGCAAATTGATTTTTATTGATATTTTTTTATGCTACAAAAATCGAAGTTTTTTTTTACTTTTGTTACGATAGAAAACGTTCACTGCTACGATCCGCCATTTGTTTTATTACCTTTCACTTTTAGTCAATGTGGAAGACGTTAATTAGACATGTAAGTCACGTATGTATTATGTGATATTAACTATGAATGGTTTGTTATACAATAAGATGATATAAATTAAAAGTGAAGAAGAGTTGCGCACCGTCGACCTCACTCTCTCGCCCGCTCCCCAGTGCTCCAGTGGCAAGCGGATTGCAAGACAACTGGCCGGGGTTGAGGTGCAGCTCATAGCCGTCGACAGAGATATCTTCTGAGCGCCTTAAGCAAGCTGAGCAAGCCCCGGTTTGAAGTCAGAGTTTTCCTTCTTCTAGATAGGTTTGCCTGAAGAGGATGTGTTGTAATGGACGACGAAGTTATCGCACGAATCGCCAAAGCCATTGCAGCCTTTGGTAGACTTCACTCCAACGTCTGGAACAGAAGAGGTATCAGCCTACCCACCAAGTTGAAGGTGTATCACGCCATCGTCCTCCCAACACTACTGTACGCAAGCGAAACCTGGACAGTCTACCAGCGCCATGCCAAGAAACTCAACCACTTTCACACAACCTGCCTCAGGCGCATAATAAGGATCAGATGGCAAGACAAGGTTCCCGACACTGAAGTCCTTGCCAGAGCCAACATGTCCAGCATCTACACCATACTAATGCGCTCTCAGCTTCGCTGGGCAGGCCACCTCGCTCGCATGCCAGACCACCGACTGCCTCGAAAGATCTTCTACGGAGAACTGCAGCAGGGAAAGCGCTCTCGCGGAGGCCAGAAAAAGCGCTACAAGGACACGCTGAAGTCCTCTTTGAAGGCTTTCAACATGGATCCTGATTGCTGGGAGGAAGATGCCCAGGACAGAGCTTTGTGGCGTCACTCTGTTCACATAGGCGCTGGGTTATGTGAGGCAAATAGAACTGTTGCTGCTGAAACGCGACGCCTGGTTCGCAAAGCTCGCGCTGCCGACCACCATCTGACAGCCACCATTCCCTGTCCCCACTGTCATAGACTTTTCCACGCAAGGATTGGACTAGTCAGCCATCTGCGCACACACCGACACCCACCAACCAACACTCCAACCTCTGATGACTAGATGGTCTTCATCGAATACGATGGACGAACTATATATATATATAAATTAAAAACTTCCCATACTAGTTAATAGCCTCTAAGAGATAAACATGTCATCCTTACACGGACTTCACTGATTTTTATTTATTGCATACCAAATCTAGACATACATGTACGTCAATCTTGACATAAATACACGTCAATCTAGACATACATGTACGTCAATCTAGACATACATGTACGTCAATCTAGACATACATACAAGTCAATCTAGACATACATGTACGTCAATCTAGACATACATACAAGTCAATCTAGACATACATACAAGTCATTCTAGACATACATACAAGTCAATCTAGACATACATGTACGTCAATCTAGACATACATACAAGTCAATCTAGACATACATACAAGTCAATCTAGACATACATGTACGTCAATCTAAACATACATACAAGTCAATCTAGACATACATGTACGTCAATCTAGACATACATACAAGTCAATCTAGACATACATGTAATTCAATCTAGACATACATACAAGTCAATCTAGACATACATGTACTTCAATCTAGACATAAATACACGTCAATCTAGACATATATGCACGTCAAGCTAGATAGACATACAAGTCAATCTAGACATGAATGCACGTCAATCTAGAGTAATCTAAACAAACATACACGCCAATCTAGATATACATAAGGTCAATTTAGACAGCATAGAAAGACAGATCGATTATTTTAATAGACAACCATTACTGGTCAGTGATTAGATAAGCAACCTGTCAGTGATATTGATACAAACACTTTAACATTGTGTAGTAATTTTTTTGTATCCATTTTATCCCTAGATTGGCTATGTAATGTTCCTTACATCTTTTGGTCTACTGTTAATCTCGCAGCTCAAGAAGGACAAATTCCATTGGCTGGAGTTTGTTGTCATGTTTTATATATTTATACTATTCATCAGAGAGTCAGACCAGGTTTGTCTTTCGAACATTGGTCACTGTTAATAATCAATATTATATAAAACTGTAAAAAAAAAATTCTAATGAAATTATAATATATACTTATATTTAGAAAATAGTAGAGCTAAAAGACAATAATCAAGTTAATTTGAGACATTTGCTGTCCAGGGTTATTGAAATGAATTGTTTTGTTATATCATATCACGAAGTCCGAAAACAAAACAGGTGTGAAATTGAAATTGCTGAATGAGCGCTCTGCTGACTGGAATATCTAATACATAATCGTCTAACCGTGTGTATAACTTCCGCGGCTAAAAATAGTCTGGGGAATTCCAAAATTTTGTCTCACTCAAGGGGAGTTAACTCTTGCTCGGCTAAAAATTGTCTTGGGAATTCTAAGTAGTACGCAATTATGTAAAGTTGTAAAGATGGTCAAAAAGGATACAACTCAATTATAAGGAGTCGACTAATCACTGTTGTCAGCGATGGATGCGGTGGTTTCTTTGATTTTATCTAATTCATACACAAGACACTGTTCCACAAACAATTCCAACAAAACGTGGAAGTCCATTTGGGTTAAAACAATCAATACCACTTTAATTACAGAAATAATCAACAATAGTTACATCATGTTTTCGCTTCAATACAGAATACATCCTCCTAGCTCCTTCCTGATTCTACACCTTTCCCAAACTCAAATAAAACAAGGATGTCAAAAACAATCATCTCTTTCTTTTCCTCGTCAACCGTCTCTGTCTCATCCCTTTTCACTTCCGTTCAATAATCAATTCATTGGGTGCGTCACCATACGGAATTCCCTCTAGCATATACATTGATACAATAATTAATTGCCTATCTATATAACTATCTTTCAATCTATATGTCTGTCTATCTAACAATGTGTCTATCTATTTATCTGTGTCTGTCTATGTCCTTAGAACTGTATAAGTTAACTCGCTTGGATTTTTTTTTAATTTGTTGAAGATTTATTTTATATCCCAGGTAGCATCCAGCGTCAGCAGGCTTTTCAACTAGTCTGACATACTACTCACACTGACACACATAGCATACAATTGGAAAATTTTTGTTTTGTTATTTTTTTTAAGATTGTAATGGGTAAAAATACTTTCAATTTTTATATACGAGTACAATGTATACTAACATTCATATAAAATACGTCATATTAATATTTTAGACAAAATTTATTTTGTTAATCTGAGACTAATACTTGCCTCCGTTTCATGTTTAAATGAACTGATTATTCAATGAAAATTTACAACTAAGTCATAGAATCAAAGTTATAAAAGATCCTTCAAATCATCCCATACGTTAACAGCCACCAAGCTGTGTTACTTTACCCCCTCCCTCCCACCCCGATGCATAAAATGTATGCATGCAATGTATATGTTTTCCGTTTACCTTAACATACACTTTAAGAGTTAGATAATGTATCTAACAAATAAGCTATTTTTATAAATGTAAATACCATAAATACATATATATATATATATATTTATTATAGTGCTTTTGCAATGCTGGGAAAGTATGTTTCTTATTTACAAGAGAATATTTGTTGGATCCATTCAACGTGCTGGACAATGTGGCCCTCAGTGTGTCTATAGCTGCCTGGGCGTGCCGTATTTTGGGATATATCACACCACAAAGTACGATATTTATGGAACTGGCGCACTACTTGCTTAGTATCACGTTTATTATCTACTCAGTAAGATTCTTGGAATTCTTTTACACAATGAAATCCCTGGGGCCCATTGTGATCATTATTGTAAGCATGGTAAGTTGTCTGTTTTTTAATTGTTTGTTGTTTAACTATGTAGTCTTAGAACTAAAACATTTCCTTTTTTTTTCAGTCACTATCAAATTGATGTTTTTATACCTTCTTCATGAAATTAGGTCATTAACCAAAACCTTGTTTTACTGATAAGCTATTATTTTACAGATACTTATAAGATTAATTTGTAAACAAAAAGTAGTTTAGGGTTATGCTGAGGTAAACACTTAAAAACAAGCAATTTAAGCCTGTACCGTTTCGGACACAGGACGTTTTAGAGCATTTTCGTGGTATTGGTTTTGATAAATAGAGAGGGAAGTAAGTCATATTTAATAACTGTTACAAAAATAAATAATGAGGTACGCCCATTTGTTAATAAAGCTTATATAGTAAAAAAACGGTACCCTACGAAGCCCTAGTATTCGCCCTTCAGAGGTCAGATCACGAAATGGACTTTTGATGCACACATGGCAGGCCAAGACCTACAAAATGATACATACATCATGGGTTAAGGACTTATGGTTGTTGAGATCTAGGGTGTTGACGGACAGACAGACAGGCAGAAAGACAGACAAAACGGGGACAATAGAGCATTTTTTTTCGAAAATGCTCTAAAATTGAATCACCTTACAGCATTTTTAATTCTAACACAAATATTTTGATTATTTATTTTCCAAGAGAACATCATAAGAAAGGGAGATTTCTATAGAAAGCCAGATATTGTAAATATGTGTATATATATATATATATATATATATATATATATATATATATATATACATTAGGGTGCATCACCACAATAGAGGAAAAAATTGATTGTTTATTTTTGAGCTGTCTATGTTTCTAATTTGTTCTAATATCATTAATAATAACTTGTGTAAAATATTTTTCAAGTCAGAGTTGATTTAGAGGTCCCCCCCCCCGCCCAAGAAATCACAAAACATGTAAAGAAAAAAAAAGTTTATTCTAGCCTATATAAAAATTACATTAAAGTATTGAATTGTTTATTACTGTTGCATTTAATTCAGTGTCACTTTGTTGCACGTTTGTAAGGTTTACGTACATTTGAGATGTTTTTGCGGTCCATTTCTATCACTTGAAGAATGTTTTGAAAATGTTCATCCGTTCGCGCTGCTTCAACAAAGTCAGATGCCAGTTTCACTCCTCTCTCGGCACAATCGTTAACGACGTTAACAGCAGCAACTTTTTCTGCAATGGCAATGTAAGAAGCTGTTTTGCACCAATCATCAACAGGCAGTTCGAGGAATCCTGTGTCCAGTTGAAGTCTGTATATAGTAAACCACGAGTCAACTCCAGCCAGATCACACAACCGAGTTGAAGAATCAATTAATTGGAATCGTGGTTTTCCCCAACCATTTCCAAATCGATTCTGTGGAGTTTGGCGGGCAACCACCGGCCGAAGCCTTAGTAGAGCATCTGCTAGAGCTTGCTTTTCCATCACAGGTACTTCATTGCTGAACAGAGCAAGTGGGATCATTTCAGCAGTCAGGTACCACAGATGCCTATTCAGGGCACGGATTGCTGACTTGGATATGTCTCTGTTGACATCATTGTAATCCGAAAGTCGCCTGTAGAGCTGTAGATCATTCCATGGTGCATCCACACTCTTTTTGCAAGTGAGCCACCACACGACATAAACATGTGTTACAAATGTAGCAAAAGCACGAATCTTTGGCACTTGGTCACGTGTGGTAATAGTACCTGGAGGCAATAATTGAATTTGTTCCTCGCACAGCGCAATCTTAAGGCAATATATCAGCTTTGCCACCCATCGCGCTTTGTGCAGGGCACCTGGTCTTTTAAAGTTAACCTCCTTATTTGTAGCATTCAGGTAAACAAGGGGCAGCTTAAGGAATTCGTGGTAGTCGTCTCGCAAGAATTCGGTTTGTTTACTAGAGTTGGCATGTGCAATTACCGCATCTCTCATTATCGTCAGTCGCTCTTGAGCCTTCAGATCATGATCAGCTAACGTAAACGAACTACAAACGTGAGACCAATCATGTGCCACCAACTCCCAATTACTTCGCAGCTTGGTGAACAAAGTTATATCCGGGGATTTGGAAACTTCTATTTTCATGTCTGCGAACACATGCGAGAGGATAACTTCACCAATGTGATGGCGACAACCTGACCACAGAAGAGCACAATGCAGCATATTTTGTATGGCAATGCAGGCAACAGTCTGATGACCAGCGTTTGATCTTGTTGTGTCGAATGTCATATTAACGATACAATCATTACAATGCCACTCTGTCGTTAGCTTCATGGTTAATTCTGCAATTATTTCACCAACGGGTTTCTTTGTTGCCTTGGCATAATTTGGCACTCCTAAAAGTTTCAATTGCTTTGCATCACCGACAACAACTGTTATGCGTTCTTCAGTGACACGATGATTTTTTAGAGAAGGTGTCAGTTTGCCATCCCAGTGGAGAGTGCAGAGTTTGGGTGGTTCCCAGGAGTCGTGGATCTTTGTAGATATCTCACAACTTTGCGACGTGAACGATCTGCAGTGGCATAGGAAGAAGTCACCATTGATACATCACCCCCAGACTCGCTAATAAGGCACTGTGTGAAAGCTGCCTGCTGTGCTGGTGTAATCTTTAATCTTGTCGCTAGTGACACACGATTTGGTCGGCTTAAAACATCTGGAGGTACAAATACCAAAGCTCATGTTGGCTTTCTTCGCTTTTGCAATGGCATTATATCATCCAAACAGTTATCAACAAACTCCATATTATCTTCAGATTTAGAAGTAGAATCATCGGGTTCGTCACTGCTACCCTTGCTGGAAGGCACAGATATCGTTGAACATGCTGCATTTTCTTCTCTTGCGCGTTTCTGACGTTCCAATGTTGCGACATCTCGTGAATGGCGTCGAGCGACTTTTTTTTGCAAGTGTTTTGTCAAATGATCCAAAGCTGGAAGACCTGTCTCCTTTCATAGACCTCAAGAATGCTAGATCTTCTGCATTCTTGAAAATAGTCTCGACATTTGGTGGCCACAGTTGAAAAGTTGTTGCCAACATAGATTTCATTTGTTCCAGTTTACGTTTGGTGGCTGGTGTGTTTCTGCGACTTTTATCAATTGAACGAAGTTTATTGTATTCATCAAGAAGCTGAACAATCTTCTCACAAGCTTTCCTCTCTGTCACCATTGGAATGTTTGCTTTTTCGTAGAAAGCAGTAACTTGATTCAGCACAATTTTGACAGTTGTAAATCGAGAAGGTGCACCAAGAGAACATGGACGCTCACTGTGTGCTGCTACATTGCAGTGCTACATCATGCACCTCAAAACTTGTAAACAAGTTGGTAGTCGAAGAATTCCAGTAATTATAGCATCATCAACACAGATTGCAGGGCCAATGCCAAACAATTCAGTTTTCAGAAGAGTTTGTGGTTTCTTTGTTCGCGAGACAGGAGACGCAGTAATAACTGGATATGCAACTGTTGAAGTGATGCCAGGGTCAGCCAGCATTTCCTTAGAAGGTGTAAACATTTTATTGTTGTTTTTCATATCATTTCCATGTTCTGATTTTATAGGTGGTGTGTATCAGAAATTAAAATAATATAAATAAAGAAATTAAAATGCTTGCCTTGGTCATCAATATGCGGTAAGGAAAAGTGTTGTTTTTGCTAATAAAATGTGAATTTTAAATTTTATTTCTAGCACAACTGCTTATCAAAATCAATTATAGCTACCAAACATTATAAAACCAAAGACTATAAAACAATTTATATAGCGCTTCACTTTTTGTATGTAAGTCTGTAAGACTTTACAAGAAGGATGGTTTTATCTAGTTTTCGCTTAATTATGCAAACTTTGTTGAAGTCCGGGGGACCTCTAAATATTGTCAAATATTTTTTTTTTTTACACAATGCTTTTTCTGATGAATGGAACAAATTTAAATAGCAGACAGATCAATTATGAAAATTTTTTTTTGGTGATGCACCCTAATATACATACATACATACATACATACATTTGTTTTGTCTGGTTATCGCGATTTTTTTTCATAAATTAGTAAAATTCACAATTTATTCATCAGAAAAAAAAAAGATTAAATTCATTTTACCGTGAAATATTGTTTGAAAACTCTCCTTACTTTCGTTAAACATTTGGTTTCGTTTAGAAATGTGTGATTATGTTAAACGAATATCAGCAGATTGAGCAGAACAATTTTATTTGTTGATTTGAAATATTAACTTCGAAATATGTTTTCCATTGAATTTGAAAATTTTCTTTATAAATTAAAGCAAATTAAAAAGATATTTAAAATTTCTTTCATTTACCTTTGCAGCTGAAGATCTACATTCCGTTTCTTCTCATTCTTCTTGTATTTCTATTGGCTTATTTCGTGGCAGCAGAGTCTTTATTGCACCCCGAGAAGGAAATGGCGCCAAGTTTATTGTACAATGTTTTCAAAGGAGGCCTCTGGGCAATGATGGGGCAATACGACCTGGAGGACATAGATACAGCAGGTTAGAAAAGTTAGAAAACGAGTTATGTTTTATATTGGCCTTAAAATAACATCTAAACATTTTGTGGGCGTCTAAAGATAGACACTAATAGGATATATACCTTTAAGTTTCCAAGCATATACCTTTAAATTTCCAAGCATATACCTTTAAATTTCCAAGCATATACCTTTAAATTTCCAAGCATATACCTTTAAATTTCCAAGCATGTACCTTTAAATTTCCAAGCATATACCTTTACTTTTCCAGACATGAATTGCACAAATGATAGAACATTATTCCAGGGAAATCTCAAAATGCTTCGTCTGCCCAGATGTCCAGTTAGCACAGCCAAATATTCTGTTCCAGTGTTGCGAGGCCTTTTTTCGATATTTGTACAGTTATTGCTGTTTAACTTGGTCATCTGTTTATTCAGGTTTCTTTATATTTTCATTATTTGTTCTACTTTCTTGAAAATATTTTTTAGTCTTTTGTTATTGTGTATAGACATTTGTTGTAAGCTCTTAGCTTAAATCAAACTAAATATGTCCAAATCTCAGGGAAAATAGAGTTAAGATAGATAGATATTGAGTTAGATAAAATGTGAGTTAGATAATAAGGAAATTAGGCCTATTTAAATATCAATGAATAATTAAATTGAACATTAACATAGAATTTTGTAACAAAAATGATCAGAAAATTATAAAGAAGTTGTTTAGACGTTTGTAAGAATATGGCTTAGAATTTAGTAAAAATGCTGTTTAGAAATATGTAAGAATATGGCTTATAATTTTGGTAAAAATGCTGTTTAGAAATATGTAAGAATATGGCTCAGGATTTGGTAAAAATGCTGTTTAGAAATATGAAAGAATATGGCTTAGAATTTGGTAAAAATGCTGTTTAGAAATATGTAAGAATATGGCTTAGAATTTAGTAAAAATGCTGTTTAGAAATATGTAAGAATTTTGCTTTGAATTTTTTTTTCAAATATTGCTTAGGTATGTAAGAAAATAGCTTAACAGTCTGTTAAAATATTGATTTAGAACGTTGATTGGGTCTGGGAAAAAAATAGGCCTACATATTCATAAATATTTTTAAACTATATTTTCCCCAGGTTTTTTAAGGCTGTGTACTAAAATGGACACTTACTTTGTTAACAAAGTACCAAATCATATATTTGTGAATAAAAAATGAGGGGTTTTCGGTCATAATTATCTCTGTTTAGAAACAAAACCTATCTCCAAGTTTTTGATATGTTATTGTACATGTTGTTACCTAAAAATACAACAATTTTCAGAAGAAAAAAAAAAGGTGTTTTTTTTCATATTAGCTTTGGAAAAAACATAAAAATTGACTTTTTCGATAATTCAAATGCTTATAATTTGCAAATCCTTAATCCTAATTTATCCAAATTTTTCCTAACATTTCAAAACATCATTATCAAATTATGTATAAAATTTATTTGCTTAATATTTGTTGGTTAGAAAGTTATCGAGGTTTGAGAATGGCCAATTTCACAAAAATTGTCATATTTCAACTGAGCACATCAAAAAAATTAAAAGCCAGAATAATGTAAATTTTATATTAATTTATTCACACATACATCCATAGTAAATACTGAAAAAATCATTACCATGGTTCTTTTTGTTTGTGAGAAAATGCTTAAAACAAACAGGCGATTTGCTAAAAACTAGATTTTCAAATTTAGGGTACTGTTCGACATTCGGCCATAACTTTCATAAAAAAATATCAAATCCATTTTTAACTTCAGCTTTCCTCATCTAATAGGCCAATTATCGTTCTGTGAAAGTTTCATTGAAATCCGAATTGGTCGAGCAACAAATGTTTAAAATCTGAACCAAATAGATTTAATCTGACCCTATTACTTCTATCACAGCAATGAAATACTGAAACGCAGAGATGAATGAGACAAGATCTCAAACTTTCAAAGAATTCACCAGACAATGCAATATTCGACTATGAAATTTTTGCTCCCCCCATTTTTACCAATGATTTTCTGCTTATACACAAGATCAGACGACCCGTATAGTAAGTACATATACCTCGATATTTATATCCACGACCCGTATAGTAAGTACATATACCTCTGTATTTATATCCACGACCCGTATAGTAAGTACATATACCTCTGTATTTATATCCACAAAACGTAAGTAGTAAGTACATATACCTCTGTATTTATATCCACGACACGTAAGTAGTAAGTACATATACCTCTGTATTTATATCCACGACACGTAAGTAGTAAGTACATATACCTCTGTATTTATATCCACGGCACGTAAGTAGTAAGTACATATACCTCTGTATTTATATCCACGACCCGTATAGTAAGTAATATACCTCTGTATTTATATCCACGACCCGTATAGTAAGTACATATACCTCTGTATTTTTATCTTATTAAATATTTTAACTCAGTCCACTAAATATGTTGATAGTTAATTAGTTAGCCACACACATTGGTCAACTAAATCTGTTCATATTTAATAAATTAATTCAGCCAAACGCAATGGTCTGTCTTATCTTATTAAGTGTGTCTTGCAATAGTGCCCCCCCCCCCCAAAATGAGTGATTGATGTTATCTCTTACATTCCATAGAATTACATCGCCTCTTCAAGCTCTGTCCAGTCGCACCAATTACAGTAATTGGTATAACAGTAATTGGTATAACAGTAATTGGTATAGCAGTAATTGGTATAACAGTAATTGGTATAACAGTAATTCTAAAACAGTATTTGGTATTACAGTAATTGGTATTACAGTAATTTTTTTTTTCTAATTGTGAAAAAAATAAAAGATTGCTTCATAAAGATAAATTATGAAACATATATGAAAATCTATTTGATAACGTCATTCTATCAATAATTGTTTATCTAAGTTTGATGATGCGCAACTTATATACTTTCGTTCAATAAAAGTGGCTTATTTTAGTACTGTGATTTAGTCAGAAAAAATACGTTTTTTTATGTAAGAACAGACATATATACATTCAGAAGTAAGTGTATACATATATAAAAGTGTGTGTATATATATATATATATATATATATATATATATATAAGTGTGTGTGTAAGCGCTCTATCACATGATAACTTTGAAACATTAGATAATTAAGTCACCAAAATGTTGGACTATCTATAGGTAAAAAATTAGACGGACTGTACACGCAACTTCGTGATGCAGAACATGATGCAGCCGAGAAAACAATTACTTTCTTTATGGATAAAAGGTTGGATTTTAAAATAAAAGTCTACTTCTATTTATATAATCTCCCTAAAGCCACGTTAAGATGTCACTGTAAATTTATCTTATCACCAACAATGACATACAGTGTATTAGATAAATCTCCAAATACCTAATAGATAACATTAACTACCTGACATTGATGGGGAGGATTAATCCAGAAAAAAGGACCTCAAAATTTACCACTTGACCTATTAAATCACATCTAAATAGAAGGTCAACCAACTGACTCCTCCCATAGACAGGGCCGAATCTAGGTTACTCTGAGCTTTTGGCTTGTAACAAAAATGGATGATTGTAATGACAAAAAGAATCACTTGTGAATGGTATTATAACCATCCCTATTTCACAAACCAGTAATACGCCTAATTACATAATATGCAAAGAGCTGATCAGATTACTCGCAGCTTTCTTGTAAGATGTCAGCGTTAAAAAGTACAAAGAAACAATGGAATATGAAAAACGAGGGCGATTTTTTTCATGGCATATGTCTTACAATTCAAAGTCCACTTTACGATTGTCAGGCAACTGGCCAAACCCATACACCATAATTACATCTAGATATAATGTCTATGACACTCGAAGCCCCTAAGTCAAACAATCTCCACGACTTGCCTTTCAAGTCACTGTGATAGGATTCAAACTCACTCCGCTTCATCGTACATATAGAGCCATTTGGTAATTTTAAAATTATACCTGCATTGTTTACCTAATTTGAAAATAATCCGTAATGGATGGTTGGAATTCACTTTAGATAAAGTAAAATGTGTATGCGTTATTTTCTATTCAAGTCGTTGATACAAGATGCTGATTACTATTGTATCCTAAACATTTGACCACAATAAGGCATCAATCAAGTGCAGTTTTCCTCTCGAAGCATTCATATTATATAAGAGATGATCAATAGCTTTATAGTACAGCGATAAAAAAAAGTTTATTTGTATAAAATACTTTTTTTGCCTTAACGCAGTCTAAATTTAGATTTCTAGCTGTGGGCAATTAATAAACATGGCTCCCTTAATATGACATGCAGCTATCACGGTTTCAGGTAATGACCAGCCAAAGTTAAAAACATACAATTAACAGACAGACTATTTAAGGAAACAAATATTTGCAAATGTATTCCATGCAGAAACCCTCTCTGTTAGATTAAAAAAAAAAGTGTTTTTTTCTTATTTGTGCATGTGGTGTTATTTTTTTTTACTCTACTGCTAAAGAGCATTATCGAAGACTGAAAGATATACTGATAAAATGTTTCTATGTCTTCTAGTCTGCTAACAGAAAAGGTTCGCTCAAGAAAGAAAGGTATGTGGTTAATCGGTTGTCTTTCATTAAGATACTTAATATAATGTTTTCTGTTCAATTTCCCTCTGACAAACTTTTGTTGTAAAAAAAAAAAAAAGAAATTGTAATGCATTTGTGATCAATTATTTAACGTCTCTGACAGTATCACCACTTTTTTAACTGTAATATATGATTTCAGTTTAGGACTTTGATTTTCTTATAAATGTGACTCTTTAGAGAGTTTATGAAGTCAGTAGAATGTGTAACTTGTATTCTGATATGTTATATGTATTCTTATAAGTAGTAATATCCATTCATATAATTCAACTATATTTTTATCTATGTAGATTATAAACGTCAACTACTTTCAAGTGATAAGAAAACCAGAAAGAGTAAAAGGTAATTATGACTTATAACATCAACACATCTGAGCAGTAGATCTCAAAATAAATTAAGTTATTTTATAAGACCACTGAGCAGCTTTAAGAAATAATAATAATAAGGTCACGGGTGGCTGGGTATTACTTTCGTAAAGAGCAGGACCTGCATGATGTAGCCCGATTTACGTGCTGTGTGTGTATTTGGTGGGGGGGGGGGTCATCTCACGGTGTGTCCAGTCACATACATACGTCTTCCGTGCTTCATGGTCATCTCACGATCGTCTATGATGGGGATTAAAGATGGACATAACAGACACTGTCGGCTATGACGGGGATATGACGGGGAGGAAAGATGGACATTACAGACACTGTCGGCTATGACGGTAATATGACGGGGAGGAAAGATGGACATTACAGACACTGTTCAATTAGTGGTTTAAAGGACAGAAGAGACTATCAAGAATATTGGTTACAACGTTTAAAATGAGTCAATGGTTTAACTACATCACAAAGAGCTAGCACCTCATTGTTGAATGAGACCTAATATAGTGTTGTATACTCTTACTCTTGTTTACAAACTAAAACATCACAGGAATGGGTTTTAAGAGTATTTACTATTCATAAGACAAAGACAACAACAACATCATGCCACTCTCTTGTCGGCTTCCACGTAACTCTCTCTGCGTCTCTCTCCTACGTCATCGCATTCAATTCCTAGACTGCACGGTGCGCTGAAGCACCGAAAGTGTCATAACACTGCCCCCCCCCCCCCCTCTTAAATCTTTCCGTCCCAGACAGATCATTTCTCACAACACTGTCCCAATCAAATCATAGCTCTGTTCTCAGCATGACCGTTGATGCTAGCTATGTGCATGTCTTTTGTCAGGCTGTGGAGGTTGATTATCCCCGTGGTCCCAGCCACTATAATAACCAAAAGTTCACTAATTATTTTACCTGCCATTAGAAGAATATCCCCACTTCTGAACACAACAGTTAAATTTGCTGAAGAGTTTGAATGTATTAGGGACGAGCTGCGTTGGACACAAGAATCACAGACCAAGACAACAAATGCTGTTAGTAAAATGAAACCACCCGTGTTCGACGGCACAATCTCTTGGTTCGACTATAAGACACAGTTTGAGGTTGCAGTTAAAACCTAACTATGTACCATTTAATTAAGGTTACTATATTGTGCTTATTTAGAGAAATAATTAAAAGAATGATTTTGAATTTCCCAAAAAAAAAATAATAATCCATCTATCGCTAAAGATGTTTTTTTTAAATAAAGCCTATAAAAAAGTCTTGTATAAAGGTCAACTTAAAGAGACTTGAAAAATAAAACCATAACTGCATTAACGTTACATTTGTGTTAGCTAGCAAGTCTTTATCTTAATGGTCAGCTAAGAAACCGAGTCCATGTCATGGACCTAAGGACACCATGACGTTCGTCTCAACTTTATTTAATGGGGAGGGTCCTCATCAATATGTTGAATGTCCTTTGCAAGGCGATCTTCTACAGGCTAGAAATATTCAGCTTTCCTTGAAATGAATATATCATTTTGTCTAGATCTCTCTTACAACAGCAGGCACGGCACACAAACAAACATTTAATGAAATGTTCCTTATCAAATAGACGGCTAAAAATAAATACTCATATAAAGATTTTTAGTTAATAAAGGGGGGAACTTTTCATAAGATTAATTATTGTTTCTATTCACATTAGGCTCACTACTTATGAAGGTAAGATATCTAACGTAAAATAACATTCTATTTAACATAAGATAACATTCTAACATAAGATAGCTTTCTATCTAATGTAAGATAACATTCTATCTTACACAAGATAACATCATGTATAGTTTGTACTCACATTAACTGTGTGCAAATATCTATTTTACTTGTAATTTAATTACCTGTATTTCATTGTTTAATTATGTTAAGTTTACATCTACTATTTAATTTTAAGGCCAATACCGCGGGGAATCTATATATGCACCAGTCCAAATGCCTAGGTAAAACAAATTTTACTATCGATAGATTAAGTTTTATAAATATTTTGTAAATGTTACACTGGTACTTTATTTGATTATGCAACTATACCTTTTTTTTATAGCACGAATGTTTCCGTAACGGCTGTCCCTGGAAGTAAGTGGTGCTCCATTGTTACGTTCTTACATTGTTACAATGTATACATATTATTTCGTTTGGTCGTTATAATTATGACATTATAAACATTGGTCGGTACAATCATGACATTACAAACATTGGTCGGTATAATCATGACATTACAAACATTGGTCGGTATAATCATGACATTATAAACATTTGTCGGTATAATCATGACATTATAAACATTGGTCGGTATAATCATGACATAATAAAGTAAATCGCTTGGTCTGAGTGAAGTAATTTGACTAATCATTCATTGCTGCTGTTGTTTTGTTAGTTTCTGCCATCACAGACAGACCACCAGCGAACCTGTCAGAGGACGACATTGATGAGATAGCACACAAAATTGTGGAGTTTCTTTACCAAGATGATGATGATAATGATGATGATGACGATGATGGGGAAGAAGGAGATGATGACATCGAAAATGTCTATGAAGGTGATATTTGAAAACTATTTGGTTTTTAAAACAATTGTACAACGCTTTTTTTTTTTTAGAAGATATCAAGACACATTTTACTGCAAGTTATTTTTAGTCAATGGCTTGGTTATGAAATGTTAATAGTAGAAAAAATCTTAATTTTGTCACAAATACTATACTAGTACTATGATTACGTAAAGAATGTAAACTTTTAGACTTTAATTTGACTAATATTCTAACACCGTTACGAATTTCACTGAGTACACATTCAGATGAACATTATATTCTGAGATCACTATCTATAACATGTACACTTTCATTTCTTTTTAAACAGATATTCATTGTTTTCATTCAAAATTTTCAGTGTACGAATACAAACAGTAACAGTAAAAGTAGACATACTGCACCGAGGATAATTTTTTTCTATTCCATTATTTTTGTACTTTATCAATATGGAGATTTCTCTAAAAACATTTTTTAAAAATTGCAAGTTTTTTTGTTGTTTTTTTTAAATAATAATTATATGCAGTTAACGCATTAATTTTTTTTACTTATATAAATATTCTATTTTTTATTTTATTGGTTTATTGTAAACGGAGTCTTCATCTTTCTTATTGCTTACAATAATTAATGTCAGACACATCTGTGTTAACGAACTGGGTGCTTGATTGTTTTTCTTCTTTGATCAAAAGATGACAATTAAAATGTTTACACATATCTGACTAGAGTCTTTACAATTAATTGTGGAGAAATTTCGATTTAAATTATATATATTTTTTTCATTTATTATTAAAGTAGCTTGATTCAAATACTTTTTAAGTTATTTAGTAGCTTTTGTTAAACTCATTGATAGTGGTATAGCTTCAAAAACATCTTGAGCTTCCTGAAGATACCCAAAAATAACACTGGGCAACAAAAAAATATTTTTTTGAAAATCGTCCAGGGTTTTTCAGTTGAATTAGACTAATTTTGATTTTCTGAGTCCGAAAATGGCATTGGTTTTTCTCAATCATGTCAGGATTTTTTGCTACAGAAATTTTTAAAAAAATTGTTTTTTTTTTTGTAAAAAAAAACCACATCTTTTGCGGATCATCAGCTGACGATTGTTTCCGTTTTACTCAAGAAATAAAAGTCAACGTATTCAAATTCATTCAGTTTTTATTTATCCACCAAATTTGATAAGCATAATTATCATAATATTAGTATAACAATGAGCGTTACGTGAAATAAAAGTTCAGAGCTCAAGGCATAAATCGGCGTTTCTTCTATTCACGTGTGTGAGCAGCTGCTGGGTTGTCTCTCTTCAGCGAACAGCAGTAGTCCTCTAGCATGACTGCGTCCCACCTCCCCTTGTACCTTTCCTCCATTTGGCGGATGTCCTGATGGAACCTTTCTCCCTGCTCATCGCCCCAAGGTTTTCAGGAAACTTATCCATGTGTGAGAACAGGAAGTGCATCTTTATACTCATCAAACACCCGAGTTTTTGGAAGTCCTCTATCATGCTGCTGATGAGTCTGGCGTGGTTTGCTGCCTTCATGTTCACCAGGAAATTTTACACCACCTGCACAAACGATTTCCAGGCTGCGCACTCAAGCGTGTTCATGGGATTTAGGAACTCTGTGTCCTTTATGAGCTGCCGTATCTGTGGGCCGTCGAAAATGCCGGCCTTCAGCTTCTCAATGGTCAGTTGATAAAATGCTCGGCACCTGTAGTTGAAGCACCTCCCATCCTTGTCCAGAGCGCACGTAAACTGTTTCATGAACCCAAGCTTCATGTGTAGCGGTGGGATCAATATCTTCCCCAGGTCAACAAGAGGTTCGTTTATGATGTTTCTCGCCCCAGGTACTAACTGCTCTCGCGCCGGCCACTCTTTCTTTACATAGTGCTGGGCTCTGTCTCGACTGTCCCACATACATATAAAGCATGGGTACTTCGTGAGTCGTTAATTCCAAAAACTGTTAAATACCGTTTAAATCAGCGCTATTAATTATTAACCACTCCCAGAATATATGCCAATATAGGGAAATAAGCTAATGAGTATGATAACTCAATTTTTGAAAATTTTGTACTTAGCAGGTTTTGAAACTCACCCCCTCAATTACACTTTGCAAAGGAGGACAGAGACCTAAATATGAGAAATTTTCTCCCTTTATGAGGATGGTCACTATTTTTTTTCATTTGTGCAAAATGTAATGTATCGTAATGTATCGATATTTTAAAAGTTACGTTACAGCATATATTCATACACACTGGTTACTTAAAAACAAATCCTAGTAAAGGTTGTAACCTACTTAAGAAAAATTAAATCATACAAGAAACCAGGCCAGAGAAACTATTAAAGTTTTTATATTTTTTTAGTTTGACCCCTTAACTACAGTTGTATCCATTTTCATAGTTTTTAAAATAGGCCTACACCTTCTGTTTTTTTTTATTTCCCTATGAATGGAATTTGACAGCTTTAATGATTCTTTTTTCTTAATTCTGAGATATCAGATACATTTTTAAACATAACTTATGTTCATTAAAACTATTTAAATATTTTTTTCCTTCACTTCAATCTTTTAAACATTTCTTACATGCATACTTCAACTAATGCTTTGAATTATATCTCCATTTCTTTTTTGTATCATTTATATTGTTCTTTTTACTTTTTAGTATAAAAAAGCAATGTTTGTGTTGTCTAAAATGTAACTCTAAGACTACTAACAGACTTTTAAAATATTTCTAATTTTTTATGAACATTTTACTTCATGATTTTTCTACTGGTGTTTCATGTTTTTGATATTTTAATAAAGAAAACATAATACACAATAGATCGAATACAAACGTGTTATCAATGCTCTTAATTTTATTTTTTTCTGAGCTGTTTTATAAAATGGTTTACAAAATTTTAATATTTTACGCCATATTTTTATTTGTGGGAGACTTTTTTCATACATGTTTAATTCTATACAACTTTTAAGGAGATGTACTCTAAAACTTGCATGCACTTTGTTTATTTTACTTTTCTTTTTAAAGTTACAACATATAAGCTTATTTGCACTCGGCCATTAAAATAGTCATGAAATTCAAACAATTTTTGTGGTTTGTTTGTTTGCAAAATAATTTATTTTTAACCATAACAGCTGTAACTTTTTATATTTTCATTCTCAAAATGCTTCTATGACTTTGGATAGTACATTTTATTAAGCCTATAAAAACGTTGTTTAAACCCTCTGGCATGTTTATGAGTTAAAAAAAAATGTCACGCTAGTGGATCACAATTAACGTTTTAGTCTGTTTCTATTATGACGATCTGATGTTACGTTTCTCTTTCTCTAGCCCAACTTTTTAGAAAGATCTGTTGCATTCTCACACAACATAAAACTTAGCCTACATTCTGCTTTACACTTACAACTTTTAGCTATGGTGCTTTAAGATTATGTTTTATTTCGAAATTTGTTTATATAAGAAAATAAAATTTCTGTTTAAAAACATACAAAACATTTCTATTTGATAGTACAAAACCTACCTTAAATATTCTAAATATATTCTTTAAAAGAGTTCATAAAAAATGTATAGATGACAACAAACTATAAACGAAACTCGTTGTCAAGTATTAAACACAAATGTCTATGATTTTATTTTGATGCTGTCATTTTTAAAACATCATCTCTCTTGACTAGCAGTAGTGTCATGGAATACGAGCACAAGGTCCACTATTGTAACCTTAGAAAACTCGGATATGGTTCAGATGTATAAATGACTAAAAATAAAGTTGTTTAGTAGGCCTATTTATTAAGCACAGGATATAGGATACAGCAACAAAGCTTTATTTATCAAGAAAAAAATGTGAAAAAGATATCGCGATGTCAAATAATGATATTTTAAATAAATAAATTGAAAGGCGAATGAGTCAGATATCGACATATAAAAAACACATTGGCTGCAATCAGGGCTCTATTTAACGCCGGGAATAGCCCCGGCACTGAGAAACGTCATCCCCGACTCTGCTTTAGCAAATATATCCCTGCCGGGGATGAAACCGTAGAAATGTATCCCCGGCTCTGCAAATTTTTGTTTCAATCCCGGCACTGGTCTTTTTCTTAAATCGAGCACTGGCTGCAATCCTATGGACTGAAGCTGAAATTGAAGGTTTCAGAATTGCGACACAAGATCATTGTCTGCCCACTAGATAGTACCAACATCACATAATGAAACGATGGTGCCCACCAAATGCGGAAAGTTTCAGGACACAATTGTATTGTGCACTAGGCCTGCAAACATCGCCACAACAGAGGAGAAGCGTGCATCTACTGGAACATAGAACAAGAACTTCTCAATTGATGTGACAGACAGGAACAGAAAACAGAAGTCGAGAGCGACAAAGTTACAATTCAGTTGAACATGACTCTCTATACTGACCAGAGAGTCAATGTGAATATTTCAAATTACTCTTTCCAGCTTTTCCATGTGACTATTCCTTCAGACAAAAACACGTCCACTTTGACACGTCCACTAAACACGTCCACTTTGACACGTCCACTAAACACGTCCACTTTGACACGCCCACTAAACACGTCCAATTGACACGTCCACTAAACACGTCCACATAGACACGTCCACTAAACATGTACACTTACACATATCCACTTACACAAGGTCACTAAACACGTCCACTTTGACACGTCCACGTGCTGCATGAGAATGACATAGATGTCGCCATGCCACAAGAGTGTCTCCTTGCGACAAGAAGTTGCGCCATAACCGGGTACACCTCTTACCGCTGTAGATGCACAAAGTGCCAAGGGCTTGTCACCTTGGTGAGGAACTCACTATCTGTTGAGGCAGGAGTTTCCCCTACAAAATACGGAAAGACGGCTGTCCTAACATTGGAAATTCACAAGGATGGTAGGAAGTATACTTGCGTGAATGTGGTCAACCCTCCCAAGTCAGAGCTCGGCATGAGGTTTGCTGAGAAACATTTAACGGGCATGATTGTAGGTGGTGACTTTAACGACATGTCACCTGCCTGGGGTTATAAACGCAGCCGGGCACAAGGTAGAGATTTGTAACACAACAAGTTTACAGGAGCATACGTCTCCACCAACGCTGCTTCACATAAGCAATGGCAGTGAGACAAGACCAGGCCTGACACTAGTGTTGTTTTCGTCGACGAAAACTAAAACTAAAACCTTCGTTAACGAAAATGTTGACTTTTCGTCAACGAGAACTAACACTAAAACTAAAATTAGCAGCAAGACTAAAACTAGACGAAAACTAAATCTGGTAGGCAAAAGACTGAATAAAAACTGAAACTAAAACTCCCCAACGAAATAAAAACTAAAATCCCCATTTATCGTTCTATTCCGGTACTGCGGTCTGCGGGCTAACCATCTATTCTACGAAATTATTATGACCCAGGACATATCTAATTTCTTTGATGATCGCGCATGCGCATCACCTGGGCGATAATATAAGCAGGATTTTTAACAATACTCTAAAACTGTATCGTCATACCGATACCCATACTTCATGAAAATGGTATCGCCAATACCAATACAAATACTCAAGTAAAAATGTATTGCCACAATCGATACCTATGCAATACCATACTTTTGAGAACAACAAAATGTTTTTATTTAAAATAGAATGAGTGCAAGTTTCACAAGTTTTTAAAAAATGTAAAAGCAATAGAATACATTATCAAAGCACAATTTTAATGCTAGTCACTTCACCATCATTTCAAAATGATCATTGCTTAGCCTAGAACGTAATGGCATAAAAACACACCCACCCAATGAAACCAGTTGCTCAACTGCAGCACTAGCCGTAAGTCCAGTGTTCAGTTGTACGTATAGTTTCTTAATGCTTGGATAGACTGCTAATGACAGCATTTTTGATGAATTATTTTCTAGATATCTGTCTACTTCAGCAGACTGTTACTATTAAGCAATTTGTCCTTGTTAAAGTTAATAGCTATCTGGAACAAACAAAATCACTCATCTTTGGCTGCGGCAATCGGCACGTATCTCGTTACTCCCTGTGACACTCGATGGAATTCCACTTACGATTCTGTTACAAAATTACATTGTTTACTATCCAGTCCAGAATTAGAAGTTTAACTTGATATAATGTTTGATAACATTTACATCAAGCGACTGACTCCGCAGCAGGAAATATTCAGAGCAGAATACATTGAAGCATTTGATATATTGTGTTGTGGACTGGGCATTTGGGAAGGAAAAAGTAATATTGGATTTGGCTTTTTGCTGCCCACACTAACCATTATAAAAGGTAAATTACAGGTAATGATTTTGCGACATAAACACCCTCTCATGGTGTCTACAACATAGTCAAAAATTGAGTCATGGCATTGGCACATGACACAATGTGATAGTGTGACTTATAATGTGACAATGGAGTGAATGGACTCAGTCTCAGTACACTGAGCTGTCATCTCTGTAACTACTATTATTATGCTTCAATCTGTTTCAACAATTGGTCATGAACAATGATGTTATTTTTTATTGGTGTTTACGAGACTAAAACTAAAATGAAACTAAAATGAATAAGACGAAAACTAAAACTCAGGTGTTTTAGTTTTAGTCAACAAAAACTAACACGAAAACTAAAATTGGGCCTAAAACTAAAACTAGGCTAAAACTAAAATTATTACAGAAATAGCGAAATAAAAACTGAAACAAAATAGGACCTGGGACTAAAACAACACTACCTGACACTGGTCTCGGCCGATATCGCGGACGCTACCTCTTTCCATGTGCTTGACTGTGTTGGAAGAGCTGTACAATCTGTACGAAGAACCAAATATAACAGCTGAAATCAAAATGAATAGATTGAGGTGGGTAGGGCACATAGAAAGAATGGAAAACAACAGAGGTACAAAAGCAATATATAAGGCAACACCCAATGAAAAAAGGCCTAAAGGCAGACCAAGAAGCAGATGATTGGAGGAAGTGGAGAAAGACCTTAAAGCCATAGGAGTTAGAGAGTGGAGAAAGAAGACCATGGGTCGGGAAAAGTGGAGAAGAGAGTGTGGCAGGCCAGGGCCCTAAATGGGTTGTAGAGCCAAGAAGAATAAATACACAATTAGACGTGCATCTTTATATATATAGTATGAGATATATACAGGGAAAAAAATACACAATGATCTCCCTTTGCCCCCCCCCCCCCCCCTTCGGTGTCGGTGTCAGCGGATTTTAGAAAACCGACACCCTTGCTTTTAACTATTATGTTTGTTCAGCTGTAAAACATAAGACGTAATTATTTCCCATTTTTCAGTTAGAATATTGGGGGGGGGGGGGGGAGAGATTTCCGGAATGTTAGCAAGCCTTAGTTAAAAGTGTCCTCTTACCGTTACACTCAATAAGAACTTATTATTGAATGGTGCCATGGTCGCTTACTATGACTATCTATAATAAGGGGTCTGAGATTACAGCCTACTATAATATACATGGCTGTCAAAGACACATGGGTCAACGCAGCACTTAAATCAGCCATTGTGTGGTAAAGTACATTATAGTTCAAGACTTATTTGTACTCTATCCCAGCACATGATTCAACAACACAGAATTAAGAGCAAAACTATGATAACTTGTTTAAAAAAAAATCACACTTATCTACGCATTGCCTAAAATAATAACCTTTTTATTTTCAGTCACAGTAATGGGTACTCTTTCTGAATGTATTCTCTCTCTCTCTCTCTCTCTCTCTCTCTCTCTCTCTCTCTCTCTCTCTCTCTATCTCTCTCTCTCTCTCTCTCTCTCTCTATCTATCTATCTCTCTCTCTCTCTCTCTCTCTCTCTCTATCTATCTATCTCTCTCCATATATATGTATATATATATATATATATATATATATATATATATATATATATATATAACTTTGACAACTGTTGACAATTAGTTATTCTACTAGTAAAGTCATTATTATTATTATCATTATAATATAATGTTATCAATATCTGCGAGAGCACACACACTCTTCTGAACAGCCTGTCTGTGGACCCCATCTGACGGGCCCATTTTAAAGTATTCTTACACTGTTCCACTCAAAATCTGCCCCTCATCCCTCCCTTCATACATTGATCTCTTTTTACCCCCTCCCATCTCTGAGTTATATTAGTTACACTAGTCATTACAGACGCCTTTCGACGGTCCTACCATGTAATTGTCTTATGTAGATCAGAGGGGCGGGTGGTAGTGTCGGATGACCAATACGTAATTGGTCGCAATATAAGAATATCATTCTATGCCTATTGTCAATAATAAATGAAATATGAATATATCGATCATGTATCCCCCCCCACCCGCAACCCTCAGTTTCAATAGGATGTCGAATTTCAGTCATAAGCTGCCAGCCATCAAGTCTATGGTCCATAGGTTGTCTTTTTCTTAATTATAGGTGTGTGTGTATTACCAAACATCCTTGGCTGTACTGTGGAAACAAACACCCTTGACGAATATAGACATCTGTCCAGGTCTAGAAATTACATACACTGGACTTTGGCTCTGTCTCTTTGTCAAAGAAACATGCAAGAAACTATTTCCCACCCCCTACCCCTTCAAAATCAAATCACCTGTGGACATCTTGGTCAAGCCTAATCTCTTGCATAAGTTCGTAAATTACTTACTAGCGTTGAGAAAAGTAACACAAGTCCAAGTGACGAGAAAATCCACTGAAAACTCTAATTGTTTCCAAGACTTCTCTAAAAATGTACTTATTTGCTTTTGTAAGTATATGCCAAAAGTCGGTTTATCAATATTTCGTCGAGTCGGTTTTTTTTAACCGATAACCTCTCATCCTAAGGTCGCTCATGTTACCTCTTGGAAACGGTGCGGAGTTCTTACACTATTGTAAAGAAAAGGGAGGGGGGATGGGCTAAAATCAAGAAAATATGTTATATAGTTAAGTGGTGTGCGGTTGATTATCCCCAATATGTTGCAAGTCCTACAAAAAAGAAAATATATCTTGCTGCTTAGGGGTCGTCCATAAAGTACGTCACGCTATTATTGACCATTTTAACCCATCCCACCCCCTCCCCTGTCACAAAGTGTCACAAATCTCGGGACCCACCCCCTCCCCCTAAAGTACGTCACACTTTTAAAAAAAACAACTATTTAACAACTAATTAAAATTTAATCGAAAACTTAAAACGCAATTCACTATTAAACTGTCTTAAAACATAAATATTATAATAACTATCAAATTATATAATTATTATAATAATTATAATAATATTATAATATTTTAATATAATTATAATAATATTATAATGATAATAATAATAATGACTTTACTAGTAGAATAACTAATTGTCAACAGTTGTCACAGTTATTCACAGTTATTCTTCGAAGTAGTAACTCAATCAATTGAATTTGAAAAAAAAATTGCAAAAATTTGACTTGACAATTATATAACAAACATCATTTATCTGCTACCTTTTCATTTACAATGGGTGAGGTCAACTTAGAGACATCTTCTGATTATTCATTCTGTTGACACAGGATAAGAAGTAGATTAGTGAAACCTGACTCAATCAGTGATTAAATAATAAAAATGGAAACAAAAAAAATCGACAAAAAAAAAGGACTAGATTGACAAATTATGTGAGCAGCTCTTGTGCTATATTGAATAGAAAAAAATATTCACTAGCCATCATCCATCCATGGTGAAGTGAAGTGTTCATCTATAATTACGACATTGTTTGTAAGGCAAAGTATAAGTGACACACTTTGCAAATTCGATCATGTAAGCTGGACTGCAAAGATGGACGATTAAGATCATATGGTTGTACTTTTAAAACTATTGTTGATCTTGGCATAATGTCATCAAATTTGATGCCACAACCAATGAAGAAATTTTATGAGCATCGGCATCTGCTCTTTCTTAAGCTCTGAGTCCATCAGTTCAGGGCCGTAGGCCCTAGGCACTTCCAAAGTCGTAAGCCCTATGCAGCCCCGTAGCGTAAAAATTCTACAGCAGGGGCCAGGCAATAGCAGGGGCGCCAGGACATACATTTTACTTAGAGCAAAGAAGCAGAGGGGGGGCCAGACAAAACTCCCTCTGCTCCCCCCCGCACGCTACGGGCCTGGCCCTACCCCATCTTCATTTTTAATATTTTTCAAGAATGCATGCACTTATTTGCTATTTGAATCTAAAAAACTTTTGACAAAGACAAAGAGCCAAAAGGTTAACATACTGTAATTAAAGATCTGCAGCTTGACGTGCTCATCTCACACGGTTAGGCCCTATATATAGTTACTTTAATACAAACATTATTACATTTTATTGGCATTCTGAACTTTTTTCACTTTATGTTCTGACTTTCGTAGGCCCTTGAAAAGTCCGTAAGCCCTAGACACAGTGCCTACTGTGCCTAGTTGATAAATGATAAAGCGGCTTTGTATCAGTTGTTTGGTTGATTGGGATAGGAGGAGGAAAGAATCTCGATTGAAATATGAACTCCTAACTAACATGAGGTATTGTAAACAACACATTGAAAAGATATGCATTTCATGCTATTTTTGACAGAGGGAGGGGGACATTAGATAGATAGATAGATAGATAGATAGATAGATAGATAGATAGATAGATAGATAGATAGATAGATAGATAGATAGATAGATAGATAGATAGATAGATAGATAGATAGATAGATAGATAGATAGATAGATAGATAGATAGAGAGAGAGAGAGAGAGAGAGAGAGAGAGAGAGAGAGAGAGAGAGAAAGTACATTCAGAAATAAAATAAAAAAAATATCTAAAAAATGTGACGTCACACTTGGCCTGATCCCCCCCCCTCCTGTCACAAACTGACTTACACCCCTCCCCCCACCCCCACCCCCTTTGGGACGTGACGCACTTTAACAGTGCCGCCCGATGGGGCCGTCTCTTTCACTCTTTGTAATATGGCACATTCTAATGTCAGATGTGACCGGTCCATTGGATGATTTTTAAAATAATACGCGAAAGAACGACGGGTAATTTTAAGATAGATAGAAGGGGAAAACCCGTAATGATTTCATTCGATTACTTTACAACTTGTTTTTAGTTTTTTAGATACATTTATTTGGTATTACTTTGTCTATATCTGTTAATACTATTATCTTCTCTACATTTAAACAATTTTTTTTATTATTGTATACATTTAAATATTATTACGATAATAGTTTCATATTTTGTTAGCTGTAGGATATTCTAGACTATTTCTATGTTACATGTATGTTATAGTATAGGCCCTATATATATATAATGTCAATATTCGATATTATCCCAGATGACTTTTCTTTCTCAAATATGTGTCAATGAACAAATATTTATTAATTAAGTAATTTAAATGGGTTTTTTAAGGTACCATTGAAATGACTTCAGCAGGCTCCGGGGAGTCTGTACCTTGTATTGTTGTTGAGTTTGAAATACAACGTCCTGGACAAAAAAATATGAATCTACAAGTAAGTCTTAATATAGTTTGACTTATTTAAATTTAGGTGAAAAAAATCTTTCTTAATTGAATAAAAAGATCATTTAATGAATTGTAATTTGTTTATTTATTATTTAATATGTGATATTTTTTTTATTGATGTTTTCCAAAACAAAAAGAAAAATACACAATCAATGCCAATGAATGGTTCTGTATATTTACTTTTAGTGTGATTGTGTGGCTGCATTGACAATAGCAGGGATAAAAGAAGATAGTGCAAAAGAAGTAAGTAGTTCTTTTTTTATAATGATTACTTGTTTTCTGATTTGTTTAAATTTTTTATTGAAAATTTCCGTTAAATTTATATGCTAAATGATAAGAGATAGCTTAATTACTGATTTTAATTACCTTGTAAAATTTTAAGTACCATTTTTATTTACGTGGTTATCTTACGTCCCCCCCTTCTATTATAATGTCTATTGAATAAGTGGAAAAAATGCAAGTACGTCACAGATGTTACTTTCCATTAACTAATATAAAAACATACTATTTTTTTTACTAGTACTGCAATTATCACTTAAATTATCATTACGCAGTGGCTCCGGCACCAGCCAAAACCATTATATAAGGGTATAAGGAAAATGGCATTTATAATTTTTTTTTTTTTCAGAATTTTTTTTTTCAGGATTAGGGTTCGGGTTAGGGTGTGGAGCAATATCTATGGCTGGTACCCGAAGTAAAAGAAATACGGGTTCGGTCGGACCGAACCATAGCCACTGCGTTATCATTATTGTTTACATTAATGGGTAATATAAACTTTAATAAATAAATGCATAGCGCATTGTTCATAAAGTCGGTGATAATAATTCTTCAAAAAAATCTTAGGTATATTAAAATTTTTAATAACATATATTTTTTTTTTTATTTTCTTTCATCCTGTACAGTTTGGCATTCCTGCAAACAAACAAGTGTGGGTGTATAATGGTCAAATATTAGAAAATGATAAGACTTTCAAAAATTATTGGGATTTGAATGATGATTCTGTCAGAACTGTAGTTGTGAAAAGTTTGTAATGAAAATAAATCCATTTTTTTTTTCTTTTAGAAAAAAATATTGTATAAGATTGTTAATAAAATTGTAAATATATATTGTATCTTTATTAAACATAGGGTACATTTGATGTTAAGCTTAAAGCTACAATATTCAAGGAAACCTTGAAATAATAGGGCTATCCTACTGTTAGAGGTCTAAAACGGAATATGTTCTGTTCTGTTATGTAGTTTTCCCAATTCATGTAACCTCATTAAACATAAAAAAAAATTCTTCTTTTTTCGCATTTTATTTTGTAAGATTAGATGATGTTAATTTTTTGTTATTAAAATATGAAAATTAACCAACAATCACATTAATGTTGACAAAATATTTTTTCTTTTACAACAGTTTTGTTTTTGCCATTTGTTAATTCTTTTAAATATCATTTGTTTATTAAAAATATATGAGAATTATTTCAATAAGTCTTTAACATTAGACACTAATAATTTGTCTTATTAATTTATCTTTTTTGTATACAACTATTTATGTTGTCAGATTATTATCAGTATGTATTGCTCTTTTTTTCTCATGGATAAAATAGCTGATATTCTTTTTACATAGTAATATAGTTTTTAGGTCTTTGATTTAAACAATACCATATGTATTAAAGGTTCAGTACTTGACTGTTTAAATCTGAAGTGTGATTTTTTTTTTTTTTTTAAATTCAATGATGAATTCATGACATTGTTTTACGAGATTAAAAAATTGAATTACATAAGATTGTTAAAAAGTTCTTTTTGTTGTTTTTTTACTTTCATTGTTTGCTTTTGTATTTAAGTTTGTTCTTTTTCAACTTCACTCGAGCTCTAAAAGTAGTGGCTTAAATTTAAGCTAATATTTACAATCTGTAGTTCAAAATCTTGTTAGATACAAAAAAATTTTAAAATGTATTAGGCATACCAGCTAAAATTGTATTGATAATAATAACATAATATTCATTATCTATTTAGACATTTTATTTGAGAACAAAACTCAAAAGCTCTTGACTCTTACTGTTAAGATTGTCAATGTTTTTTTTATATATATTTGTGCAAGGAAATAGACAGCATTAATGAATATTTATAATCAACTATTGATATTTAATTCACTTTAACAATTTCAAAATGAAAACTCTTAAACAACAATTAACAATACAAAATAAAGTAAAAATTTTATTACACATAGTAAATATAGTTTTTTTTTTAAAATGTCTTTAGTATTTGTAACAAATGATAAGTATTCATAAATGAAGCAAAACAACTGTAGCAAATTTAAATTATAAAAATTTAGACCTATATAATGTAATACATATATTTATAGATCTATATATACAAATATATATACAGTGGTTATCCGAAATACAAATTAAATTAGTTCAGTAATGTTGCTCTACATCAATCTGCATGTATCTCAAAGCAATTTTCCCGTAGAAATTAGTTCAAATGGCATTAAACTGTTCCAGCCCTCAAAATAACACCCGTGTTGTTTTTGTTACATGTTTTTGAATAAGAAAATTGTATTTATAAATGATAAATATTGTATAAAAACATACTAAATAAGAATGTAAAGAAATTAACTGTTTTTATTAAGTGTATTTACTTTGACATTAGCCGATTTGATCTTATGATGGTGCAGTCTTGGATGTAGGGTGGAGGAGATAGGTGGAAGAGCTTAGAAATGCCCTTATTTGGTGTTACACTATTTATCGACTCCTTCTCATTAAACCACAGTACATACGGTTGAAGTACTATGCCCGTACTGCCTCACCAAGTCAGTCACTCACACGGCTTGCTCATGTTTTTCTATGATTTCACATTTCTTCTGAGTACTTACCTTTCCATTTACTTTCTTCAGACCCATGGTTACAAAAAGAAATGTGATAAAGTGCAATAAATGAACAAAATTCACAAAACAATATACTTCGACATCAAGGCAATAGCTACACTGACTGAGAAGTATTAAAATGGAGGAGGCATGAGGCGCAGTAAACAGGGTTGAGTGCAGTTGGCCGACATGCTGGAATCTCAAATTTGTTTCGTATTTCAAAGTAAAAAATTTCTGACTCAACAGTTAGTTCCTCTAAAATTTAATATGTTAGGACACTCGTATGTCAAGATACCACTGTATAATATATATATGTTAAAGTCCAATGAATTATTAGTGATCAATTTAGTTTAAAAAAAATCAATATTATAATGTTTAGGCGGAGATTAAATCATTTAATTTGTTTGTTTTTAGAAATAAAGTTTAAGTAAAGGGTACCTAATCTTCACAAGCACATAGTATAAATATTAATTTGAGCAACGCTAAATCATCATTTAAGTTTTACATTTGATTATGCTCTCTTTACTGAAATATCTGCCGAAGAAGTAATTTCATAATACGCTAAATTTCTGTTATTTTCCAAAATTACTTGTCCATATTTCCAAACTTGATTTTCTTTTGGTAAGTTAAACTGAAATATATATATGCATACATAAATTAAAATATTCCAATAACTTAAACTAATATTATTAAAAAAATTATTTAAAAAATCACATACAAGTAAGGAGCAATCCCCAAAAGTCAATTGCAAATTTTTCTATAATCAGTATTTGATTAAATTATATTACTTTAGAATTTTTATTGATGGACCTGAAATTATAAAAATAAAATTATCAGATTTGTCAAATTTTCCTGAGACACTTTATTAAAAACACCCAAAACATTTTTAACCATTTATAGATGTCCACAATTTATAATAGATTAAAATTATCAAGCTTTTTTAAATGTAATTAATATTAGTCTTATATACTAAATGCATCAAAACATTAAGCTATGCTTTTATAAATCAGCCATGCTTAGAGTGATAACATGTTCGCCAACTAATCTATTTCCAGACAGTCTCAAATTTTAAACTCGTCCATATTCTTTCTTTTGAAAAGTGTTTACTTAAAAGATATTTCTCCAGAAATAGATTTTACAGTGAATATAAATATTTACAATGTGAATGTACTTCTTTGTTTAATGATACTTTTAATTCTTAGACTTACTGTGCTCTCCATGTCTTTCTTTAAAGCTGAAATCATTATACTGGGATCACAGTCAGCCTGTCAATTAGAAAGGAAAAAAAACGTTAAGTAAAGGTGAAATAAATTTTACTTATTTTTAATTTACAAATTTAAGTCAGTAAAGTTTTAAAAATATCACACTTTTTAAAAAAATATAAAGTGCAATTTATTTAAATCATCACATTTAAAAATATTAGATTTTAGCTTGAGTAATAGTGGGCTATACATAAATGAAAATTACTGAAAACAATAACTGAATGAAATTTCAGTATTATGATTTATGAAAGAAATATAAAATTAATTAAAATGAAATATTTACAGTGTAAATGACAGTAGTTCCATGCTGTCTCTCACAAGAAAATGTTATTTTACTGTAAGGCTCAGCTTCTCCGGCTCCTAAATTGTCTGACATCTTGAATAGTTAAATACAGCTCATTGCAGACATACTAATATTATTTGTCTAAGATATACAAATTAACTAATTGCAGATGCTAATACTCTTTGTAAATTACCATATCATAATTACTTTTATTGCCATAATTAGTTTACAAAGTTAATCATAACAACCATTACAATATTTCTATTTAAAAAAAAAAAGTGTGTTAAAAATTAAAATAGTCTTTTGATTTTAGTAATGCATTTATGATTCGATATTATTATTGATATATTTGATATTAATGCAAAGTTTAAAAGACAATCATTCAACAAGTTATTGTTTATTTATTATGATTTGTAGAAACTTTAAGTTTTCTGATCTTTAGCAAGGACACACATCTTGTTCATGTAATGGACCCGAGCAGACCGTTAATTCATATACTATGAATAAATAATAATAAGTTAGTCTGTTAGATATGTTAAATTGAACCGGACGAAATTAAATAAAATTATGTTAATGTATTGTGGCTTGTGCCTAACAAACAATGAGCTTTAATCATTCAATTAATTTAATGTTATTACATTATTTATGTCATTTACATTCGTCACATTATCACATCACGACTATTTCAGTGTATTGCATTGTATTTTGATTAACAATTAATTCCTGCTGTATTGCCTACATTAAATTCATTAATCATTTGACTAGTGTACTAGCTTTTAATACTTTTATGTATTTCTGACTTAACATTAGTCATTAGTAAGTCATTAGTGACATTAGTACTTTACTCAACTTACGGATAAAGTCAAGTTAACTACATTTGAACATGTAATAAATTCATAAATTTATCTAAAAAAAAAAGGAAAAAAAAGAATAGTTAAGTAATGTCTACATTTCTTACTTTTTCATGTTCTCAATTTTACAATTAGTTTAGCGTTTATTATATCTATGGTTTTAACAGTCCTTCAAGTTATATAAATAGAAGGAAAATTTCTATTAGCTTGGGAAAAAACGAGTGGGAATTTCCAATTCTATAAATCTCTAATCTATTTTTTTGACTTAGCAAAATTATGTATGATCGGTCTTAAGCTGGATTGAATACTTAATTGTATGTGCACTAGATAAATGATTTTGGTTATGATTTGAAAAAAAATCTAATAAAGTACATTTGAACATGTAGTTCATTTTTTCATTACTTAAGTACTTCAAAATGGCTCTGGTTATTTAGTAAATATATTGAGGGAGGGAGGGTATATCCTGGCCACTAACTCAACGGGTCCACCAAGTCCCATGCGTTGAAAATCATCAAATGTGCAAAGTAATTTGAACATATATTTTATTTTTCATTTTTTTTTACGTCATTAGCAAATCCTTTGTTTACTGACACACATTATGTACAATTGCCTGCCTAGGACACCATGTAGGCCTAACTGAAGGCCAAGCGCAAGGATTTATAATATTTTCCTTGTCAAAGATTAAATAGGGACCCGAAAAATTACAAGTGGCGATCTCGACAGCATTCTTGCCTAATGACCCCCTATTACATTTATCTAATGACCGCAGATTACATTAACGTAATGACCCCATAGGATCTTGCCTAAAGACATAGATTACGTTTGCCTAATGATACTAGATTACTTTTTTCCTAATGACCCCATATTACCTTTTCCTAATGACCCCCAGATTATATTTTCCCAATGACCCCCAGATTACCTTTGCCTAAACACCCCAGTCACCTTTGCATAATAGCCTCAGATTAGCTTTACCTAATGGCCCTAGAGTACCTTTTTTCTAATGACCCCAAATACTATTGCTAATGCCACAGAAAAAGTAGGAGCGGATCTGCAAATATATACTGAAAGTATGAATTAAATGATGAAAAGGTATTAAGAATTCTTTTGGGCTGCTCCAACTAGGCTACGTCTGGTGTAAATTGGAGTGGCCGTCTAAGACAGACCCGTTTTTTTGGTGTTTGGGGCCCAATGTCTATTCTCTGTTCCGCCGCTGTAAGGGTGGGGGCGTCTAAGCTACGTCTAATGTTAATTTTAAAATATGGTAGACAATGTTGAGTCATCTCCAGAGACTGTGCCTCACGATTGTTTTTTGGACTTATACACTTTTAACACACACACACAAAATTCCAATCTCACACAAAAAGACACAAGAGGAAAGAAAAAAAAAAGAAATATTTAATGTCATTTTTTTATGAAACAGTTTTCAAACATGGCAATTTTTCGGATTGAAATGTTTTGTAATTATAAATTATTGTCATGTTATGTATAAATGGTTATGAGTAAAGTATAATTAATCAATATTTAATACATTTATCAATTCTAAAAATATATTTAATAACTGCACTGTAAAAAAAAATGTTTAAAAAATTCAACGAAAATTTTAAAATGAGTTTTGCAAACAACTTTTAAATAACCTAAAAGTGAATAAAAAGATTCTTAAAATTGACATTAACAATAAAATATTATTATCAGGACAAAATGAAGTTCCTTAAAAAAATTATATGACTCTTAATTATTCAGCATATTCCTTGAGGACCTTTTAGAGATATTCCGTGGTGATTACAAATATATTCCGTGAGGACCACACATATATATTTCGAGGGGACCGCATATATAATACAACATATATATGTATATATATATATATATATATATTATGTTGAGGACTGTGTTATTATTCTGAAAACATGTCTATTCATTATATAGTCTGATATATATTTATTATGCTGCTCGATGCATTATTAATGAACCCAAGAATGGCTTGATGATTATAAATGAAATAAAAACACAAAACCTGATATTTATTCCAAGTATTTTATTTATTTTTTATTTGTTTGAGTATAATTACAAAACGTTTTGCCTTCAGCCCTTAAGTTCATCGGGGAAAAATTAACTTGTTTCTGAATGTGTGGCTAGCATTATGACCATCTAATGTCGGGTAACCGTTTTAAAGCTGAATGGAATTTTTCCGGGACATGTACTAATTTCCCGGGGGTCTCTCATATCGTTGGACTTAAGTTTGACAGTAGGGCGCAGTGGCGCAACCAGCAAAAAATGCTGGGGGGGGGGCGGGGTCTCACATTTAAAAAAAAAAGACAAAAGCCCGCCACAGTCGAAACAATTTTTTTAAACTCTTCGAATCAAAACTAAAAATTATAATTAATAAAGAATTAAGGATATAACATATTATTATTATGAGTTTGACAGTCTTTTTTGTAACTTTCATTATGTATAAATGATACAAAAGAAAGACTGCCGATTTGGCCTGATGGCCCCCCGGTTGCGCCACTGGTAGGGCGTTATACATTGAAATGCCAGGGGACAGACTGTCGCTCTAAGGGTCTCTGGTTCAATCTCCGGTAGGACCAATGGGTATTTCATGTCTTAGTTAAGGTCACCGCCATATCTCCCGTGGTGTCTCCAAGGCCATTGCACTATCGGCTATGGTGGGGATGTAAGAAGGGTATCATAAAAACAGTCCCGCAAGTGTTCTATAGAATCTTAGAGATTTCATCTCATCCTTAAAGGGAATTCACACACACACATGCAAAGCCATCGGTCCCTTGTACATAAATGGTGAATTAGAATGTATTTCTCAACTGATCTATACAAAACTATTTAAAGAAAGTGGCCTTTCAACAGTTGGGTGCCCTATTTCAAAAAGGATTGGTAAATTGTGACTTAGACCCTATAAGTTCTAATGTTAAACAGCTATCAGAAAGTAACTACAGTAAGCTATAATATTAGGCCCTATTTATTAAGATTCAATAAACTGGAAAAAGTAAATATCATTTTTTGAAAGATAAAAATAATACAGGCTAAACTGAAGAAACAACAACATAAAGATCATTTATATAATAATTACACAAAGACATGATAATATTACTTTACATACAGCATCAGTATTTACAATTTTCTTCTCACGTAAATCACAACATTATTTGACATTCCATATTCTCCTAAAGTGATGTCATCATCTAAAAGTTTGTTTTTAACAAACCACATTTGTTCATATGGCTGCATATCTAACTGTAACAATAAAATAATGATAATAATAATTATGATAGTTTTTGGATAATACAGAATTTAATGAACTATAACTTTAAGTAAAATTATTAAAAATGTGTTTAACATATTGTATGAAAACTAATCCGTCCTACAATGTAAAAAAAATTCTAAATAATTCAATAGGGTTCTTATGCAATAACTGTTTGACATTGACAATTTATTGTGTTGTCTGTGACGGAGAGAGTGACATGAGAGGTTTTATTGTGTTGTCTGTGACGGAGACTTTGAGGCTACTTGCTACATAGACATGATCGATTGTGTGCGGTCTTGTAACGTTTGTATAGACTGTTAAAAAGGTAAACAACAACATGAACAAGTTGTATATATAAACTAGGTTTTTTTAAAGATTATTGTTTTTGTTATCGAAATATGCCTATACTTTAGGTCAACTGTGGAACCTCAAGATATGCTTTAAATTGTCTAATTTTTTTGCCACATTACTAACTGCATATGTTAGCAAGTTTTTATAACTATCTAAACAAGATATTCAGAAATTCTTTTCAATCCACCCTACTGTATAGGCCTACATGGTTTTGAACTATTGGACATTGGTGATATAGTGACAATTTGTAACGATCTTTATTGTGTTGTCTGTGACGGAGATCGTATGTCATCTCATGAAATGAGGGCTACGTCATTGTGTATTATTTCATGAAATAAAGGTTACGTCATTGTGTGTCATATCATGAAATGATGACTACGCTATTGTGTGTCATCTCATGAAATGATGATTACATCACTGTGTGTTATCTCATGAAATGATGATTACGTCATTGTGTGTCATCTCACATGAAATGATGGCTACGCCATTGTGTGTCATCTCATGAAATGATGATTACGTCTTTGTGTGTCATCTCATGAAATGATGATTACGTCATTGTGTGTCATCTCATGAAATGATGATTATTGCCCTTTGTGTGTCATCTCATGAAATTATGATTACGTCATTGTGTGTCATCCCATGAAATGATGGCTACGCCATTGTGTGTCATCTCATGAAATGATGATTATGTCATTGTGTGTCATCTCATAAAATGACGGCAAGGTGATTGTGTGTTATCTCATGAAATAAAAATGATGGCTACGTCATTGTGTGTCATCTCATGAAATGATGTCTACGTCATTGTGTGTCATCTCATGAAATGAAGGCCACGTCAGTTCTCTGTATGGATACAACGTACAACTGATGGATCAACTGGCCAATAATTGCTTCTTCATCGATCTTTCCTAGATAGCCAGAACCTAATCTTGTCTATCACAACGGCTGATGGCGAGAAAAAATGAGATTAGCTCCTAGTTCTTCCTAATTTTTCTCTCTATTACTCTGTATCAGTTAATCTTTGTTTTCAATTTTATTTGTCTTATTCGTGTTTTACATCATAATAGTGCATCTCGGTAAGAATTATGCAATGTATGCACCCTGCTTTAAAATTCAATCTTAAAAAAAATCTTAAAAATATTATATATATATATATATATATATATATATATATATATATATATATATATATGTGTGTGTGTGTGTGTGTGTGTGTGTGTGGATATGAATGATATGAAAAAAAGGAAAACAAAACACCGCATTTTGCATTATAACAACTACAAACTAGACGTCATAACGGTTTTATGCAACTACTACAATTTAGATCGTCATAACGGTTTTATGTAACTACCATAAACTATATCGTCATAACGGTTTTATGCAATTGCTACAAACTAGATCGTCATAATGGGTTTATGTAACTACTACAAACTAGATCGTCATAACGTTATGTTACATAACTACTACAACCAGGGATCGTCATAACGTTATGTTACATAACTACTACAAACTAGATCGTCATAACGTTATGTTACATAACTACTACAAACTAGGATCGTCATAACGTTATGTTACATAACTACTACAAACTAGATCGTCATAACGTTATGTTACATAACTACTACAAACTAGATCGTCATAACGTTATGTTACATAACTACTACAAACTAGATAGTCATAACGTTATGTTACATAACTACTACAAACTAGATCGTCATAACGTTATGTTACATAACTACTGCAAACTAGATAGTCATAACGTTATGTTACATAACTACTACAAACTAGATAGTCATAACGTTATGTTACATAACTACTACAAACTAGATAGTCATATTAGGTACCGAAGATGTTGATGGCAGGAGAGAAAATACAAAGTACGATGGGTATGGAGAAAACAGAAGAAAGATAGAAATTGAGAATTAAAAATAAATATATAAATTGAAGTTCAGTGTTAATAACATCAGGGGAAATACATCATTATGATTTTTTTCTTCGAAAAATCATAACGTATAGAAAAAACCACTACAGATGAAATTTATATTTAAAACATAACAATAACAATAAATATTTTAAAACTGTTGAGATGAAAAAAATAAACCACACTAAGTTAATTTAAATACAGTTTGTCATGATATTGACAAATCTACATAACTCTAATATTTTATTCACTCAATATAAATTGATATCAAAGCAAGAATCATATATAAATTTCTAATGTCACGATGTAACGTTCATTTTTTGTGTCTCATGCTGTGCACTGATTTCATTTTATGCCGTAATATGTAAGTCAATATATGTATTGATGCCATATTAAACTAGAGGATTACATGGACATTTTACCTTTACAATATTAGATGTCGCTATAAATGTAGGCTACCACTGGTTAATACAAATGTCATAAGGAATCGAAATGGAATAGCACATAGAAATCCTTGATTCTATTTCGATTCCGACAAAAATTACCGATATTTTTATTTCTTGATTCCATTGAATCATCCATCTCTATGGCATATATAATAATATATATCTGTTACCCAGAGCAAACAAATTTTTGAGTGTCTTTGATAACATACGGGTCCCTACGATTTTTGGATAACGGGTAATGCCCAGTAATAACCTAATCATCTTATAGTTTATTATGAAAAGCAAAGATGCACTTAAGACTGGTGGTTCTTAACCAATGGAATTTCTAGGGGTACAGGAAAGGTGATACAGGGGTACGCAGCGACATAACTGCCCAAGTATAGCATTAGAAAGCTTAGCACGTTATATTTTTAATTATATGCATATATTAGCAAACTACGCAGCGACAACTGCTCAAGTATAGCATTAGGTGCTTAGCACGTTCCATTTTTAAATATATGCATATATTAGCAAATTACGCAGCGACATAACTGCCCAAGTATAGCATTAGAAAGTTTAGCACGTTCCATTAAATATATGCATATATTAGCAAACTTACTTGTTTGGGATGCAGTCGCAAAAATGGTTGAGGACCGCTGCATATAAGCTGCATGATACCCCATCCTAGAGGCGGGTCTGTGGGCAGCTTTAGTAAATGATATATTAGGCGAAATGACCGAATTTCTGGTAAAGATACATTTAAAAACCATTTCGGTTAGAAAATATTTTAAATTTAGTTCATCAACAAACAAACAAACTAACAAACCCCGCTTAAATCTGTAAATGATGTCCATTAGTTTTTCTACATAATTTTTGCAGTTTCATTTTAAAAATCAATTTGTTGTTGAAAGAACATAACTATGGGAGGTCTTCATTGAGCATTTTTATGTACTGAAATCTTTCACGTACTGAACTAAAAAGTGTGTTAAAAACTGAAAAATACAGATGTATTTTGAGAGAATTTTAAGACTTATTTTTTCACATCGCAAGTAATGCAGGGAATTCTGTCTTCATGACAACGAAAAGCTGATTAAATCCATCCCTACTTCTGATACTTTTGTGTACATGTATTCCGTTTGATTTTTCAAGTTAATTGAAATATAACATCCAATTTGCATAAACATGTAACTATTAAAAATAATATTTCATAGCAAAATCATACAAACTTCAAGTACCATTATACATTACACAACACACAAAGCTGTTCAATACATTATACAATACAATACGAGAAGCTGTGCCATCCACAACATAAATGAAGATTTTATTTCGTACTTTGAACATTATTTTTATTTTCATCATCATCTAAATCTCATATAAGCCGCACCGTTACTTTTACTGATTCGCGACATTTTACGCTTCTCCACTATTTCACTTGTACAACTTTCATGCAGTTATCATGTTATTGTGCCATGAACTATATCGGCCTAGTAATAGGGACTTGTCCATTATCTTCTTAGCATTATACCTTTTTGGCCCAACTTGGGCCCATACCCCACTGAAGGGATGATTTTAATAGGGACAATTGAAGCAAATTATTGCTTCATTATATCCCTCTGAAAATTAATATATAATGTTTCATTAAGTAGAATAATAATTGCTTGCCTATGTAATGGTTGAAACACAGATTACAAACGCTAACGCTAACATTTATATTAAATTAGAAAGCTCCATACTAATATGAAGGTCCGTCGATCTCGCTAACAAGACTTCGCTTAGTTTAATATTTAAGTAGTCCATGCTCGTGACAAAGAGTCACAAAGTATCTTAGATATCTTTTTTCCAAAGTTGTCCGAGGCATTGAATGTGACGAAATTGCCAAGATGCTGAACAGGGCAGAGAAAAAGGCATGGAGCAATTTCGTATCATTGTTCATGGCTTCCTGGGTAATCACAAGGCTGATAACTATGTGCAGTTAGTTCAGACTCTCATAAAGAATTACGCAAACATGGGATGCAGAATGTCTCTCAAATTCCTATCGTTCATCTTGGCAAATTCAAGCAGAACATCGGAGCTTACTCAGAGACGCAAGGTGATCACTTTCATCAAGGTCTTTTGCTTGTCGTTACCCAAGACAGTATAACGAAAACATGATGGGGGAATACATTCTTGGGCTCAGTGCCGGCTTTAGGTATAGGCGATATAGGTACGCTCAGGAGCGGCATTATTTCAAGGAGCGGCAAATTCCAGCAAAATAAAATCAAATCAAAAATATAAAAACTAAAAAATAAAATAATGAATTCCGATTCAGATATAATGGAGGATCCTGCTAAAATGACCAGATATAACGGAGGATCCTGCTAAATGACCAGATATAACGGAGGATCCTGCTAAATGACCAGATCAGCCTGTTTTCTTATTCAGCATGATCCAAAGCAGATCAAATTTTGAGTCTTGTTTCCAAAAGATGAAAGTGGGAGACAATTTTCTAATTACCGCTATACGCGCAAACTGGCTAACGGAGAAACTTTAAAAGGAAATGGTTAATTTATTCTACGTCAGTAGAAAAGGTACATGTATATTGTTTTTGCTGCAGAATATATAACAGGAGTAAATCTGCCTTAGCTACACATGGCAGTTGTGACTGGAAAAATTTGTCAAGTAAATTGCAGCATCATGAAAAAATCTCCAGATCATTTAAACAGTTATCATGAGTGGAAAGAACTAAAAATGAGGATAACAAATAATTAAACTTTTGATGACGTGAATCAGCGCCTATAAATCTTAGCGAAACACTGGAAGGATGTATTAGAAAGCAGCTAATATCTGGTCAGAGTACATGGAGTTCAAAATTTACCCCTGAGATAGCAGACTGATCGGTTATATACATCTCATAATGGAGACTTTGAAATTTTTAGTTATTGCTGACTTTGATCCGGTAATGAAAGCTCAAATTCATAAAAACATATCTTCGTTCTACCATGTCTCAGGATCATTTAAGTGGTTTAGCTACAATATCTAGAGAAAACGATTGCAGAAGATTTGGACTAATCGAAGTAATTGAAGAGTTTGGTTTCTGCAAAAGTTGCTAGAAAAGCATATTTTTCTTGAATTTCATCTTTTTTTATTTTTCATTACTTTTTAACTTAGCTAAAACAACAACTTCCTAAAATATACTAAGTATACTTAAAACTCTTTAACTTTTATAAAGCTGCTAAATTTTAAAATGTATTATAATAAATAGCATTTATAGAGTTTTCTTAGAAAAATGAAAACTAAAACGGGCGGCATTTTTGTCCTTGCCTATATCACAAATATGTCTAAGGCCGGCACTGCTTGGGCTTCTTCGAGAAAGCATAAATATAGGCAACCTTAGAATTTCTGAACCTTTAAAAAGATTTTTGATTGTCTTTGTCTATTTGCTATGCGAGTGTTTTTTTATTAGACCGCATGAATAAAAATATACACTTCCTTGTTTTGTCAAAATAAATACATTTGTTCTGAGCTGTGGTCATATAAATAAAGTTTGTGCTGAATGTAGGCGTTTTTCAATAGTTTTTTTTAAGACATAAGCAGTTGGAATATAACACATGGAAGCTAGGAAAAGATTTAAAAAAAAATATTTTAATATGTTATTAATACTTTTTAATATTGAAGACTTCTACGTGTCGTAATTACAACTATATAAACTATCTACATTTGCAGATTTAAAAAAAAAAACAAATCTATTAAATCAATTTTTTCTATGTAATTCTTCTTACAGTTTTATTCATGTACTTATTTTTACAGTGTCATCATGTCCTTACAGATCCATTGAATTTCTGTTTTATAACTTTATCAATTAATGAATTCTACTTTTATACAGTTACTTTTTTAACCATCTTATATCTATTTATTATCCATTACATTAAGACAAGGCGAACATCGGGAGGGGGGGAGGGGCTCAAATACACATTTTTTAAATTTAATTGACAATGCCATACAGGTTTCTTATTTCTCACTTAAATCCAAGTAGTATAACATTAATTATTTAAATTGACATAAATAAATACATTTGAAAATTCACATTTTGACTACAAACACAAGCATGTTCCGATTTTCATATTTCTTTTATTTAATTTGGCCTTCTGTTGCTTGATTCGAACTTCAATAGTGTTTTTGGCATTCAGGTTTTTTTTTTATTTGGCAACTCTGTTAGTTTATGATCTTCTGCCACTAAGTGAATTTTTAAATTTATCCTAAATTAATTCAGACATTCAAAAATAAAATTAATATGAAAAAGATGGATATCAGAAAAATTGTTTACGATTCCGAAAAAGCCGTTATCAGAAGATGCTTCAAGGTTCAGAAAGTATCTGAATTATCATATGCATTGGGGACAACAGTACAAGTTCAACAGCCAGACACAACTGAAGCAATTATTTCTGATTTGATTGTCACTGTCACTTCTTCATTTCCTAAATTGATATTGAAGGTATGTCTTGACATACGACCTTTCAAATGAGTTAAATTGCTGCTGTTCCTTGATTGTTGGACCCTGATAAAGATATGGGATTTTTAGAGCTGACAGTGGTGGAAAACAGAGGTTTTCGATATGCTTGGTTATCAAACTATTCATCGGGTTGTATACTTGCAAATGTTAAAGGTGCCTTTTGCAAATATTGCGTGTTGTTTCCGCAAAAGTAATTCGAGGAGTTCAGGGGGCATTTGTCATCAAACCATGCACAAAATGTAAAGATTGCAACGAAGATGCACGTAGCCACATGCAAAGCACATGGCACAAAGGCTCTCATGAATATGCAAGCAATTTTTTTGCATTATTGGAAGCCAGCATTTTCAATACATGAGCGAATTCAAGAAAATTGCAACAAACTTGGTCCCTCCATTTCTACAATCTTATTTTTTTGCGGCATGCATGATTTGTACTTCGTGGAAAAGAATCACATTCTGGAAATTTTTACGACCTGTTAGAGTTTTGTGTTGAATCTGGAGATGAAGTTCTCGGTAATCATTTGTCAATTGGTTCTTGTAGTGCTGGGCATATCTCGGGGGCTCGGCAACGAGTGCCACCGATAGGGGGATAGAGGGCAAATGCCCAGCGGCCCGGCGAGTTTTAGGGGCCCGACCGAAGTGGCCAATCAACTTTTGAAAATATTATCATCAGCACGAGAGGCCCGTGACAGCCCTGCCCAGTGGCCCGGACGTTTCTGTCGGTGGGTTCCCGGTCGGAAACTACATAAACACTAAGATCGAAATGTGTGGGTCTCTCTGCGTGAAGACATTGTTCGTGAAGCAAATAATTCAGCGTAATTTCTATACTTGCCGACGAGACAATATAATTTCAGGCATTGAGTAGATGCCTATTGGTGTTAGATTTGTCAAGAACACCATAATTATAAACTCATTAGAATTTGGATTAGATACAGCCCCCGTAGCGTGAAAATTCTATAGCAGGGGCCAGTCATTCTACAGCAATAGCAGGAAGGGGGGCGGGAAATAAATTTTACTAAGTAGAGCAAACAAGCACAGGGGGCCAGACAAAACGCAGGGGGAGGGCCAGGCCCCCTCCCCCGCACGCTACGGGCCTGATTAAGTTAGATTTGACAAATATTGTTGATCAAGGGGATATGATTTATGCTATACAATGGTAGGTAAAGAATGAGGAGTCAAAGCAATACTTTGAAAAAAAAGACCCAAAAGCAGCATTTGTAAATTGCAGTTCATATAAATCTTGTCGTGAACGATTTAAATAATGTGAATGTTGTACGAAACACAATATAAAAAATTAAGTCAATTATAGTTTTTCGATAAAAGTAATCAGCGAAGAAAACTAATTCCATATGTTCCTTGATATGGTGTGAAACTAGCTTGACACATACATATAAAAGCTAGCGGATTTTCGCTGAAAATGTGACAGAAATTGTTAAACAACCGGAATATTCAGCACAATCTGGAAAATGTAAGCAAGTTGTACATTAGTAGTTACTTCTGCTGTTATAGGTTAGGTTTGGGGTATATTTGTTGTTTGTTTAGTTATTATACTTTAATGTAATAAACTTTCAGGAAATTTAGTTCAGTTTTATTGTAACAACTGTATGACAAAATGTAGGAGTGGGGGGCGAATACTAATATTTATCAATTCATCTTCAATATACATATTAGTTCATTTTCATCTCTTGCGTTAAATCGAAAGCGGAAAACAAGAATTCAAAATGGCGTCATCCCCTGTCTCTCGATTGAGTTTTTCTTTTTAAATATCTACAGTTTTCAATAGTTTCTGTGCTTAATTATGAAATGTAAAAGACCCCGATATTAAAAATTAATAATTAGCATATAATATCATTCAAATCATTGTAGTTTTTATTACAATAGAGCATTTAACATCGTCAGACCCGTAAACAATAGTAATAATCGAAAATCTCCGACGGCGGCGACGATAAGACTATTGACCGTGTTTTCGTATCTAATTTCGTAAAACAAGTTCTTTTGAAAAGTCGATATAATATTTAACAAAAAGAAATTCTGCAAATTTCTATACAAATTAAGTCTTCAGCTTTTTAAAATATTTATGATTTTAAATAAATACGGCTTTGAATTATTTCTTAATTACAAAATAACAATATAGACCTAAATAAACTAGGTCAAAAGGTAATGAAAACATAACCGAGCAATATTCTTCAAATAGTACATTATAATAGACATTAAATTGTCTAGCGCTGTGGCTGAGTGGGTTATGAGACTCGGCCGACATTCAAATTTTTTCTGCTGACTCTCCGGGTTCGATTTCTCCCAGAGACATTTTTTTTTATTGATTTTTTTTTTCAGAATATATCCTTTTAGTTGTTTTAATGAAAACTAACTAATTAGATCTCTTTGACATTTTTTTTTATTTTAAATAATTTATCTTTTAGGATGTTGTAAGAAAAAGAAACAATAACTAATTAGATTTTAAATTATTTCATAACTTAAAAAATTAACACAGAGGCGTAACTAGGGTGGGGGGTCCAAAATCGAAAGTCCTGCCGGCCCCAGCTTGAGGGGTGACACCCCAAAATTATTTTTTACATTAAATATTAAGTATTACATTAATCTCAAGGATATGGTATCGAGCGTCAAAATGCAGGGGCCCAAAGAGGCCAAGCCCGGGCCTCCAAATCCCTAGGTTTGGCATTGGCTTTATAGTCGATCTCTATGCAAAGGCTTTGTGTACAAGATGTTTGTAGGAACTGGTGAATGGCTAAGCAGCTTAGTTATTCTTTTTTATGCCTCTCTTGGACATTTTTTTTTTTAGAATGTATCCTTTTTAAATTAGTTGTTTTAATGAAAAAGTAACTAATTAGATCTCTTTGACATTTTTTTTTTATTGAAATAGTGTATCCTTTAGGATGTTGTAAGAAAAAGAAACAAAAACTAATTAGGTTTTTAACTATTTCATAACTTAAAAAAAAACATTTTGAAAATATGTATCAAATCTGAACACAGAGGCGTAACTAGGGTGGAGGGGGGTCCAAAATCGATTTCATCCATCAAAGATTTCTATTTTCTATAAAATTGTGCAAAAGCATAAAATTGTAATATTCAGATTTACTTAAAAATAATGGTACGATAGTCAGGAAATCCAGAAAAGATTAATCATCTGAGGCAAAAAAAAAAAGGCGCTTGGAATCTAATAAATTGCGAAAGCGGGGAACAGAGAACATATCATGAATCTGCAGTTTAACGGAAACACACTTAGAGTATTGCAGGATTCAATATCAACTTAAAAGAAAATTATAATCTGAGACTTTTAGCTGCAGTTAGTAATGATGTAGAAGTGGAAGAATTCAACTGTTTGTAATTTCTGTCATGCAAAATAGTTTCTCAAAAACTAAATTGTTTAAAGTAATATCATTCCTGTTTTCATGCTGGAAAAGTACAATTATCTCCTTTGCATGAATCTCCTGACATTATAAAAAATTTACTACTGAAGACTCTCCAAAAAGAAAACATTTTAGAGATCAAATACAGCAGTATAATAGTTCTTTTGCTTTTGCATCCATGGGAGTTAAAGTCGAGATACCACCGGGAAAGGGACTATACTGTTACAGAATCCACGGTCAGGTTTTTCATGCTGTAGCACCATTGCATGGAGGAACCCTTCTTATGCTCAACTCTTACATTCTTGATTCCAATGAAGCAATGAATTTCAGGCGTAATCGAAATGAAAATGCACAGAGGAGCTTTTGATAGTAACTGATGAACTGCTGAAAAATATTAATCCTTTTGCCTCTGCTGTTCAGTATAAAAAAATTAAAGTTGAAAAAAACAGAAATTCAGGCAGCTCTAAATGAAGGAAGAGTAGCTAAAAGAAGTAAAAATGTATTTTAAATCTGATGTCAATGGAGAAAAAATTACTAAAAATCCTGTGTATAAAGAGGTATTGATGCAATAAAAAAAATCTTATGTACATAATTTTAAAAATGTAACAAAGTAGAAATTGTACAAAAACTTACTTTAACTGTAATTAACCACCACCAGTTATTTGATCTAAAAGGTCCATTTTAGGTCAACTACCTTTTTATTGTATTTAACGGTCCTTTTTAGGGCTATTACCTTTTATTGTATTTAACGGTCCTTATTAGGGCCACTACCATTTATTGTGTCCTAACGGTCATTTTTAGGGCCACTACCATATTTTTTGTCTTAACGGTCCTTTTCAGGGGCTAATGAAAGTTTTACAATTAGCTTGAGTTTGCTTGCTGCCATGAGTTTTAATAAAAAGGTTCGTTTCAGGACCACTAACAGTAGAGTTAATTTAATTAAGGTACATTTACAAGTAAAATATAAACATTGTTGAGGTTAATTCATAGTTATTGGTAATTTAAAAAGTGTTGCAAATGTTTGGCGGTACAGCTAGTATATAGATAATGCTCTTCGTCGCCCAATCATGCGGGACACCACATAGCAAGACGCAAGTTATATATGTAATTAGATTAGTCGCGTTTTCGGAATTCCCGAATACGTCAAAGCAAGCAAGACGCATTCATCATTCAACAATGTTCGACAATCCGCGTTGTTTTCTGATTTCTTTGCAAAATATTTTTTTTAAGCTATGAAAGAAATTAAAAATCTAATTAGTTGTTGTTTCTCTTCCTCTACGACATCCTAAAGGATAAATTATTTCAATAAAAAAATTGTCAAAGAGTCGTTGAAAAGATCTAAATAGCTGTTGTTACTTTCATTAAAAAACCCAAAAGGATGAATTTCTCATCTGTCAATTACTATGAAAAATATCCTTAAATACGCAATCGTCGAGCTCGCGTGTAGTTACCCCAGGTAGTTTTCATATCGTGCGGTGTATGCGTTGTATTTTATACATTTCTTTGTTATTTCTCTTCATATCGTATTCTGTTCTTTTCTATTGCAGTACATGTATGTCGTATATTTCTTTGTTATCCCTTCTGTCGGATTTCGTTCAGCCAGCTTCAGCAGGCTTTTCCACTAGTTATGAAATAAAAGAACATTAGATTGAGATAGTTCTCTGGCTAGAATAAGATCTATTCTGAAACTCCGGTTAGTTCATAAAAAGAACCAAGCATGTAACGGTCATTGCAATAGATGTGCTAAACCTAGTTCATATTTAATTCCAAAACATCAACAAATCTATCTATCTATCTATCTATCTGTCTGTCTGTCTGTCTGTCTGTCTGTATGTATATATATATATATATATATATATATATATATATATTAGGGTGGCCCAAAAAACCTTTTTTTCGATTTTTCTAAATTCAAGGCCTACATTGTGTTCTGCCAGAAAAAAAAGTGTTTTCTGAAAAAATGAATACAATCGTGAAATATTTAGGGGGTTGCACTAAGGCAATGAAAACATTGATTTGGTACTAAATAGTAATGTAATGGTTTATGTTAATTGTTTAGTGTTAAATATGAAATGACAACCTCAAAACAAATAAAATAATAGAATGCAACAAAGCAAAGTGATTACTATTTATGGACATCATATTCACTGACTACCTTTTGCCAGTCCAGTAACCAGATCTTCTTGGTATCCGATATAATCGTCGGTGTTCTTGCACCACCTGAAGTAAGAATTGCTTCTGGTCTTCTTTTCTGCATAAAAACTTCATTGAAATCCTGAATCAGTTTCACCTCTTTTCGGCTGTGTCAATAACGACTTTCAAATTGGTTACAACCTTTTTCTGCATGTTTTATTTATTGTTGTTGCTCCATGTTTCAGAGGACATTTCCAGGCATGAATGTGGCAAACCAAGAATGGAGAAAAATGCCTTTGTATTGCTTGTAACAATGAAGCTGATGGGCTGGTCTGCATAGAATCCATTGGAATCAAGACGCTGAGCTCGATTTAGATCCGTGTTTTTCTTGCATATTTTTAAGCATCTGAACCTAGCTTGGGATCAATATTTCTCATCAAAAAAAAAAAAAAAAAAAAAGCGAGGCCCACTGTAATTTCACTTAGATACCATAAATGTCGACTGAAAGTTTTTTTTCTGCTTTTCCAATAACTGAATTAACGGAGTTATATTTTCTAAATCCTTCAGAAATTGTAGGTCATTTGATGGCGCCCTTGCTGGCTGTGAGGCTTGAAACCACAGTTTCATATAAGTACTGTAAACAAAACAGAGGAACTGAAACAGTCCTTGTTCTCAGGAAGGCTTCAGCTTAAACTGCTTTTTAAACATTCATCTTGTAGCAATAAATTATTCTTGCCAACCAACGTGCTCTGTGTACAGCTCCTGGAGCATGGAAATGAATCCCACCTGGTAGTTCCTCCTGAAATATGACAGCCAGTTCCAAAAATTCTATTTTCTTTAATCATCTCGTGGGTGACGAATTTGAAGATTGTCATTTGCAACGCAAGTGCTCTCTTGAAAAGGTCTACAGTCATCCCATCTGCAGGATCATAGGATAGATTCCTTCTCCATAAAATGCCACTGCTCCCTTAAATCGTTTGAAAAGTGAAATATCAGGTCCAGATGAAGGCCCACTTATCTTCAATGCGGTGGACACTTTTTCCAGAACAATTTCCATCATATGGTGGCGGCAAGCAAGAAGAATAAGACTTTTTTCTTCAAGCAGCTTTTCAATTAAAACACATACCCTTTGGAATCCCCAGTGTTAATTGCTGTTGTGTCAAAACTTAATGCTACTACTTTTCACACATTTCCCAGTCCTTCAGACATTCAACTACAGCTTGAGCTTGACTGTCACCCGTCCCTTGAAGCCAATTTCGGTACACCTAGCAAGCACTCTATTTGCTGTCCTGTTACAATCACTGGCACCTCTCAACATTCTCCCTGGCTGTGAGATCTGGAAGCAATTTTCCATCCTAATGTACAGTTAATAGGATCAAACATTCTTTGACCATGGGTGCTGGTTTTTTCCTAATCTCAGCTCTCACACGCCAGTACTTCGATAATGTCATGTCACTAACATCGTGACCAAGAGAATGGACTGCTGTACAATCACTAACTTGTTATCTATCTAATGTTGCAGGAACTTCTTTTGACAGAACAGATTTTATAGGAGCAGTTTCTGCACATTTTCTTCATTTCTGTGATGCACTAATAAAAAATTCTTCATCGTGTTCATTTTCTTCAGTGACCCTTTCATCTGAACTGCTGCTGTGAAGAAAATTGCAATAACGTGCTGGACATGTGAGAACTTTTATAGTTTCCTGGTCATTTTTTCACTTTTGCAACAACCTCTTTGATCTCTATTTTCTCTGAGCTTTCCGTTCATTATTAATATTAATGTCAATAAGTGCAAATAGACATTGTGTGCAATAAGGGCAACATTTGCAACCAACATAAATATTAAACAGTAACACATTATAAACATCAAAGAACAAAATATATTTTATTCAGGTTCATCAATATTCGGAATAAAATGTGGTAAATGGAGAACATACCTAAATTTTTAGAGAGCGAAAACCTTTAAATTTCATCTGAAAATTATGAAATTTTATATTTTGAATACTTTTTTGTAGGGTTATCAAATTTAGGTTTAAATCAAAGAAAATAAAAAAACCTCCCTCTTCTTTATTTTGGGCCACCCTAATATATATATATATATATATATATATATATATATATATATTAGGGTGCATCACCAAAAAAAATTTTTTAATAATTGATCTGTCTGCTATTTAAATTTGTTCCATTGATCAAAAAAGCATTGTGTAAAAAAATAAAAAAAATATTTTGACAATATTTAGAGGTCCCCCCGGACTTCAAAAAGTTTGCATAATTAAGCGAAAACTAGACAAAAACCATCCTTCTTGTAAAGTCTTACAGACTTACATACAAAAAGTGAAGCGCTATATAAATTGTTTTATAGTCTTTGGTTTTATAATGTTTGGTAGCTATGATTGATTTTGATAAGCAGTTGTGCTAGAAATAAAATTAAAAATTCACATTTTATTAGCAAAAACATATTGATGACCAAGGCATGCATTTTAATTTCTTTATTTATATTATTTTAATTTCTGATACACACGACCTATAAAATCAGAACATGGAAATGATATGAAAAACAACAATAAAATGTTTACACCTTCTAAGGAAAATGCTGGCTGACCCTGGCATCACTTCAAAAGTTGCATATCCAGTTATTACTGCGTCTCCTGCCTGCGAACAAAGAAACCACAAACTCTTCTGAAAACTGAATTGTTTGGCATTGGCCCTGCAATCTGTGTTGATGATGCTATAATACTGGAATTCTTTCGACTATCAACTTGTTTACAAGTTTTGAGGTGCATGATGTATCACTGCAATGTAGCAGCACACAGTGAGCATTCAGGTTCTCTTGGTGCACCTTCTCGATTTACAACTGCAAAATTGTGCTGAATCAAGTTACTGCTTTCTACGAAAAGCAAACATTCCAATGGTGACAGAGAGGATGACCAAGGCAAGCATTTTAATTTCTTTATTTATATTATTTTAATTTCTGATACACACGACCTATAAAATCAGAACATGGAAATGATATGAAAAACAACAATAAAATGTTTACACCTTCTAAGGAAATGCTGGCTGACCCTGAATCAAATTAATGCTTTCTACGAAAAAGCAAACATTCCAATGGCGACAGAGAGGAGAGCTTGTGAGAAGATTGTTCAGCTTCTTGGTGAATACAATAAACTTCGTTCAATTGATAAAAGTCGCCGAAACACACCAGCCACCAAACGTAAACTGGAACAAATGAAAGCTATGTTGGCAACAACTTTTCAACTGTGGCCACCAAATGTCGAGACTATTATCAAGAATGCAGAAGATCTTGAATTCTTGAGGTCTATGAAAGGAGACAGGTCTTCCAGCTTGGATCATTTGACAAAACACTTGCAAAAAAAGTCGCTCGACGCCATTCACGAGATGTCGCAACATTGGAACGTCAGAAACGCGCAAGAGAAGAAAATGCAGCATGTTCAATGATATCAGTGCCTTCAGCGAGGGTGGTGACGAACCCGATGATTCTACTTCTAAATCTGGAAGATAATATGGAGTTTGTTGATAACTGCTTGGATGATATAATGCCATTGCAAAAGGAAGAAAGCCAACAGGAGCTTTGGTATTTGTACCTCCAGATGTTTTAAGCCGACCAAATCTTGTGTCACTAGCGACGGGATTAAAGATTACACCAACACAGCAGGCAGCTTGCCATTAGGCCTTATTAGCGAGTCTGGGGGTGATGTATCAATCGTGGCTTCTTCCTATGCCACTGCAGATCGCTCACGTCGCAAAGCGTGGAGATATCTACAAAGATCCACGACTCCTGGAACCACCCAAATCCTGCACTCTCAACTGGGGATGGCAAACTGACACCTTCTGTAAAAAATCATCGTGTCACTGAAGAACGCATAACAGTTATTGTCGGTGAGCAAAATGAAACTTCTAGGAGTGCCAAATTATGCCAAGGCAACAAAGAACCCGTTGGTGAAATAATTGCAGAATTAACCATGAAGCTAATGACAGAGCGGCATTGCAATGATTGTATCGTTAATATTATCTGACACAACAAGATCAAACCCTGGTCATCAGACTGCTGCCTGCATTGCCATACAAATTATGCTGCAACGTGCTCTTCTGTCAGGTTGTCGCCATCACATTGGTGAAGTTATCCTCTTGCATGTTTGCAGACATGAAAATAGAAGTTTCAAATCCCCGGATATAACTTTTGTTCACCAAGCTGCGAAGTAATTGAGAGTTGGTGGCACATGATTGGTCCTTGACGTTTGTAGTTCGTTTACGTTAGCTGATCATGATCTGAAGGCTCAAGAGCGACTGACGATAATGAGAGATGCAGAATTGCACATGCCAACTTCTTAGTAAATTAAACCGAAATTCTAGCGAGACGACTACCACGAATTCCTTAAGCTGTCCCTTGTTTACCTGAATGCTACAAATAAGGAGGTTAACTTTAAAAGACCAGGTGCCCTGCACAAAGCACGATGATGGCAAAGCTGATATATTGCCTCAAGATTGCACTGTGTGAGAAACAAATTCAATTATTGCCTCCAGGTACTATTACCACACGTGATTAAGTGCCAAAGATTCGTGCATTTGCTACATTTGTAACACATGTTTATGTCGTGTGGTGGCTCAATTGCAAAAAGAGTGTGGATGCACCATGGAATGACTTACAGCTCTACAAGCGACTTTTGGATTACAACGATGTCAACAGAGACATATCCAAGTCAGCAATCCGTGCCCTGAATAGGCATCTGTGGTACCTCACTGCTGAAATGATCCCACTTGCTCTGTTCAGCAATGAAGTACCTGTGTTGGAAAAGCGAGCTCTAGCAGATGCTCTGCTAAGGCTTCGACCAGTGGTTGCCCTCCAAACTCCACATAATCGATTTGGAAAATGGTTGGGGAAACCACGATTCCAATCAATTGATTCTAAAACTCGGTTGTGTGATCTGTGCTGGAGTTGACTCGTGGTTTACTATATATACATACTTCAACTGGACACAGGATACCTCCAACTGCATGTTGATGATTGATGCCAAACAGCTTCTTACATTGCTAGTGCAGAAAATGTTGCTGCTATTAAAGTTGTTAGCGATTGTGCCGAGAGGAGTGAAACTGGCATCTGGACTTTGTTGAAGCAGCGCAAACGGATGAACATTTTCAAAACATTCTCCAAGTGGTAGAAATGGACCGCAAAAACATCTCAAATGTACGTAAACCTGGCAAACGTGCAACAAAGTGAGACTGAATTAAATGCAACAGTAATAAATAATTTAATACTTTAATGTAATTTTTATATAGGCTAGAATAAACTTTTTTTCTTTCCATGTTTTGTGATTTCTTGGGGGGGGGGGAGGGGGCGACCTCAACCAACTCTGATTTGAAAAATATTTACACAAGTTATTATTAATGATATTGGAACAAATTAGAAACATAGACAGCTCAAAAACAAAACAATCAATTTTTTCCTCTATTGTGGTGATGCACCCTAATATATATATATATATACAAAAGTTACTAAATAAAAGCTAAACATTCTTGTTAAATACAAGCAATGTGAACTAAGTGATTTTGTTTTGTTTAATGCTTAGTTTAACTATTATTTTAAGTAACTAATTAAAAAAACAACTAGCTAAAGATAATTACCGTAGCTTCATCAGAATACGTAACGCTATTTTCCTCTCGATTGTTATACGGGACCTCCCACCTCCACTTTTTAGAGCATTTTCTAAAAAAATGCTATATTGTCCCCGTTTTGTCTGTCCGTCCGCGTACACACTAGATCTCTTAACAACCATAAGTCCTAGACCCATGATGTATATATCATTTTGTAGGTCTTGCCTGTCAAGAAATGACTTTTTTCCATTTCAAGGATCTGACTCAGGGCCGTAAAAGGGGGCCTTAGTACTGTTTTTTACTATATAAGCTATATTAATAAAGGAGCGCTATGTCTCAGCAACTATAAGTCCTAGACCCATGATGTATATATCATTTTGTAGGTCTTAGCCTGCCATGTGTACATCAAAAGTTCATTTCGCGATAGGACCTCTGAGGCCGGGCTTCAGGGCTCCTAAGGGCTTATATATTATATATACACCTTGTACGTTCAATAACCCGTTCATTTGGTGCGAAATACTGCAGCACGTAGTTTCACCAAGATTTATTAAGAAACTCATCAAATGAAATAGTAAGCTTGTGTTCTGAGTTTAATTGAAAGTATCAGAGCTTATGCAACAATTGACGGAGTTTTCGGACGATTAAATGACTATAATTTAGAATACAATTATGAGCCCCATTTCAGTAACCACAAACCACTTGTAGTTGATTTAAGAGACAATAATTTTTTTCAAATATAAAGAAACGTCTTTATAATTTTTTTTACAGATATATGCATTACACAATTGAATTTATAAACATTTCCAAAATTTACAAATATTTACTGAAAGCTAACAAACGTACTGATACATAACACGAAAATGCGCTAACACGTCCTGTGTCCAGAATGGAACAGGCTTAATTGCTTGTTTTTATCTCTCCCTGTTTTCTCTATTCCTCCCAAACACATGACACCACTCATTCAAGAGTCAGTCAGCAGATGCCCCTCCCTCCCCCATAATTGACCACTGTGTTGACTGCAGTATGATCACTGTGAAAGGTGGGGAAGTAATTCTGAAATTTGTTTTTGATCGTTTATCGATGAAGGCCGGGGGGGGGGGGCGGTAAAGGGTAAAGGGGGTGCATGCACGTATTCTGGTCTACTACATGCACGTGTATATTTGCCTACTACATGCACGTGTATATTTGCCTACCACATGCACGTGTATATTCTGGCCTACTACATGCACGTGTATATTTGCCTACTACATGCACGTGTATATTCTGGCCTACTACATGCACGTGTATATTTGCCTACTACATGCACGTGTATATTTGCCTACTACATGCACGCGTATATTATTTCACTACGTGCACGTGTATATTTGCCTACTACATGCACGCGTATACTTGCCTACTACATGCACGCGTATATTTCTGTTTGATTAAGATGCACGTGTATATTTGCCTACTACATGCACGTGTATATTTGCCTACTACAAGGACGTGTATATTTGCCTACTACATGCACGTGTATATTTGCCTACTACAAGGACGTGTATATTTGCCTACTACATGCACGTGTATATTTGCCTACCACATGCACGTGTATATTTGCCTACTACAAGGACGTGTATATTTGCCTACTACATGCACGTGTATATTTGCCTACTACATGCACGTGCATAGTTTGCCAACTACATGCACGTGTATATTTGCCTACTACATGCACGTGTGTATATTTTTGCCTACTACATGCACGTGTATATTTGCCTACTACATGCACGTGTATATTTGCCTACTACATGCACGTGTATATTTGCCAACTACATGCACGTGTATATTTGCCTACTACATGCACGTGTATATTTGCCTACTACATGCACGTGTATATTTGCCTACTACATGCACGTGTATATTTTGCCTACTACATGCACGTGTATATTTGCCTACTACAAGGACGTGTATATTTGCCTACTACATGCACGTGTATATTTGCCTACTACATGCACGTATATTTGCCAACTACATGCACGTGTATATTTGCCTACTACATGCACGTGTATATTTGCCTACTACATGCACGTATATTCTGTCTACTACATGCACGTATATTTGCCTACTACATGCACGTGTATATTTGCTCTACTACATGCACGCGTATATTTGCCTACTACATGCACGCGTATATTTACCTACTACATGCACGCGTATATTTGCCTACTACATGCACGTGTATATTCTGACCTACTACATGCACGTGTATATTTGCCTACTACATGCACGTGTATATTTGCCAACTACATGCACGTGTATATTCTGGCCTACTACATGCACGTGTATATTTGCCTACTACATGCACGTGTATATTCTGCCTACTACATGCACGTGTATATTTGCCTACTACATGCACGTATATTTGCCTACTACATGGACGTGTATATTTGCCTACTACATGCACGTGTATATTTGCCTACTACATGCACGTGTATATTTGCCTACTACATGGACGTGTATATTTTCCTACTACATGCACGTGTATATTTGCCTACTACATGCACGTATATTTGCCTACTACATGCACGTGTATACGGGTTTACTTTCAAAATCATGGCTGCTCTGTGACGGCCGTTGTCTTGGGTATATGATCACCTACTCAGTTGGGCGAGTATTTGTATTTTACACAGCCTCGTGGTTCCACAGGATGCACACATAACAACAAGAAACGAGGACACACATGGGCGTCGCTGGGAATTTTTCAAGGGGGCACATAAACTAGTTTTTTATTTTAACTGACAATGTCATACAGGTTTATTTTCCAATTAAATACAAGTTAATTATAACATTAATTATTTATATTGACATAAATAAATGTATTATACCAAACATTTTGACTATTAGCACAGTCATGTTCCGATTAAATTTTTTTGGTTTAATTTGGCCTTCTATAGCTTGATTTGGCTTTTCGAAAATGTTTTTGGCATTCAGGATTTTATTAATGTGGCTGTTTGCTTATAATCGTCTGCCACTTAGTACATTATTAAATTTATCCTAAATTAATATGAAAAGATGGATATCAGAAAAAAATGTGTACAGACTCAATAAAACGAAAAGTAGAGCAATCGCGGTTTTCCGAAAAGCCGTTATTAGAAGAATTTAGGGCGTCTGCAGCATCTGAATTATGTATTGAGGGACAACAGTATAAGTTCAACAGCCAGACACAACTGAAGCAACTATTTCGGATTTGATTGTCACTGTCACTTCTTCATTTCCTAAATTGGATATTGAAGGTATGTCTTGACATACGACCTTTCAAATGAGTTAAATTGCTGCTGTTCCTTGATTGTTGGACCCCTGATAAAGATATGATTTTTAGAGCTGACAGTGGTGGAAACAGAGGTTTTCGATATGCTTGGTTATCAAACTATTCATCGTGGGTTGTATACTTGCAAATGTTAAAGGTGCCTTTTGCAAATATTGCGTGTTGTTTCCGCAAAAAGTAATTCGAGGAGTTCAGGGGGCATTTGTCATCAAACCATGCACAAAATGTAAAGATTGCAACGAAGATGCACGAATATATTACGCAAAGCACATGGCACAAAGGCTCTCATGAATATGCAAGCAATTTTTTTGCATTATTGGAAGCCAAAGCATTTTCAATACATGAGCAAATTCAAGAAAATTGACTCAATTTTTGAAACTTTTGTACTTAGCAGGTTTTGGAACTCACCCCCTCAATTACACTTTGCAAAGGAGGACAGAGACCTAAATAGGAGAAATTTTCTCCCTTTATGAGGATGGTCACTATTTTTTTTCATTTGAGCAAAATGTACTGTATCGATATTTTTAAAGTTACGTTACAGCATATATTCATACACACTGGTTACTTAAAAACAAATCCTTGTAAAGGTTGTAACCTACTTAATAAAAATTAAATCATACAAGAAACCAGGCCAGAGAAACTATTGAATTGTTTATATTTTTTTAGTTTGACCCCTTAACTACAGTTATATCCATTTTCATAGTTTTTAAAAATAGACCTACACCTTCTGTTTTTTTTTATTTCCCTATGAATGGAATTTGACAGCTTTTATGATTCTTTTTTTTTAATTCTGAGATATCAGATACATTTTTAGACATAACTTATGTTCATTAAATCTATTTAAATATTTTTTTCCTTCACTTCAATCTATTAAACATTTCTTACATGCATACTTCAACTAATGCTTTGAATTATATCTCCATTTATTTTTTGTATCATTCATATTGTTCTTTTTACTTTTTAGTATAAAAAAGCTATGTTTGTGTTGTCTAAAATGTAACTCTAAGACTACTAACAGACTTTTAAAATATTTCTAATTATTTATGAACATTTTACTTCATGATTTTTCTACTGGTGTTTCATGTTTTTGATATTTTAATAAAGAAAACATAATACAAAATAGAACGAATACAAATGTGTTATCAATGCTCTTAATTTAATTTTTTCTGAGCTGTTTTATAAAATGGTTTAAAAAATTTTAATGTTTTACGCAATATTTTTATTTGTGGGAGACTTTTTTCATACATGTTTAATTCTATACAACTTTTACGGAGATGTACTCTGAAACTTGCATGCACTTTGTTTATTTTACTTTTCTTTTTACAGTTACAACATATAAGCTTATTTGCACTCGGCCATTAAAATAGTCATGAAATTCTATACAACTTTTACGGAGATGTACTCTGAAACTTGCATGCACTTTGTTTATTTTACTTTTCTTTTTACAGTTACAACATATAAGCTTATTTGCACTCGGCCATTAAAATAGTCATGAAATTCAAACAATTTTTGTGGTTTGTTTGTTTGCAAAATAATTTATTTTTAACCATAACAGCTGTAACTTTTTTATATTTTCTTTCTCAAAATGTTTCTATTACTTTGGATAGTACATTTCAGTAAGCCTATAAAAAACGGAATGTCTATGAGTTAAAAAAAATGTCACGCTAGTGGATCATAATTAACGTTTTAATCTGTTTCTATTATGAAGGTCTGATGTTACGTTTCTCTTTCTCTAGCCCAACTGTTTAGAAAGATCTGTTGCATTCTTACACAACATAAAACTTAGCCTACATTCTGCTTTACAGTTACAACTTTTAGCTATGGTGCTATTATGTTTTATTTCGAAATTTGTTTATATAAGAAAAAAAATCTCTGTTTAAAAACATACAAAACATTTCTATTTGATAGTACAAAACCTACCTTAAATATTCTAAATATATTCTTTAAAAAGGTTCATAAGAAATGTATAGGTGACAACAAACTATAAAAAACTCGTTGTCAAGCATTAAACACAAATGTCTATGATTTGTTTTTGATGCTGTCATTTTTAAAACATCATATCTCTTGACTAGCAGTAGTGTCATGGAAAACGAGCACAAGGTCCACCATTGTAAACTTAGAAGACTCGGTATAAATGACTAAAAATAAAGTTGTTTAGTAGGCCTATTTATTAAGCACAGGATATAGGATAAAGATCGAGCCCCCCAGGACGTGCTCGCCAACTTTTGACAATACTCAGTCGATCGGAGGCGCAGCGGGCAACCTCCGAAAGATGTGTGCAGAGAGTAAGCTTTCTGTTAAGTGTAACTCCCAGGTACTTAAATATTAAATAAAAAAAATATCGATGAAGTAAAAATATACAATTTCTGCAAACATGCAAAAATATGCTAAGCACTTGGGAAAGGAAAATATTTAGGAAAGTATATGGGCCAGTTAGGAAAATAACGAGTGGAGAAGTAGAACCAATCCAGAGCTGTACAATCTGTACGAAGAACCAAATATAACAGTTGAAATCAAAATGAATAGATTGAGGTGGGTTGGGCACATAGAAAGAATGGAAAACAACAGAGGTCCAAAAGCAATATATAAGGCAACACCCAAATGAAAAAAAATTCCTAAAGGCAGACCAAAAAGCAGATGATTGGAGGAAGTGGAAAAAGACCTTAAAGCCATAGGAGTTAGAGAGTGGAGGAAGAAGACCATGGATCGGGAAAAGTGGAGAAGAGTAGTATGGCAGCCCAGGGCCCTAAATGGGTTGTAGAGCCAAGAAGAAAAAATACACAATTAGACGTGCATCTTTATATATATAGTATGAGATATATACAGGGAAAAAAATACACAATGATCTCCCTTTGCCCCCCCCCCCTTCGGTGTCGGTGTCGGCGGATTTTAGAAAACCGACACCGGTGTCGGTGTTTGTGTCGGCGGACGATAGAAAACCGACACCGGTGTTGGTGTCGGTGGTTGATGGAATGGCGGCACCGGAGTCGGTGTCGGAAAATATTTTGGCCGACACCCCACCCCTGCTTTTAACTATTATGTTTGTTCAGCTGTAAAACATAAGACGTAATTATTTCCCATTTTTCAGTTAGAGTATGGGGGGGGGGAGAGATTTCCGGAATGTTAGCAAGCCCTAGTTAAAAGTGTCCTCTTACCGTTATACACTCAACAAGAACTAATTATTGAATGGTGCCATGGTCACCTACTATGCCTATCTATAATAAGGGGTCTGAGATTACAGCCTACTATAATATACATGGCTGTCAAAGACACATGGGTCAACGCAGCACTTAAATCAGCCATTGTATGGTAAAGTACATTATAGTTCAAGACTTATTTGTACTCTATCCCAGCACATGATTCAACAACACAGAATCAAGAGCAAAACTATGATAACTTGTTTTAAAAAAAATCACGTTTAACTAAGCATTGCCTAAAATAATAACATTTTTATTTTCAGTCACGGTAATGGGTACTCTTTCTGGATGTGCTCTCTCTCTCTCTCTCTCTCTCTCTCTATATATATATATATATATATATATATATATATATATATATATATAATGTTATTGTAATAATCAGATTAGGGTAGAGAATTTACAGTTGGAAGCGATGGTTTTAATTATCTGGCCACTTAGTAGCGGAAGTGAAAATATTAGTTTAGAGCAGACGATAGATTTCTTCAGACATAAAACAGTCGACTTAATATTCTTGACTGGAATGGCGTGACTTGGTTTTCACATCAAATATCATTGGATCATGTATGCAATATAGAAGAATAAATAATATATATATTTATCTGCTCAGTGCTTTGTATCTATTCTCTACATGTGTTACGTCTGTGGACATTTAATTACAAATAATAAATATACACCCCAGTCAAGCAGTCAACAAGAAACTCCGAATAGACCATACTACCTGTTATACAAGTTCCATAGAAATAATAATATACATAATTCATCAAGTAATTTCTACAACTGATCTACACAAAAACGTAGCTATGACAGTTATCAATATCTGCGAGAGCACACACACTCTTCTGAACAGCCCATCTGACGGGCCCATTTTAAAGTATTCTTACACTGTTCCACTCAAAATCCGCCCCTCATCCCTCCCTTCATACATTGATCTATTTTTACCCCCTCCCATCTCTGAGTTATATTAGTTACACTAGTCATTACAGACGCCTTTCGACGGTCCTACCATGTAATTGTCTTATGTAGATCAGAGGGGCGGGTGGTAGTGTCGGATGACCAACACATAATTGGTCACAATATAAGAATATCATTCTATGCCTATTGTCAATAATAAATGAAATAAGAATATATCGATCATGTATCCCCCCCCCACCCGCAACCCTCAGTTTCAATAGGATGTCGAATTTCAGTCATAAGCTGCCAGCCATCAAGTCAATGGTCCATAGGTTGTCTTTTTCTTAATTAAAGGGTGTTTGTGTGTTACCAAACATCCTTGGCTGTACTGTGGAAACATACACCCTTGACGAATATAGACATCTGTCCAGGTCTAGAAATTACATACACTGGACTTTGGCTCTCTCTTTGTCAAAGAAACATGCAAGAAACTATTTTCCACCCCCTACCCTTTCAAAATCAAATTACCTGTGAACATTTTGGTCAAGCCTAATCACTTTCATAAGTTCGTAAATTACTTACTAGCGTTGAGAAAAGTAACACAAGTCCAAGTGACGAGAAAATCCACTGAAAACTCTAATTGTTTCCAAGACTTCTCTAAAAATGTACTTATTTGCTATTGTAAGTATATGCCAAAAGTCGGTTTTTCAATATTTCGTCGAGTCGGTTTTTTTTAACCGATAACCTCTCATCCTAAGGTCGCTCATGTTACCTCTTGGAAACGGTGCGGAGTTCTTACACTATTGTAAAGAAAAGGGAGGGTGGATGGGCTAAAATCAAGAAAGTATGCTATATAGTTAAGTGGTGTGTGGTTGATTATCCCCAATATACAAAAAAAGAAAATATATCTTGCTGCTTAGGGGCCGTCCATAAAGTACGTCACGCTATTATTGACCATTTTTACCCCCCCCCCGACCCCTCCCCTGTCACAAAGTGTCACAAATCTCGGGACCCCCTCCCCCTAAAGTACGTCACACTTTAAAAAAAAAAAAACTAACTAAAATTTAATCGAAAACTTAAAACGCACTTCACTATTAAACTGTCTTAAAACATAAATATTAAAATAACTATCAAATTATATAATAATTATAATAATATTATAATAATATTATAATATTTTTAATATAATTATAATAATATTATAATGATAATAATAATAATGACTTTACTGGTAGAATAACTAATTGTCAACAGTTGTCACAGTTATTCACAGTTATTCTTTGAAATAGTAACTCAATCAATTGAATTTGAAAAAAAAAATTGCAAAAATTTGACTTGACAGTTATATAACAAACATCATTTATCTGCTACATTTTCATTTACAATGGGTGAGGTCAACTTAGAGACAATCTTCTGATTATTCATTCTGTTGACACAGGATAAGAAGTAGATTAGCGAAACTTGACTCAATCGGTGATTAAATAATAAAAATGGAAACAAAAAAAATCGACAAAAAAAAGGACTAGATTGACAAATTATGTGAGCAGCTCTTGTGCTATATAGAATAGAAAAAATATTCACTAGACATCATCCATCCATGGTGAAGTGAAGTGTTCATCTATAGTAACGACTGACATACATCTTTCCCCATCATCGTTTCCTGGAAGAATAATTGTAGACAGATCAACTTCATCCTCATCTAGCCACTCAATATCATCTGAATGTGCATTTTCCATTCTGCCAATAATTGCCATTAGTTATCTTTGCCTTCTAGCAGCGATTCTCAAAGGACGGAGGCGTTTTATTTGAGTTGATTCAGGGAAATTTTGGGTTGGTATATTCTCCTGCGCCCGAGCTCTGTGTTGTCCGTCCGGTGTGTTTCTTCAACATTGTTTGTAAGGCAAAGTATAAGTGACACACTTTGCAAATTCGATCATGTAAGCTGGTCTGCAAAGATGGACGATTAAGATCATATGGTTGTACTTTTAAAACTTCTGTTGATCTTGGCATAATGTCATCAAAATTGAGAGTTTGTGCCACAACCAATGAAGAAAATTTATGAGCATCGGCATCTGCTCTTTCTTAAGCTCTGAGTCCATCAGTTCAGGGCCGTAGGCCCTAGGCACTTTCAAAGTCGTAAGCCCTACGCAGCCCCGTAGCATAAAAATTCTACAGCAGGGGCCAGACAATAGCAGGGGCGCCAGGACATACATTTTACTAAGTAGAGCAAAGAAGCAGAGGGGGGCCAGACAAAACTCCCCCTGCTCCCCCCCCCCGCACGCTACGGGCCTGGCCATTGCCATCGTCATAGACGGGCCAACTCCACTGTGCTGTGACGTGAAAATAGCTACCCATAGCCGCCAGCTGAATAGTACATGCTGGCGAGTGTGTTACTATGCTACTAAGGCTAGCCTTGCGTGTTACTGTTTTGATTTGAGACAGCACACTGGTGCTTAATTTTTTTTTTCTATATATGCAAACTCTAAGTAAATATTGGACATATAACAGTCAAAACTGTATTCAGACAAACAATTATACTAGTAAACAACAACATTTTACATTACAACTAATAAGTTATCATTAAAAGTACGACAACACATTGTAAAATTTTAATAAGTTTATTCCTTTAAAATATGCTCAGTTAAGTCCAACAACATCCTCCGTATTTTATATGAAAGAGAAAATATTGATACAGCTTTTATTTTAGTCATACATTTAAATAAATAAATAAAACAACATTTTTTGTATCACACAAAGAAATTAAAATGTAGAAAAAAAAACATCTTGAATATCAAGTTTGTACAAACAGACCTTTTCATCTGTCTGTTTGAAATAACGTATGCATGTCTAATTTGTTTAACAGATATTTTCAAGTAATGATATTATAATAATATCCAACAATTTAAATATCTTAAGTAGGTCTAATTTAAGAACAGATTATTACCTAGGCCTTCGCCTAGTGGTAACAGTTACCTGAAATGAATACTTGAAACAATGTTAATTATTTTGCCAAAAATATTAGTTAAAAATTAAAAAAAAACATGTTTAGACTAGACACAAAAAGAATACTTGTGCTCCCCTGCACCTGCAAAAACCAATAACAATAGACTTAAAAATTCCTTTACATTAAAACCCTATTAACAAAACTATTTAGTGTAAGTTTGTAATTTTCTTTTCTTAGCTTTTTTTACTTGTGAACATTTATCTGTTTCAGATTTACTGTAATTATTTAGAAGTATGTTAGCCAGATAGCTGGATGTTAATAAAAAAACATTTACTAAAGTTTGCCCTACAGATACAATCACCTAGATGTGAAAAATGTGTTTGAAGACATGTATGAATAATTTTAATAAAACCTGTTTCTGGTTACTTTGTGCCAGGAAAAAATCTTCATACCTTTACTGATAAGTTTTTTAAACAATGAAAACTGAACAGTCAGTACATCAACTAAAACCTGACTAGGCCATTTTAATCCACCCCTATCTAAATCATGTAAATATGAGTGAAATTGAGTTGAAAATGAAATATCTAGAGTTTTATCTATGGCTAGTTCTTTTGTACAAAAACCACACTTAATCCTATTTGAACTGCGCAACTTAAAAGCTATATAACCAGCAATAAAAATTAATACTTTCTTCTCTGACTCAGTTAAATCTGTTTCTGTACATTTATCAATGAGATCAACAAAATGATTGATACTATCATCTGAAATACTGCTTTCTAAATTATTATCTTGAAAATTAATCAAAACATCAGTAATAGAAATTTTACCATGTGAAGCAGAGGTCACATTAAGCAAACTAACCAATCTAAGTTTTTTTTCAGACTCTAAGAGCTCCTGAACAGAAACATGATAATTAGTGCCACACAATCTGCGATATTTACCGAACCTACTCTCTAGCCAGTACTTGAAAACCAGACTGTTCTACCATGTTCAACACTTTCACAGAACATTCTTTCAAAAAATCAGTTGTTAATTTACTGACAGGTACCATAGAAACAACATCCTTATTTTTAGATAACAGTGAGCAAATCATAAAAGTTAATACAGTGCCTGCTGCAACTGAGGAATCATTAGCAGCTTTTCCTACAATAGAACCACCTTTATAAGTTACCTTGCTATTGACATAAATTTCATCAACTAAAAGAATAACAACCTTTTCAATTGGCTGTAAGACTGTTGCCTTTTGTTTAAGGTAAGCAGCATTAGAATTCTCAGTTAATTTAACTTTTAATGGAGCTGACAATTTATTTAAAAAAGAAATATGAGGTAGAGTCAATACTTTATCCCTGGTACACTGATAAGCTGCTCTAGATATAGTCATCAACTGATAGGCAAATACTAATGTTTGAGGACTGTATTTATTTTTGGAAGCAAACAAAAGAAAGAACTGTTCAGTAATAAAGGACAATCTAAATTTGACATCATCATCATACGTACCACCTAGACTAGACAGCCTGTCACACAAACCCTGCAAGGAACTATCAACAATATCAATTTGCTCTTCTACTTTTCAGTCTAACTCTAAGCTATTAAAAGGACTCAAGATACTGGACAACACTGACCAGCAGGTTAAATGGCTATTTTTACCTAAAATCCAAGCTAAATTTGCCTTAGATACCTTAAATTTACCTTTGAAAACAGTGGTTTTTAAATTCAAACTAATACATACAGATACCACAACAGTCGGCACATCTTGAATATCAAGTTTGTACAAACAAACCTTTTCATCTGTCTGTTTGAAATTCCACTGTGGATAGTCTTTCATAAAAATGCTTAGTTTATCCATCAGGTCAGAGTACTCATTAATTTTATCATTTTCCAAAGACGTATTCAAAATCTCATCGTCTCGACGTGCAGCCTCTGCCCTCCTAGTGTCTGGATTTTTACGTGGCTGTGGTGGGTCCTGGGATAAATATGATGGAGTATTGGGAAAAATGGTTGGATAGGCACCAGAAGCCAATTTAGGTCGATCTCGTGGAACACTAATAATGGTACCATCAGGACGTGTGGCCGAGTCTATCCGAATTATAAATTGTGGTGCAAAATGCTTTTCACAAACCACTGTAGTTTTAGAAACTTCTAAATCACGGGGAATATATTTCAGCCATTTTTTTTTCATTGTTTCGTCAGATGGAAATTGAAAGATGCTGACCTTCTCATATGGTGTAGTTAATGTAGCTGCATAATTTCCACGACAACCAGGTACACAACACTTAGGCATTGTACACTGAAATAAAAAAGAAAGACATTTATAAGAGCAATATGAAAATGTAATGTTTGATGATTTAAGAAATCCAAACTACGAGATATTCTTTCACTAGAGATAGAATACATTTACTATTGAGATGTACTAGGTTCTGAATAAAAAATGAATAAATATTAATTAAATAGACACATTACGTTTTCAAAATGTTTTTATGGTGTGTAATAAAAAATTGGATGCTATATGGTTGTAGCTAATAAATTGTAAGTAACATTTTCTTTTTCATTTCAAATCTACTTCTTTAACAATAGAATACAGTTAACTTTTAACATGTCATGAAAAGACTGACAACAAAATGCAATGTTTGTTTTAAAACGATAAAGTAAGAGTAAAGAAAAATACTTACAGTAAATTGTTGACGTAGAGGTTTGGTGTAGTAGTGTCAAAACTTTTTAAATAAATAACAAAATTAATATCCACGACAAAATGAAATGAACCACTGATCAGCAACACTCAGAGTGAACTTCAAAATGGCTGGGTAAGTGTCGTGACGTCATCAATCTCGTTCTTTCTCATCTCCACGGCCTAGTGTGATTCAGATGGCAGTGGCCTGGCCCTACCCCATCTTCATTTTTAATATTTTTCAAGAATGCACCCGCACTTATTTGCTATTTGAATCTAAAAAAACTTTTGAGGACGTCAAAGACAAAGAGCCAAAAGGTTAACATACTGTAATGAATGATCTGCAGCTTTGTTGAGGACCCCTTTGAGGGTACCCTTGGCTTGTTGCTAAGAGTATGAGGGCTGACTCAATGATGACTCGTATTTGTATTTGTGTTTCTACCACACACAGTCTCACCAACAATTAAACGTATAACAAGTGACGAATAATCAATTCCACAAGCGTGTGTACAACACCAGGATATATTTATTATACAAAGGCACCAGTCCGTAACAGGGATCTGGTGACTTATCATAAGCAAAGATAATTCAAACTGCAGCAAATAATCCAATATAACATGAATGAGGGGAACAAGGACGTTATCACTAGTTAACTCTCTCTCTCTCTCTCTATCGCTCACCCAGAGCCACACAGGTCGACTAGCTATCACTCAGTCGGATTGCGACCGGTCACCCCTGGGACACTCGGTCGAATGTCTACGAATCTATATTTCATTTCCCACATCACTTTTCCCACGTGACCCTTAGCCAATCAAATATAATATCTGTTTCTTTCAAACTTTCAAATTAGGAGGTGGAGCCTATATGAGGAGGGGGGGGAGAAGTACGCCATACCGACAGAGACAGTAGTAACTGGACATTCATCCGGGTCTCCGTCCCTTTGAAGACGCCGACAGGAGAATAGCCGTCAGATGGTCAGCGAGAATTCCTCGTGGAATGTAACGTGTTTCTGTTACCTACCGTCCTACCCAACGACGGAGATTTCGCTGTCCACCTGGCTGATGACGCAATTACGTGGGTGGGGTAAAGGGGGGGGGGAGAACTTGAGAACGGGAACGTATATTATTACACATGGTATAATATACGTCTTAATGTTATGAATAGTATGTAGTTAAGGGTTGGAGTAAAGGGGATGGTTTCGACATATTAGTCACAACCTGTGACAAGCTTGATGTGCTCATCTCACACGGTTAGGCCCTATATATAGTTACTTTAATAGAAACATTATTACATTTATTGGCATTCTGAACTTGTTTTCACTTTATGTTGTGACTTTCGTAGGCCCTTGAAAAGTCCGTAGGCCCTAGGCACAGTGCCTACTGTGCCTAGTTGATAAATGATAAAGCGGCTTTGTATCAGTTGATTGGGATTGGAGGAGGAAAGAATCTCGATTGAAATATGAACTCCTAACTAACATGAGGTATTGTGAACAACACATTGAAAAGATATGCATTTCATGCTATTTTGACAGAAAACTAATTTAAGTGTTTCACACAATTTTTAAAAATTATTTTTAAAACTATTACGTTTTACTAAAAAAAATAAAAATTTAAATTAGAAATAAAATAAAAAATATATTAAAATGTGACGTCACACTTGGCCTGACCCCCCCCCCCTCCTGTCACAAACTGTCACACTTTCTTACGCCCCTTCCCCCACCCCCTTTGGGACGTGACGCACTTTAACAGTGCCGCCCGATGGGGCCGTCTCTTTCACTCTTTGTAATATGACACATTCTAATGTCAGATGTGAACGGTCCATTGGATGATTTTTAAAATAATACGCGAAAGAACGACGGGTAATTTTAAGATAGATAGAAAGGGAAAACCCGTAATGATTTCATTCGATTACTTTACAACTTGTTTTTAGTTTCTTAGATACATTTATTTGGTATTACTTTGTCTATATCTATTAATACTATTATCTTCTCTACATTTAAACAATTTATTTTTTATTATTGTATACATTTAAATATTATTACGATAATAGTTTCATATTTTGTTAGCTGTAGGATATTCTAGACTATTTCTATTTTACCTGTATCAATGTTATAGTATAGGCCCTAATAAGTCAATATTCGATATTATCTCAGATGACTTTTCTTTCTCAAATATGTGTCAATGAACAAATATTTATTAATTAAGTAATTGAAATGGATTTTTTAAGGTACCATTGAAATGACTTCAGCAGGCTCCGGGGAGTCTGTACCTTGTATCGTTGTTGAGTTTGAAATACAACGTCCTGGACAAAAAAATATGAATCTACAAGTAAGTCTTAATATAGTTTGACTTATTTAAATCTTTCTTAATTGAATAAAAAGATCATTTAATGAATTATAATTTGTTTGTTTTTTATTTAATATGTGATATTTTTTTTTAATTATTGATGTTTTCCAAAACAAAAAGAAAAACACACAATCAATGCCAATGAATGGTTCTGTTTATTTACTTTTAGTGTGATTGTGTGGCTGCATTGACAATAGCAGGGATAAAAGAAGATAGTGCAAAAGCAGTAAGTAGTTTTTTTTTTATAATGATTACTTATTTTCTGATTTATTGTTTAAATTTTTTATTGAAAATTTCCGTAAAATTTATATGCTAAATGATAAGAGTCAATAAAAGAGATAGCTTAATTACTGATTTTAATTACCTTGCAAAATTTTAGGTTCCATTTTTATTTACGAAGTGGCTACGCTTACGTCAAGCGCCTTCTATTATTATATCTATTGACGTAAGCCGGAAAAAAAAATACGAATTACGTCATGATGTTACCGCTGCCACTGCGTAAACAAAAAGGATTAGGGGTTAGGGATAGGGTTAGGGATAAGGTTAGGGTTAGGGTGTGGAGAGATATCTATTGATGCAAGCTGGAAATAAACTGAATTATCACAATGACTGATAATCTCCTCAACTCAATGAATAAATACGTATTAACTTTCCAATAAACTCAACTGATTAACTAAACTCATATACCATGATACACTGAATATGCTGATTCACTAATTGACTGATGATTATCTAACTGAACTCCGAACTGAACTCGTATACTCTCTCTGACTTTAACTCAACTGAAATCCCGTATCTTTCAAACATCCTCTTTATATAATTGCTTGCATCATACTCGAACATTCTACGTCGCTCTCTCACACCTTCTTAGGCAATCCTATTTACTATAAACATAATATTTATACTGTCAGAATTATCTAGAGTCTTAACCCCGTGACCTCAGGTTGACCTGTTTGGCCAAGCTCCAAACATACACACACACCTGTGTGCGTAGTACACACAACTATACCATGACAATACCGAAACAACAACGACAACAGAGCTGAGATTAAAGTATTTTCTTCAGCAGGAAAGGCGGATTGGCACTTAGAATTGTACTGTAATTCATTCGGATGATATACAGTGACGTTGTGAAAAGAATCATGGCAATATTGTCTGTACTGTGAAACTGGAACCTCATACCTGCAATATGCTGACTGACATAAACATTCAACACTCACGTGCTTCTCTCGCCATCATCAAACAACGACCCAAGCTCCACCGCCAACATCAGTGGCGGGAAAAATGGTGGATGTAGGCCAGTTACATACTTTGCCGCACGGGAACTCGGCAATGTATGAAGTAGCAAATATTTCATACTAAATTCAGGCATTCTATACATTATCAATGTATGATAAAACTTACTTTTTGTATCAACAGAATACGACTTTTTTAATGAGTGAATAATTTAATGTTTAAATAATCTAACGACAGAGACTCTTGAAGAAGATGAAGTAGATACGGCTTATTAGTCAAGTTGTGTAAAAAAAAAAAAAGTGTCTACAATTAAGGAATGGATAAGTGAAAAATATATTTTCTATATTTATATTAACATTAACTTACATTATCTCGCAGTTCATATGTGTGAAATATAGATTATATATTTATATATATATAGTATTACACAGACATACCTTTCAAAGTACATGTTTTGTTAATAGGTATAATGAATTTCAGCTTATTACTTTAAGAATAATTTAAAAGTTTTTAAATAATAATAAATGTAGGATAATGTTTTTGCTCGTCCAAAGTCTGCTGATTTATGAAAAGGGATTTTTTTTATTTCAAAAAAATTCAAACAAAAACTCAATTATCTGTATGGCTAAGCCATTCTGGGAAAACAAATACTATTTTTTTTTGTTTCAGATAGAGTAATAGGTTTCCATGGAAAAGGCGGCCATCTTGAAAATAACAGTGTTTTAAAATCCTCAAAATAAAAAAATAAAAAAATTCTACTAATTTTTTTACTGAAGTAGATTATAGAACTATGGTTCCTGTAAGTAACAGGACAGTTATTTTTAATTAAAAACTTTTATGAAACATTTTTATTTGTTTTATGGTTATTTTTGCACGGTAAAACTTTTATAGAAAATTGACATCAACAACATTAGTTTATAAAATAAACAGCATTTTTAATTTTAAAAAGTATCTTGTTACCTATCACATACATCGCTATAGCCACCTAGAAAATTTTATTAAGATATCTTTGATAGTTTTTTTTTTCTAGATTTTAAGGTTTCTGTGGTACAAACTTAGCAAAAAACATAATTTTGAGAAAATCACTTTTAAACTGTTCAAATTTACACGAACAATTTATTTAAAACTTCTATATGCATTTTTTTTTAAAAATAATAATACTTAGACATCAGTTCAGTATTAAAATTTAAGTGTCCGGCTTGATTCGAAGGACCTCCAGAAGCAGCACACAGACTTTCCGAATTTTCTCGACACTTTTTATTGTTCTTCTTTTTCCATTTTGACTAGCTTGAACTTCTTTTAGTGACATTTTTTTTGTTTTCTCTGCCTGAGCTGACATTGAATCAGCATTATTTACAGCAGTCCATGGAATACTTAAATTATCAAAAACTTTTTGTATGCCAAAAAAAGCCACAATTGAATCTTAAAATTGCCAAATTTTGAGTTCCATTCTTAGCACAACGCTTTATCAAATCTGGTTCTGTCAATATTTTGATAACTAAGAATACTTATTTATCAGCATTGGACGAAAAAGTTGACATATGCTACCTTGGTGCTTGTTTTATAGTGTGTGCTCTTTTGAAATGACATCAAGACGCCTCCCCATCAGGACACAGCTTATGATTTGGTTCCTTGTCTGTGCTTAGCATGTGAAAGAACGAACCCATAACAGCCAATTTCATCTTTTCAACATCTGGTGCATCCTGCCGAAAGCTTGTGGCATATACATTAGTCACTTTTTCAATCTTTGGTTTAGTCAGCTTATAGTTAAGTTCTTTTTTTTGACAACTTCAGATTTTCAAGTGCATTGTACGATATTTTAGAAATGTGGTTGATACATTCTTCTTTTACTATATCTAAGTCATATCCTGAGTGCTGGACAGCTGCAGAGTGTGATTTTTAATCTCCATCAGAAAGCATGGTACCATAAATTAAATTTCGCTTCGAGATATAACTCGAAAAAAAATATGCGAGCTGATTCAGCGTCCATGCTGTTGGCAGTTCCATTGAAAGTTTTCTGGCATTTATTACGGTGAGATTCCTTCCATTTATTATAATTTTGAGAGGAATTTTTAGGTGAATACGGACAACCTTTACAGTAGTTAGATATTATTTGGGTGTCCAAAAATTAGCCCACTGTCGAAATCTATTAATGTTCCAACATCGCTATGTATAAACGCTTATGCCGTGTCCCATCAAACGGCACTGTTATTACAGGACAACCAGTAATGCTGGTTGTGTTTAACTACAATTCTTTCATGTACAACAGATGCAGCTTTTGTTCATGCATCCTTTAGAAGCACTAATGACTGCTGCATGAACTCCTTTTCCAATTTTGCAAAATTGTTTCTAAGTAAATATTTGGGTAAAGACACATAAATGTGCAAAAGTTGGAAAATTTGGTGTAGGATTTTCCACATTCCTTCTAAGTCAACTACACTGCGGCTATTGATGTCACATTCCTTTAAGTCAACTACACTGCTGGTATTGATGTCACATTCCTTTAAGTCAACTACACTGCAGGTATTGATGTCAAATTGTTTGTTACCACCTTACACTTTTTGGTGTTGAACAGAAAGATTCAATTTGTTTGAAACATTGAGAACATTCCATGTCAATTTTTTTTCGCTAAACCAACTTTTTATGAACTTGGCAAGTGTAAAAATGTGGACAGCAAAGCGATGATACCAAGAAAACAGGAACTGAAAATAAAGAATGCTGTACGAAAGTTGATTATTTCAGTCTGCTGAACTGTTTCCTGCAATAAATTATGTTTCTTCTCTGCAGTCAAGATTATATTGTTTTCAATTATCTCATGTGTGTCCTCTGTTTGAGAAGATGAGGCTTTACATTCAACTTGTGGAGGCGGTGAACTGAAGACTAGAACGGAGCTGCAGAGAAAGTAATACGTTATTATATATTTTATATACTTTTAAATAGGGTAAGTAATAAGGATATATAATATAAACATAAGTTTGGTCCAAAAATGTTCTTTTTTTCTATTTTTCTAAATTTAAGGTCTGCATTGTGTTCTTCCAGAAAAAAAAGGGTTTTCTGAAAAAATGAATACAATCGTGAAATATTTAGTGGTTGCACAAGGCTAAATAAACATTGAATTTCTACTAAATAGTAATTTAATGGTTTACGTTAATTGTTTAGTGTTAAACGTGAAACAACAACCTCAAAAAAAAAAAATAGAATGCAACAAAGCTAAGTGTTTACTATTTATGGACGTCATATTCACTGACTGCTTTTTGCTAGTCCAGTAGTCACTATGGTCTTCTTTGCATCCGGATATAATCGTCGGTGTTCTTGCACCACCTGAAGTAAGAATTGCTTCTGGTCTTCTTTTCTGCATAAAACTTCATTGAAATCCTGAATCAGTTTCACGCCTCTTTATGCTATGTCATTAACAACTTTCAAATTTGTTACAACCTTTTCTGCATGTTTGTATTCATTGTCGCTGCTCCGTGTTTCAGGTAACATCTCCATGAGTGAATGTGACAAACCGAGAATGGAGAAAAATGCCTTAGTAATGTTTGTAGCAAAGATGATGATGGGCTGGTCTGCATAGATTCCATTGGAATCAAGACGCTGAGCTCAATTTGTAGATCCGGGTTTTTCTTGCATATTTTATGCATCTGAACCTTTTGCTTGGGATCAATATTTTTATCATAAAAAGCAAGGCCCACTTTAATTTCACTTAAATACCATAAATGTCGACTGAAAGGTTTTTTGGCTGCTTTTCCAATAACTGAATTAACGGAATTATACTCTTCTAAATTTATCAGAAATTGTAAGTCATTTGATGGCGCCCTTGCTGGCTGTGGGGCTTGATACCACATTTTCATATAAGAACTGAAAACAAAACAGAGGAACTGAAACATTCCTTGTTCTTCAGAAGGCTTAAATTGCATCTTAAACATCCACATCTTGTAGCAATAAATTATTCTTGCCATCCAAAGTGCTATGTGTACAGCTCCTGGAGCATGGAAATGAATCCCACGTAGTGGTGTTCATCCAAGAAATATGACAGCCAGTTCAGAAAATTCTCTGTAATCATCTCGTTGGTGACTAATTTGAAGATTGTCATTTACAAACTGCAATGTGCTCTCTTTGAAAAGGTCAACTTCAGTCATCCCATCTGCATTATAATAGGATCCCTTCTCCATAAAATGCCACTGCTCCTTAAATCGTTTGAAAAGTGAAATATGAGGTCCAGATGAGGGCCCACTTATATTCAATGCAGTGAACACTTTTTCCAGAACAATTTCCATAATATGATAGCGGCCAGCAAGATGAATAAGACTTTTTTCAAGCAGCTTTTCAATTAAAATACATGCCCCTTTAGAATTCCCAGTGTTACTTGCTGTTGTGTCAAAACTTAATGCTACTACTTTTTCACAAATTTCCATGTCCTTCAGACATTCAAAAACAGCTTGAGCTTGACTGTCACCTGTCCCTGAAGCAAGCACTCTATTTGCATTCATGTTACAATCACTGGCAATCTCTCAACATTCTCCCTGACTGTGAGATATGGAAGCAATTTTCCATTCCAATGTACAGTTAATGGTACTTGTGAGTCAAACAATTCTTTAACTTCATGTGCTGTTTTTTTCCTAATCTCAGCTTTCACACGCTGTACAGCACTTCGACTTAATGTCATGTCACTAACATCGTGACCAAGAGAATGAGCTGTAGCAGCTAGTAAATGGACTGATGTACGATCACTAACTTGTGATCTATCTAATGCTGCAGCAACGTCTTTGGACAGAACAGACTTTGTTGGAGCGGTTTCTGCACATTTTCTTCGTTTCTGTGATGCACTAATCAAAGAATCTTAATCGTGTTCATTTTCTTAAGTGACCCTTTTATCTGAATTGCTGTCAGAAGAAAATTGCAATAACGTGCTGGACATTTAAGGACTTTTAGAGTTTCCTGGTCATTTTTCACTTTTTGCAATAACCTCTCTGATATCTCTTTTCTCTGAGCTTTCCATTCATTATTAATATCAATGTCAATAAGTGCAAATAGACATTGAGTGCAATAAGGGCAACATTTGCAACCAACATAAATATTAAACAGTTACACATTATAAATATCAAAGAACAAAACAGAGTTTATTATGGTTCATCAATCTTCGGGATAAAATGTGGTAAATGGAGAACAAAAATAAATTTTCAGATAGCTTGTGCAACCTCTAAATTGCATCTGAAAATTATGAAATTTTATATTTCTGAGTACTTTTTTGTGGTAATCAAATGTGGGGTTTAAATCAAAGAAAATAAATAAAACAATTTTTCCTGTTTATTTGGGACCACCCTAATATACATTATAATATAGGTATAAATATTATATACTATAATACATTGATGACAATAATAGAGATATATGCAAGCCTATAAAACGTATATGTTATTTATACTATAATATATACATATAGATGTATATATATACATATGTAAATACCATATACTACTAGCATATTTACAGAAATGACAACAATATCATATCAATATCATACAAAGCAGAACTTGTTTATAACACGTGTTCACTGTACAGCTATTGTATTGATTAAGAATTAAAAATATTAACTACTTTTAAGAAGAAAAAAAATCTATTCTTACTGTAATATGACTTTCTTTACATGCCGACCTCTTGGTTTGCTATTGCACATTTTTCCCCGAATATAGGCTATTTCCTTTCTTAGGCATTGGCACTAAACTCAAACGAAGAAATTGAAGATAGGAATTGGAGTCCGTCAATTGTTTAAATTTCTTGTCAACAAAAGAGTTACTGGACTTGCTTTCACATGATCACATGAAGCTAGTTGGCCAATCGTTATGCGTATAATATTCGAAAGTGATCTATTTTGGGATATCCCTAGGCATTATATATTTTTTATGATAACTATGTCATCGAAAAATTTGAATTAACCGAAAAATGATGTTTCGTCTGATATGCGATATCACTACGCGTGTACATAGTAACTAAACACATTATGGCTATGAATAACGACATTTTACAGAAAAAAAATTACATGTTAACCATGTGTCTGTGAAATGCATTGTTTTTATAAAAATACATTATTTTGTGACTTTAAGAAAAAATGTAAAGCTAAATTGTAATTGAATTCGATTTAAAAAAAAAAAAACTTTAACCATGAGTGATAAAAATCGACTTTTTCGTAAGGCAGCAGGTCCCTTAATTTAGCCATAGCCTCCATTGCTGATTATATTGATATGTGTGAAATAGTATCATGTTCTACGTCTAGACTTACCTATACCTATCATAAGAGTGAGCGTCTAATTTTGTCATTCTGGCGGCATAGTCTGTATATGTAGCACAAAAAAGCTGAAAAATAATATATAAGACATATACACAACTCGATACAACTGAGATATATAATACATCAAAAAAGTTGAAAAATTTAATTATCCTAAAATCTTACTAATATTCTAACCACATTTTAACTCTCTAACTCTCTTTATATATATATATATATATATATATATATATATATATATATATATATATATATATAGGTTAACTTTACAAATCAATATGTTAATCATTTTACTTGTAAACATTTTAAGTTGACTTATAAAATCCCTCAACCAGTGAATAAGAAGATTGAAAAAGTTAAAGCTATCTTTGATTCATCTGTTTACTTATATAAATACTATTGTTGGTAGCAGTGATGCAACTTGTGTTAGTGCCAATCTGGATAAACGTTAAAAGTCAAACAACTTTAGAATCTGAACATTTTGAAATTCCAATGTGTGGTGGGTTATTTATGGTGAAATGTTTTTTAGGTCTTTCTCTTTGCGCATTGTACCTATCCCTATAATTTTTGCCCGTTTTGGGGGGAAAAACAGAAAAAACAAACTGTCAAGGACCCTGCAAACAAGTGTTTACAAACAAATAATTATATAATGTTTTAAGAGACAAATACATTTTTTTATTCTTGTTAAAGCCTTTATAAGGGACAGAAATTTACTTGGTTTACATTCTAGCATCTCGCTATTTTACTGGGTTCACTGCAAAAAATCGGGGAAAACTATGTTTGTGGGATCCAGCAATGGATATATGAATAATATATGACTTTTTAAGGAGAAAAAGAATGATTTAAAAATAGAAAGTTGGAGCATGAGAGATTGCCTTCAACTGATTTAATTAGGATTCTGAGGTATTACTGTATTGTCTCGTGCTACCCCTGGCTGGTGACAAAATAAAAAAGAAAGAAAAAAAAAAGCTTTGAGGATTAAGCAATGAAAACATACATTGTATATAAATTATAAACTAAAAAATGGATTCATAACTAAAGGATTTCGACCGATCACCTGCAACGGATTAAATTCATATTATGAGATTTTTCTACACGAAGCAAAAAATAAATAAATTAAAAATGGAGTTTATGAGGGGATTTATCTATGTTATATTATTTAAAAAGAAAATAAATGATTTAAAACTAAAACCATTTATAGAATTTCAATGTTCTCATACAAATTCAAGTTTGGATTCTGAGGTATCACTGTTTTTGAGCAAAGCAGGAGCCACCCTGCTCCAGTAGGTGGAAACACATTTTTTATTGAGCTTTGCGAGAATCTAGCAAAAGATCCATTCTTTCTTTATCATTTTTAAAGGAAAAGACAGATTTAAAACCAGACTGATTTTGAATTAGAACATTTTCATGCAGATGGTAATGTTGACTGTCACAATGAATTTGTTAGCCTTGCAAATTGCGAGACAGTTCATGATTCCTATGGCGACCCTTAAACAATTACCATTCTCAATATTACAAGGAAGAAATGGTGGTGAAAGAATGCACAATAATGATAATGGTGTTGTTATTTGTTTTTTTATTTGTCTAACAGCAAATTAATTCCTTTGTCAACATAACCCTGGCTCATATGAAGCTATGGAAAAGGAAACTAAGAACTGTCCATACATTGCCTGTGGTTATATTTACAAGTCAAGAGATAAAATCTTATACCCAGTAGAAGCACAATGTATGGAAGGTTGAGTTTTTGTGTTGACCTCATACAATCAATCAATATTTCCCTTGTTAAAACTGAATTTTGAATCCTTCATTGATTGGACATTTTAAGTTCTTAACTCTAAACCTTAATTTCATCCTCTAATTGACACATATATCAACAATCATCAAGACACTGTTGAAAGTTTTCAAGTCTGATTGTTCTTAAAAATGTTAGCTAAATATAACATTATCTATTCAAGAAAAATAAATAAATTTGTATGTCAATGATGAACTTTTTTTTTAACTGAAACCTTTGAATCTAAAAAATAAATAAATAAGAATAAGTCATTTTCAATTTGCTGCTCCAGTGTGTCAACAACTGTCGGAGTGGAATGAGGCATCAATGGCTCATTTTTAGAATCTGATGATAGTTCCAGCAATCACGCTTTCTTTGGTGGTTGTTCTGATTGTGGTTTATCATCATAATGAAGTCCAGATTCTTTTACAATTATTTCAAGCGAGGGTCCACAATTTTCAACCATGATAGGTTGAGGTTCAGTTTGTGTTGCTCACAATCAGTCAGAAATGAATTTTTTAAATGTAAAATGGTGAAAAGGTCTTCATCAGATATGGCTAGTTCAATCTCAAGGGGACATATGGTCGGCAGAATCATTGAGCATGAAACATAACGCTATCCGCCCAATAATTCGGCATGGCATATCAGGTAGGCCATGAATCAAGGGCCTTCTGTATTAAGCGTGATTTCTCACATTCGGTTTCGTTGGGAGAGCAAGACTGTTGTAGTTTGTTTGTTCTACTGTTTTTCCATATCCTTATGTTCGGACAATGTACTTTGGCGATAAGTTGATTTGACTATAATGCTTGATGCAGCCGATGTCGATGGGATGTCATGATCAACATGTGTTCAACCCATTTTTGACAATTGCAAGTAAACATCTTTGAGCAGTGGCTCTCATTTGTGGGTCCCGACCTGATATGAAGTGAAACTATTAGTGCTGCTGTTGTTGACTTTGACGAGCAAGATGCTGTATTTTCAAATGCGTTAAAAACAAAACAATGAAAAAAATTTCTAGCATCTTGTTATTTTACCAAGCTCACTAAACACTTGTTGTTCTTTTACCTATGCCAATACACTACAGTATATAATGTAGACTAATGAATTAAACTATTCTCTTAGGGAGAAGAGGGCTTACTTGTCGAAGATCAAATAATAAAAACAACTGTATTTCATATTAAAAGTGGCGGTAGGGAGGGTGAGATGGGAAGTGTGCAAAGGCATTTGGTCAAATTAATGCACTTAGGTGTTGCGTTAAAAATTTTAATAGCAAACTTTTTTTGACACATTAATCCTGCGTTATTGACGATTTATAAGAAGCCCTGCTTTTTTAATTATACAATTCTTTCAGTTTACTTTTTCAATTTGTAAACCAACATTGGATAGCAGATTATATGTAATTTTTAATCATAAATATAAAATTGATATTAAATCATTTCACTTTATTTTCAAATGATTTTGATTGAAGATAAAACATTTATAAATGAAAGTCTTGAAATGTGGACATTTAATATTATCTTACCAATTTTGACTTATTAGCATCCTCTATCAGTAATTCTGCTTTTTTCACTTCAGTAGCGTACACTTCCAAAGTACCGCAGCTCTTCAAAATATTTACTGTGTCTTGCACCTGCACCACTAATCTGTCAATCATCTAAGACAAAATAGACTTTTGTAATTTAGGAAATAACTTTAAAAAAATAAGCAAAAAATTAACAATATATAGTTAATACATTTTTTTTATAATTGTGTACATTTTCATTCTATAAAATAAATTTTTTTATCTTAAATAAACCTGAATAATTCTATGTTTGTTTTTCTATAAGTAAAAGATTAATTCCATAGATATATTGGTAACTAATCTGAATAATTTGTAAAGACTTAGCACTCATAAAACACCATTCTTTAAAATAACTGAGGGAATAACATGCAGTTCAAGTATGGGCACAACACATTTTAAATACAACAGAAAGAAAAATATTCAGTGTTTCTCTCAAAAACCTTTTCTTTTTGTTTCTAAATCAAACTATAAAGTAAATCTTACAAAATTTCTATTAAAAAAATCTTCAAAACAATGTGTGAATAGTACAATGTATTTAAATTTTTAAAATATTAAAATGAACAATGAAATCATTAGGCAATCTATGGTCAACAGCAATAAGGAGTGTAAAAAAAAAATGATAATAAATAAAGTTTATTTCAGAGGTTCTCAACCAGGTGTAGGCGTACATCATGAGGTTTAGGAAATACTATGTATTTATTTATTGTATTATGACATTGTGAATCATAAGACTTAAGATATGGGTTGGGAAACCAAATGATACAATTATTATAGGTAGAGTGTGTTACTACCATGTCATGTTTTGTTGGATGACACGTTGTAGAGCTATGATTCTAGGGCATGTTATAAGCTTGTTACCTAGAAAATATTTATCAATCAACATGTAACTTTTTGTTTTTTTTCTGTTGTAGGCTAATCATTTTATTACGGGTCTGATAATGTTCACATTGTTTTAATTATACTTGCACTATTTTGTGTAAGCTAAATTAGTTTTGGTTTTGTTTAGTACAAATTTTGATGTTTATTTTTTGTTGCATAGGGCTGTACCGGATTGTAATTTTTTAATCCTGCAGGAACCAGAATCGGATTTAATATTTGAATCCTGCTGGAATCGGAACAGGATCCAGATTTTTACCAAATTTAATATATACTCTTCCTCAATCATAAATTAACCAAATTTACTAGACTAAATATGTTTCAAATCTTCCTTTTTAAAATATTTTTACTTGAATATAAAACTAAAAGTGATCAACGGTAGAGTATTTTTAAAAACCCAGGAAAGAGAAAAAAGGAAGTTATTGCTTTAATGTAATTTTGTAGCGCTAAATATTTAATAATTATGTTGCGCCAAAAATTTGTTCTTACACCAAATTTTTAAACAAATAAATCCTGCTTAAATCCGACAAATTTTAATCGGAACTGGATTTATTAAAACTGTCGGAATCCAGCTTAACAGGAATCGGATTCCGGTACAGCCCTAGTTTTGCATGATTGCATCATGCTTACTAACAAGGAGGGAGATGTTACAACCGCAGACCCCCCCTCATATCACACTACCCCCCATATTATGTTCCCATCATCCCCAACCCTCTAGATCTGTAGTCAGTGGAGAGCGATCAAAGCAAACAGGCGCTCGGGATCTGGACGAAGGTGTGACTTTGCACCTTTGGCCACTGACCAAGATCAAAGCCCTACCGGACTCAGAGAAAACCCCAGAGTCAGGCTTTGATGTCGGAAATGCCCATCCCCCCATTCCCTTCCTACCACATTCAGGGGCGAGCAGTCGATCGAGGAAGAAGTTAGAGTTGGATTAGAGTTTTGAGAAAGAGTCGTTCAGTCATGAGTAGTTTTAATAAAGTTCATTTATTTTATACTTCACATTAAAACGTGTTGACACATCTGTTTATATGACTGTGTGTGTGAAAAGCCATCAACATTTATAGAGTATATACACTACATGTTGTTTTCTCTACAAACCACTATTAAGAAAGTTTTTGCATTGCCCTTATTTCATCATAGCTTAGAGCCTTGGTTTTCAACCTAGGGTAGACACAAGAAAAGTAGATCCTGCAGGCCAAGTCAAGCTGTTGTATCCTTAGTTTATACTATTTCATATAAATGATCCATCTATCTGCTCTTGATCAAATTTTACAACCCAAAGTGGTCCGCAGTTTGAAAAGTTTGAACCAACCCTGATCTAGAGGCCTTAGCTAACATATCAAAAATAATTCTCATTGATTTTCTGATACAGTATTCACCAACCTGCTGAGAAGAGCTTATCAAAAATCCTTGTTGCAACCTATATACTTGATCTGAAGCAAATCTTCTAGGACTATTGTTTCTGAGTAAATAGCTTTCAATCTGTTGATTTTCAAGAGGTCAGATCTAAGTCACAATATTTATGCATCAAAGTATTACTTGTATATTTTAAAGTTTGCTTTTTTTTATTATAAGTGGCCATTTGAGAACTATTTTTAACATAAGTTAAACCTTTTGTAAAGCAATTTCTGTTTTCTTAAGGGACATTCCTAGGGCTGCTGCAACATCACTAATAGGTATAGGCATCTGTTTTAATGTCATGTTCCTAAAAAGATATTTTTAAAAAAGATAATCGGAGAAAGATTATTAATAAACCAGTTATTGCTATAAAAGGGATGGATTAAATGTGTCAAGTGCCAAGTATGTCACAAAATATCTGTGCTACTTGGGACCAAGTGGAGCAGGAAGTTTTTTTGCTAGTAAACTTTTGTGTTATTATAGGGTTGGTTAGTTCTTAAAAATTAGTGAAAGGAAATGGGTGGAAGGGAGAGAGACATACATTTATATTAGTCCCATTGTATCAAGAAGAATTTGACAAATGGCTGATGATGTAGCTCAGCCCGGTTAAGGTGCCAAACGCAGACGCTCATCAGACACCATAAAAGGTGTTGGTTGATTTAGACAGCAGGACGGTGGCCATGGAAGTCGGAATCCGCTAAGGAGTGTGTAACAACTCACCTGCCGAATCAACCAGCCCTGAAAATGGATGGCGCTAGAGCGTCGGACAACCTCCCCGTGCGCAACGCCAATGGTGACCTTTACTTGCCAATGGTCTTAGTGCATGCGGGCTGGGGACGCCAGTGCCTTAATGTCTTGGCTGGGATGTGTTGTTACCGGCAACTTTCCCCAGGTGGAACCTTAGTGTCAGACCTCCCCGTGCGCAACGCCGATGGTGACCTTTACTTGCCATCGGTCTTAGTGCATGAGGGCTGGAGACGCTAAGCCCAGTGTGTCTTGGCTGGGATGTGTTGACCTCGACAACTTTCCCCAGGTGGCCCTTAAACCCCAGAACCTCCTAGCGGTCCGGGCGGACAACGGTAGCCTTGCTCTGGGCTAACGGCTAATCTGGGAGCACGAAAGTGCACAACTGCGAAAGCGTACCCACGACTGTGCGTGGCCGGCACCCCCGGCTTCCCAGTACAGGAACGCGAGGACTCTTGAGATGCGGCTTCGAGACCCTCTGCTCTTGGAGGGCCTTGAGCCGCCCTCGGACCATAACATGGCACTGAAAATGATGGATACGTAAAAACGAGATCCGTACGGCGCGGAACCCTCGACTACTAGTCTCGAAAAAACCCAAACCCCAGGAGTGGGTAAGGGCTTGCAAAACGAAATTTGGCGGCATCGTCTCTGACGTGGGTCAATCGCATCGGACCTTTACAGTACGCGTGGCGCTAGCGTGTCGCTGTTCGTCTGAAGGATTCCTAAGACCCACACCCGGCCGGTACTATGGGGGCCGAGGTCACCCTAGGTGCTGGCCGGCCTCATGTCTGGCAGAAGACAATAAAGACTGCCAAACTTGATCGATAACTGGTGACCCAAATAGAAAGTAACATTGGGCTTCCTTGCTCTGGGAGGCTCCCTGCCCTGGGAAAAATGTGAAATCTAAAAGTGTCTCTTAGGTAATGCCGCTACCTACGCCACCAGCCCACCCCGCTCTGGAGGGCACCTGAACGCTCTTAGGTGAATGGTGGTGGGATGCCCGCAAGGGAACTGCTAAACGCTCCCCCCGCTGCAGGACGAGCGCGGGAAGTGAACCCTGGTGTACTCGATACTGTGACCGAACGCTGGTATTGCACGGAGCCAGCCCCTCGACGGCAGATCGGGGTTTCGAGGAAAAAGGTACGCCAACCCACTCTCATTCCGAGAGATCAGACATGTCCGGCGGTAGGCACGCCCCGGCACTGGTTTGGCCTGGGTCGAGGCAGGAGAGGCAACTGAGCTGCTCTGCTTACTTGTCAGACCACCCAACCCGCCCCTCCCTGGGGCACTCGAAAAGCAAATGAATAAAGATAAGAAAAGGAATAAAGCGGGTCTGGGCAGCACCCAAACATGCCTCGATGGATGGTTAGGGGGCGGTAGGGCCGCCATCGTTAAAAGCTCGACTACTTGCCCCGGTGCCAAGATTTCAGTTGAAAGGTCTGGCATCGTAAAAATGGCTACTTTCGACCCAGCTCGAGAACCACTAAGGCGGAGCGAAGGCACTGAGTGTCCACCGCCTGGATTACCGGAAAAGCGAACAGATGGGAGTCGCGCCCCATCGCAGGTGAAGGCCAAGCTAGGTCAGGCAAGGCCCCTGAGAACGGTTGATTGCTCTGTCAACCCGACCCAGGCACGAGTGACCGCTGAACGGCGCTACGAGGGAATTCGCACACCCTCACAAGAGGCTGCGGCAGGTCGAGCCCAGTCCCTGACTAGTGATAATTGCTCTGTTGGCACGAAATCAGAACGTACGACCACGCGGAGACGAGGGGAGGCAGACCCCCAAAAGTGGCTGTGGCAGGTCGAGCCCAGTCCTCGGGTAACGCTGGCAGCTCTTCCAGCGGAAAACCGATGGTGACGACCAGCAGGGTACCGAGAACGGGGCTGGAAAGGTGGCTGGCTCCGCCCTGCGCGACGAAAGAGACTGGGAACTGTCAAGCCCAGCCCTCGACGATAAACGCTGATTGCTCTGTCAGCGGGAAGTCGAAAGTCATGGATCGCAGGTCACTGTTACCGGGTGCAGCCGAAAGCTCCCCGCCTGAGGTGGCCGGCACCAAGACTGACATAGGCAGGGCACTGCCAACGGGTGTAGCCGAAAGCTCCCCGCCTATGGTGCCCGGCGTGACAAAAGAGACTGGGAACTGTCAAGCCCAGCCCTCGGTGATAAACGCTGATTGCTCTGTCAGCGGGAAGCCGAAAGTTGAGGAGAGCAGGTCACTGTTTCCGGGTGTAGCCGAAAGCTCCCCGCCTGAGGTGGCCGGCACCACAACTGACAAGCGAAGACTCGGGAAACGCTCTGGTAAGGCTCAATTCAGGATTGTCCACCTGAATGTCCGGGGTCTCATCCCCAAGAGCCTAGAAGTCGCAAAACTTTTGAACGAGAATGACGTGGATGTTGCAATGTTACAAGAGTGCATCCTTGGACTTAGGACGGTCCACTTCACTGGCTATTCGTGCTTCCGCTGTGGGTGCAAGAACTGCAGGGGATTGGTGACCCTGGTCAGAAATACGCTAAATGCTCAGCCGAGCAGCGCCCACGGCTCACGCGGGAAAACGGATACGCTTGCGGTGGATGTTTATAAGGATGGGAGGAAGTACCATTGTGTTAACGTGTACAATCCCCCCAAGACAGAGCTCAGTCTAATAACAGCTGAGGATACTCTGCTTGGCACCTTCGTATGTGGTGATTTCAACGCCATGTCTCCGGCATGGGGCTATGAGCGCACTGATGCGGCTGGCCAGAGGATTGAGGAAATTTGTAATATTACAAATTTAGTTAGGTTGCAGGACCATGAGTCTGTACCCACCTTGCTGCACGGTGCGAGTGGGAGCGAAACGAGACCCGACTTAACACTCGTCTCGGCTGACCTGGCCTGTAACACCTCTTTCCGCGTGCTAGATTGCGTCGGTAGTGACCATAAACCCGTTCTCGTCTCAGTGGACATTCCTCCACCTGAGAGAAACCCAGGAGCTAAGCACAGGTGCTGGGTTTATTCAAAAGCAAATTGGGACGCCTTCGGGGCAGCAGCTGACGCTGCCTTGGAGAGGGTAGATACCGAGCGTGGAACAGTCGACGTTGCTTACAAGGAGATCACTGAAGCGATCTTAGGTGCCGCACGTAGGACGATCCCAAAGAGCCTCCCGAAACGTAAGTTCAGACCATTTTGGACTACAGCCCTTGCAAGGTTAGTTCGGCAAAGACAAGCCGCTCGAAAGAAAGCTTGTCGATTGAAAACGGCTGAGGCGCGCCGTGAGTACAATAAACTAACTGAGCAAGTAAAAAGGGCGTCTGCTGAGGCCAAAAAGCAGAAATGGACTGATACTTGCGAGAAGTTGGACCTAAGGGAGAGCCAAAAGACATGGAAATTGCTGAAAGACTTGACCCAGGCTGGGGCAGTTAGAACTGGTGCCCCGATGCAAACGGACTCAGGCCTGACGGCTAGCGATAGCAAGAAGGCCGAAGTGCTTAACAAGCACTTTGCAGAGGTCAGTAAGTCGAGTAAGAAGAGTACATTGTCCAAGGCACTGGATAAAGTCCGACGGGTCAAAGAGAAGGCTGAGTTTGGCACGGAAAATCGAGACACGTTCAGAGCCCCATTCTCTGCCAATGAATTGGCATACGCAGTCAGGAAGTGTCGCATGAGAAAGGCCCCAGGTAGTGACTTGATCAGTAATGAGATGATCACACACCTCGGGGCAGCGGGACAAGCAAAGCTTCTCCAGTTTGTCAATCGCACGTGGTTGACAGGAGAACTCCCTCAGAGGTGGAGGGAGGCTGTCATAGTGCCGGTACTTAAAAAAGGGAAAAAGACTGACCAAGCCGAAAGCTACCGTCCTATTTCCCTCACTTCATGTGTCGGGAAAGTAGCTGAACGCATGGTCAACCGAAGGTTGATGTGGTTCTTAGAGGAAAAAGGGCTCATTACCCCAAAGCAAGGAGGCTTTCGGCGGGGTAAGAGTGCGATGGACATGGTCACGCTCCTCGTCCAAGAAATAGCCGACGGCTTTCAGAGAGCTGAGTCAACGGCGGTAGTTTTCCTAGATCTCAAGCAGGCTTACGATCGAGTCTGGCGTCCAGGACTATTGTTGAAGCTACAGCGGTTGGGTGTCACCGCTGAGATGTACATTTGGTTACGCAGTTTCCTCAGTAATCGTACTATCATGACACGCGTTGGGAGCAGCGTGTCGAGGAAACGGACCCTCGAACAGGGTCTCCCACAGGGCTCTGCCCTCAGTTGTACATTGTTCCTAGCTTTCATCAATGACCTGCCTGAGTTTCTGGGATGTAAAAGCCTACTGTATGCCGACGACTTAGCGGTCTGGAAGACCGGAAAGAGTGCCTCAGTCCTTGAGAGAGCACTCCAGAAGGACCTGACTACGGTCGGCTGTTACACTAGGATGTGGGGGCTAGAGATTAACGTCTCGAAGACTGTCTACTCGCTGTTTACCATGGGCACGAGTATCCTCAAGGAGCCATTTAGACTGGAGGTAGAGGGTGAGGTTCTTGCTCTGGAACCTAAGCCCAAGTACCTGGGAGTAACACTTGACAGAAAGCTTACTCTCTGCACACATCTGTCGGAGGTTGCCCGCTGCGCCTCTGACAGACTGAATATTGTCAAGAAGTTGGCGAGCACGTCCTGGGGGGCTCGAGCAGATGTCCTGAGGTCACTGTACATGGGTGCAGTAAGGTCTCAGATAGATTATAGCCAGGTTGTGCAGGTCTATGGGTCTAAGTCCTCTTTAGAGGCCCTGGATGTTGTACAGAATCAGGCTCTCCGGCTGATCACAGGCACTTTTCGAACGGCACCCACAGCAGCGGTGGAAATCATGGCAAATGTGCCACCTCTAGGTATTCGTAGAGAGCAGGCCGTCTTGACCGCGTATGAGCGTTTCAGGCGGCAGGAGGAGACCTCTGTCCTAAGGGAGATGGTCGATGGCTGGGTGGAAAGAAAGCGGCTCTCGATGCAGTCTTTTATGCACCACGCAGTGAGACTTGCCTCCGAGATCAAGCTGCCGACTGACCGCCTAATGCTAGAAACTGTCTCAAGGCTCCCGCCTGGCGAGGCTCTCTACATGCCTGAGGTACGCACGACCCTGGTCGAAACCAATGCTGGGAACGCAAAGGATCGCCGAACCATCACGGATGTGGCTTTGGAGATGATTGAAAACTACTCGGGGAACGCTATACTGGCCTATACTGATGCTTCTGTATCCAGTAGAGACGGTCGGACAAGCGCCTCGTTTGGGGTTCATATCACTCTCCCACAAACTGGCTTTGTGAAAGACCATGCTGGCCTATGTGGGTCACTCTGTGCTTACGAGGCAGAGATGACAGCCATTACTGAGGCAGTGGACCACATAGGGGAGCTAATCGGTGAGGGTACTTTGCCTGCTCTGGACATTGTCATTCTCACTGATGCGCTCTCTGTTCTCCAAGCTGTAAAAGGGACAGGAGAATGGCCGCTTCTGCTGGAAGCCATGCTGATGGCAATACAGGGTCTTGTGTCCCAACATCATGTGCATGTGACCCTTCAATGGGTTCCCGGGCATGCGGACGTGCCCGGAAATGAAAGGGCAGACGGCATTGCCAAGGCAATAGTCCAGTCGTCAGTTTCCCAAGTGCTGCCCGTGAGTGCAAGAAAGAGCTCATTTGAGGCAGCACGTTCCATGATCTGCCTCTTTGGACAATCGAAGTGGTTCTCGGGCTGGGCTCATGGGGTTAACGGACTTAAGATCCGGCAAGTCCTAGAGCGGCCGTCCAAAACTGACCCGTGGTGGAAGCTCAGGCGTGTCGAGCAGGCGCTAATTGCCCAGTTCCGAACTGGGCACTGTCCTATTGGCGCGTACTTTGGGAGGTTGAGGCCCAATGTCGACACCCTTTGCAGACACTGCAGGGAAGTGGAGGAAACCGTAGATCATTTGCTATTCGAGTGCCCCGGACTGGCGGACCACAGGGTGGACCAGTCCGGAAGCCTGCTGGCCATCGGGCTCTATGGCAGTCTCCAGATGTTGAGAGACACAGCAGGTCTGATCTCACGGGCTCTAAGAGACTAAGTCTCAGCCCGCAGATAAAACTGAGAGAGTTCAAAGAGAGAGAGAGAGAGTAGCTCAGCAAGTCTGTGAGTAGACCAAACTCAAAGTTCTGTCCGCCACACGTTCAAATAATTACTCTTGCAAGTCATCAGAAAGTTTTGCTTTATCAACATTAATTTCAGGAAAATATTGCAGAATTTTATTTTCTGGATTCTGCAAATGATCATGAACATGATATTTATGTCCAAGTGCATTCTTTAGTTTAACTGCAAAAAAATCTAAAAAATGAAACTGACTCCAGCCTGAAAGTGATGTCGTACTGGATGTCAGCAGAATCCATACTTGCCTCACATCTGTGATGGCACAAAAAAAATCCCCAAGTATCAAATTAGAAAGGTATGCTCATCCTACTACGAAAAAAAATGCTTTTATTCGCTAACATAACTGTGAGGTGTAAAGCAGACATAATTTCACACTCTTTGGGATAGAGTCGTGAAAAAGGTTGAGAAACAAGGTTTTTAGGATATCTGCAACTAAAATAAAACTTTTGAGGAAAGACAGAAAGTTATTTAAAAAATACACTCTTACTTTTTTAGAGCCTCTGCAATATCTTCAAACCCAGTGGCAGTTACATTATTTCGGTCCCATAAAACTTTATGCAGCTTTGTATTTATTAAAAGAGCTTTAGCAAGCATTCGTGCGCCAAAATCACCCATTATATTTCCGCTGAAAAATTAAACAAAATTCTTTCATTAAATGTGATAGCATAAAAAGAAATTTTATTTTAAAAAGAATGATTAAAAACTCAAAAAGTACTAACAGAAAAATATACATTACCTTAGGTCAATTTCAAGAAGAGAATTGTTGCTACCTAAGACATTTATGATATAGGTTGTATCAGCTTTCAGTCGGGAATCTGCTATTGACAAAGACTCTAATTGCTGTTTAATATAAATGTATATTAAAATAAAGCTCATAAAGATATGGAGCATTTAACTTATTTGGTCAAAGCTAGACCAAATAAGTTATATTTAATATGACTAAAAGAATAGAAATTAAATGATTATTTTGAAAAACAAAGGCTTTCATGTATGATATATATAGATAACAAAGAGGTCAAATGCTATCTGTATCATGCACATCACTTAATATCTTTACATGAATCCATAAAAATATCTCATTATGTTGTTTACATCAAACTTAAATACTTTGAAGATAGCTTTTAATACTCACACAAGTTTCTTCCTGCAACATCTGTACTATTGTGTTCATCACTTCAGGCATGTTCCTGTCAATATAATTTAGAAGTCACTCTTTTATTGATTCTTATAAAAAATGACATCTTAAAGTATCATCTCACAGAAACCATGCACCTTACATTACTGGTTGACAAAGTATGTCATACAGCATATTTAATTATTTGTTATCTAACACTATCTAAATACAAGTGCTTTGCAGCGAAGTATTGTCTTAATATTTGTATTAAAAAGATAGTGAGTAAAATATACCAAAAATTATTTGCTAAAAATCTCTGGCTTTGAGATATCCAGATTTTAAACATTCATAAACATCAAAGTGTCTACTACTCAAATAGTGCCCTGTGAATCTAAGGTGTTTAAGGAGACATTAGCGGTTTTCACAGGTGGAAGAGATTTGGCCATTATGGTACAAACGAAAGTGAAAATCTAACGATTCTGCACAGCCATCAACTCACATGCAGAATCGTATGTGAAGGACTAAAGCATTTCACTCTTATAGAGTTCCTGTGTAGAATAATTATCTCATGAATATATCTTATCATACATCTTATGCAAAACTTACTTAGGCCTGATGTTAAAAAAGTTTCTTCCAATACAAAGAGATTTTAAATATGGATTCTTTGCTACTTCTAGCAAAACTGTCTTCATTTCAGTGTCAAAACCTATAATTATATAGAATAAATACACACAAAAATAAAAAACAGAGTGCTTGTTTAGAAAATAAAATCAATGCAGGAGCACATTTTTGTTTAATTTTTTAACATAAGTTCAAATATTAAACCACCTTTTCCCCCACACCCATCAATAGGGCAACATTTTAAGTTTTAACTTTATAACTGGGCAACATTTTAAGTTTTAACTTTATAACTGGGCAACATTAAAAGTTTTAACTTTATAACTGGGCAACATTTTAAGTTTTAACTTTATAACTGGGCAACATTTTGAGTTTTAACTTTATAACTGGGCAACATTTTGAGTTTTAACTTTATAACTGGGCAACATTTTAAGTTTTAACTTTATAACTGGGCAACATTTTAAGTTTTAACTTTATAACTAGGCAACATTTTGAGTTTTAACTTTATAACTGGGCAACATTATAAGTTTTAATTTTATAACAGGGCAACACATTAACTTTATAATGGGCAACATTTTAACTTTATAATGGGCAACATTTTAACTTTATAATGGGCAACATTTTAAGTTTTAACTTTATAACTGGGCAACATTTTAAGTTGTAACTTTATAACTGGGCAACATTTTAAGTTTTAACTTTATAACTGGGCAACATTATAAGTTTTAACTTTATAACAGGGCAACACATTAACTTTATAATGGGCAACATTTTAACTTTATAATGGGCAACATTTTAACTTTATAATGGGCAACATTTTAAGTTTTAACTTTATAACTGGGCAACATTTTAAGTTTTAACTTTATAACTGGACAACATTTTAAGTTTTAACTTTATAACTGGGCAACATTTTAAGTTTTAACTTTATAACAGGGCAACACATTAACTTTATAATGGGCAACATTTCAACTTTATAATGGGCAACATTTTAAGTTTTTAACTGGGCAACATTTTAAGTTTTAACTTTATAACTGGGCAACATTTTAAGTTTTAACTTTATAACTGGGCAACATTTTAAGTTTTAACTTTATAACAGGGCAACACATTAACTTTATAATGGGCAACATTTCAACTTTATAATGGGCAACATTTTTAAGTTTTTAACTGCGCAACATTTTAAGTTTTAACTTTATAACTGGGCAACATTTTGAGTTTTTACTTTATAACTGGGCAACATTATAAGTTTTAACTTTATAACTGGGCAACATTATAAGTTTTAACTTTATAACAGGGCAACACAATAACTTTATAATGGGCAACATTTCAACTTTATAATGGTCAACATTTTAAGTTTTTAACTGGGCAACATTTTAAGTTTTAACTTTATAACTGGGCAACATTTTAAGTTTTAACTTTATAACTGGGCAACATTATAAGTTTTAACTTTATAACAGGGCAACACATTAACTTTATAATGGGCAACATTTTAACTTTATAATGGGCAACATTTTAACTTTATAATGGGCAACATTTTAAGTTTTAACTTTATAACTGGGCAACATTTTAAGTTTTAACTTTATAACTGGGCAACATTATAAGTTTTTAACTGGGCAACATTTTAAGTTTTAACTTTATAACTGGGCAACATTATAAGTTTTAACTTTATAACAGGGCAACACATTAACTTTATAATGGGCAACATTTTAACTTTATAATGGGCAACATTTTAACTTTATAATGGGCAACATTTTAAGTTTTAACTTTATAACTGGGCAACATTTTAAGTTTTAACTTTATAACTGGGCAACATTTTAAGTTTTAACTTTATAACTGGGCAACATTTTAAGTTTTAACTTTATAACTGGGCAACAATTTAAGTTTTAACTTTATAACAGGGCAACACATTAACTTTATAATGGGCAACATTTCAACTTTATAATGGGCAACATTTTAAGTTTTTAACTGGGCAACATTTTAAGTTTTAACTTTATAACTGGGCAACATTTTGAGTTTTTACTTTATAACTGGGCAACATTATAAGTTTTAACTTTATAACAGGGCAACACATTAACTTTATAATGGGCAACATTTCATCTTTATAATGGTCAACATTTTAAGTTTTTAACTGGGCAACATTTTAAGTTTTAACTTTATAACTGGGCAATATTTTGAGTTTTAACTTTATAACTGGGCAACATTATAAGTTTTAACTTTATAACTGGACAACATTTTAAGTTTTAACTTTATAACTGGGCAACATTATAAGTTTTAACTTTATAACAGGGCAACACATTAACTTTATAATGGGCAACATTTTAACTTTATAATGGGCAACATTTTAACTTTATAATGGGCAACATTTTAAGTTTTAACTTTATAACTGGGCAACATTTTAAGTTTTAACTTTATAACTGGGCAACATTTTAAGTTTTAACTTTATAACTGGGAAACATTTTAAGTTTTAACTTTATAACTGGGCAACAATTTAAGTTTTAACTTTATAACTGGGCAACATTTTAAGTTTTAACTTTATAACTGGGCAACATTTTAAGTTTTAACTTTATAACTGGGCAACATTTTAAGTTTTAACTTTATAACTGGGCAACAATTTAAGTTTTAACTTTATAACAGGGCAACACATTAACTTTATAATGGGCAACATTTCAACTTTATAATGGGCAACATTTTAAGTTTTTAACTGGGCAACATTTTAAGTTTTAACTTTATAACTGGGCAACATTTTGAGTTTTTACTTTATAACTGGGCAACATTATAAGTTTTAACTTTATAACAGGGCAACACATTAACTTTATAATGGGCAACATTTCATCTTTATAATGGTCAACATTTTAAGTTTTTAACTGGGCAACATTTTAAGTTTTAACTTTATAACTGGGCAATATTTTGAGTTTTAACTTTATAACTGGGCAACATTATAAGTTTTAATTTTATAACAGGGCAACACATTAACTTTATAATGGGCAACATTTTAACTTTATAATGGGCAACATTTTAACTTTATAATGGGCAACATTTTAAGTTTTAACTTTATAACTGGGCAACATTTTAAGTTTTAACTTTATAACTGGGCAACATTTTAAGTTTTAATTTTATAACAGGGCAACACATTAACTTTATAATGGGCAACATTTTAACTTTATAATGGGCAACATTTTAAGTTTTTAACTGGGCAACATTTTAAGTTTTAACTTTATAACTGGGCAACATTTTAAGTTTTAACTTTATAACTGGGCAACATTTTAAGTTTTAACTTTATAACAGGGCAACACATTAACTTTATAATGGGCAACATTTCAACTTTATAATGGGCAACATTTTAACTTTATAATGGGCAACATTTTAAGTTTTAACTTTATAACTGGGCAACATTTTAAGTTTTAACTTTATAACTGGGCAACATTTTAAGTTTTAACTTTATAACTGGGCAACATTTTAAGTTTTAACTTTATAACTGGGCAACAATTTAAGTTTTAACTTTATAACTGGGCAACATTAAAAGTTTTAACTTTATAACTGGGCAACATTTTAAGTTTTAACTTTATAACTGGGCAACATTTTGAGTTTTAACTTTATAACTGGGCAACATTTTGAGTTTTAACTTTATAACTGGGCAACATTTTAAGTTTTAACTTTATAACTGGGCAACATTTTAAGTTTTAACTTTATAACTAGGCAACATTTTGAGTTTTAACTTTATAACTGGGCAACATTATAAGTTTTAATTTTATAACAGGGCAACACATTAACTTTATAATGGGCAACATTTTAACTTTATAATGGGCAACATTTTAACTTTATAATGGGCAACATTTTAAGTTTTAACTTTATAACTGGGCAACATTTTAAGTTGTAACTTTATAACTGGGCAACATTTTAAGTTTTAACTTTATAACTGGGCAACATTATAAGTTTTAACTTTATAACAGGGCAACACATTAACTTTATAATGGGCAACATTTTAACTTTATAATGGGCAACATTTTAACTTTATAATGGGCAACATTTTAAGTTTTAACTTTATAACTGGGCAACATTTTAAGTTTTAACTTTATAACTGGACAACATTTTAAGTTTTAACTTTATAACTGGGCAACATTTTAAGTTTTAACTTTATAACAGGGCAACACATTAACTTTATAATGGGCAACATTTCAACTTTATAATGGGCAACATTTTAAGTTTTTAACTGGGCAACATTTTAAGTTTTAACTTTATAACTGGGCAACATTTTAAGTTTTAACTTTATAACTGGGCAACATTTTAAGTTTTAACTTTATAACAGGGCAACACATTAACTTTATAATGGGCAACATTTCAACTTTATAATGGGCAACATTTTAAGTTTTTAACTGCGCAACATTTTAAGTTTTAACTTTATAACTGGGCAACATTTTGAGTTTTTACTTTATAACTGGGCAACATTATAAGTTTTAACTTTATAACTGGGCAACATTATAAGTTTTAACTTTATAACAGGGCAACACAATAACTTTATAATGGGCAACATTTCAACTTTATAATGGTCAACATTTTAAGTTTTTAACTGGGCAACATTTTAAGTTTTAACTTTATAACTGGGCAACATTTTAAGTTTTAACTTTATAACTGGGCAACATTATAAGTTTTAACTTTATAACAGGGCAACACATTAACTTTATAATGGGCAACATTTTAACTTTATAATGGGCAACATTTTAACTTTATAATGGGCAACATTTTAAGTTTTAACTTTATAACTGGGCAACATTTTAAGTTTTAACTTTATAACTGGGCAACATTATAAGTTTTTAACTGGGCAACATTTTAAGTTTTAACTTTATAACTGGGCAACATTATAAGTTTTAACTTTATAACAGGGCAACATTAACTTTATAATGGGCAACATTTTAACTTTATAATGGGCAACATTTTAACTTTATAATGGGCAACATTTTAAGTTTTAACTTTATAACTGGGCAACATTTTAAGTTTTAACTTTATAACTGGGCAACATTTTAAGTTTTAACTTTATAACTGGGCAACATTTTAAGTTTAACTTTATAACTGGGCAACAATTTAAGTTTTAACTTTATAACAGGGCAACACATTAACTTTATAATGGGCAACATTTCAACTTTATAATGGGCAACATTTTAAGTTTTTAACTGGGCAACATTTTAAGTTTTAACTTTATAACTGGGCAACATTTTGAGTTTTACTTTATAACTGGGCAACATTATAAGTTTTAACTTTATAACAGGGCAACACATTAACTTTATAATGGGCAACATTTCATCTTTATAATGGTCAACATTTTAAGTTTTTAACTGGGCAACATTTTAAGTTTTAACTTTATAACTGGGCAATATTTTGAGTTTTAACTTTATAACTGGGCAACATTATAAGTTTTAACTTTATAACTGGACAACATTTTAAGTTTTAACTTTATAACTGGGCAACATTATAAGTTTTAACTTTATAACAGGGCAACACATTAACTTTATAATGGGCAACATTTTAACTTTATAATGGGCAACATTTTAACTTTATAATGGGCAACATTTTAAGTTTTAACTTTATAACTGGGCAACATTTTAAGTTTTAACTTTATAACTGGGCAACATTTTAAGTTTTAACTTTATAACTGGGAAACATTTTAAGTTTTAACTTTATAACTGGGCAACAATTTAAGTTTTAACTTTATAACTGGGCAACATTTTAAGTTTTAACTTTATAACTGGGCAACATTTTAAGTTTTAACTTTATAACTGGGCAACATTTTAAGTTTTAACTTTATAACTGGGCAACAATTTAAGTTTTAACTTTATAACAGGGCAACACATTAACTTTATAATGGGCAACATTTCAACTTTATAATGGGCAACATTTTAAGTTTTTAACTGGGCAACATTTTAAGTTTTAACTTTATAACTGGGCAACATTTTGAGTTTTTACTTTATAACTGGGCAACATTATAAGTTTTAACTTTATAACAGGGCAACACATTAACTTTATAATGGGCAACATTTCATCTTTATAATGGTCAACATTTTAAGTTTTTAACTGGGCAACATTTTAAGTTTTAACTTTATAACTGGGCAATATTTTGAGTTTTAACTTTATAACTGGGCAACATTATAAGTTTTAATTTTATAACAGGGCAACACATTAACTTTATAATGGGCAACATTTTAACTTTATAATGGGCAACATTTTAACTTTATAATGGGCAACATTTTAAGTTTTAACTTTATAACTGGGCAACATTTTAAGTTTTAACTTTATAACTGGGCAACATTTTAAGTTTTAATTTTATAACAGGGCAACACATTAACTTTATAATGGGCAACATTTTAACTTTATAATGGGCAACATTTTAAGTTTTTAACTGGGCAACATTTTAAGTTTTAACTTTATAACTGGGCAACATTTTGAGTTTTTACTTTATAACTGGGCAACATTATAAGTTTTAACTTTATAACAGGGCAACACATTAACTTTATAATGGGCAACATTTCATCTTTATAATGGTCAACATTTTAAGTTTTTAACTGGGCAACATTTTAAGTTTTAACTTTATAACTGGGCAATATTTTGAGTTTTAACTTTATAACTGGGCAACATTATAAGTTTTTAACTGGGCAACATTTTAAGTTTTAACTTTATAACTGGGCAACATTTTAAGTTTTAACTTTATAACTGGGCAACATTATAAGTTTTAACTTTATAACAGGGCAACACATTAACTTTATAATGGGCAACATTTTAACTTTATAATGGGCAACATTTTAACTTTATAATGGGCAACATTTTAAGTTTTAACTTTATAACTGGGCAACATTTTAAGTTTTAACTTTATAACTGGGCAACATTTTAAGTTTTAACTTTATAACTGGGCAACATTTTAAGTTTTAACTTTATAACTGGGCAACAATTTAAGTTTTAACTTTATAACAGGGCAACACATTAACTTTATAATGGGCAACATTTCAACTTTATAATGGGCAACATTTTAAGTTTTTAACTGGGCAACATTTTAAGTTTTAACTTTATAACTGGGCAACATTTTGAGTTTTTACTTTATAACTGGGCAACATTATAAGTTTTAACTTTATAACAGGGCAACACATTAACTTTATAATGGGCAACATTTCATCTTTATAATGGTCAACATTTTAAGTTTTTAACTGGGCAACATTTTAAGTTTTAACTTTATAACTGGGCAATATTTTGAGTTTTAACTTTATAACTGGGCAACATTATAAGTTTTAATTTTATAACAGGGCAACACATTAACTTTATAATGGGCAACATTTTAACTTTATAATGGGCAACATTTTAAGTTTTTAACTGGGCAACATTTTAAGTTTTAACTTTATAATTGGGCAACATTTTAAGTTTTAACTTTATAACTGGGCAACATTTTAAGTTTTAACTTTATAACTGGGCAACATTTTAAGTTTTAACTTTATAACTGGGCAACATTTTAAGTTTTAACTTTATAACTGGGCAACATTTTAAGTTTTAACTTTATAACTGGGCAACATTATAAGTTTTAACTTTATAACAGGGCAACACATTAACTTTATAATGGGCAACATTTTAACTTTATAATGGGCAACATTTTAAGTTTTTAACTGGGCAACATTTTAAGTTTTAACTTTATAACTGGGCAACATTTTGAGTTTTTACTTTATAACTGGGCAACATTATAAGTTTTAACTTTATAACAGGGCAACACATTAACTTTATAATGGGCAACATTTCATCTTTATAATGGTCAACATTTTAAGTTTTTAACTGGGCAACATTTTAAGTTTTAACTTTATAACTGGGCAATATTTTGAGTTTTAACTTTATAACTGGGCAACATTATAAGTTTTTAACTGGGCAACATTTTAAGTTTTAACTTTATAACTGGGCAACATTTTAAGTTTTAACTTTATAACTGGGCAACATTATAAGTTTTAACTTTATAACAGGGCAACACATTAACTTTATAATGGGCAACATTTTAACTTTATAATGGGCAACATTTTAACTTTATAATGGGCAACATTTTAAGTTTTAACTTTATAACTGGGCAACATTTTAAGTTTTAACTTTATAACTGGGCAACATTTTAAGTTTTAACTTTATAACTGGGCAACATTTTAAGTTTTAACTTTATAACTGGGCAACAATTTAAGTTTTAACTTTATAACAGGGCAACACATTAACTTTATAATGGGCAACATTTCAACTTTATAATGGGCAACATTTTAAGTTTTTAACTGGGCAACATTTTAAGTTTTAACTTTATAACTGGGCAACATTTTGAGTTTTTACTTTATAACTGGGCAACATTATAAGTTTTAACTTTATAACAGGGCAACACATTAACTTTATAATGGGCAACATTTCATCTTTATAATGGTCAACATTTTAAGTTTTTAACTGGGCAACATTTTAAGTTTTAACTTTATAACTGGGCAATATTTTGAGTTTTAACTTTATAACTGGGCAACATTATAAGTTTTAATTTTATAACAGGGCAACACATTAACTTTATAATGGGCAACATTTTAACTTTATAATGGGCAACATTTTAACTTTATAATGGGCAACATTTTAAGTTTTAACTTTATAACTGGGCAACATTTTAAGTTTTAACTTTATAACTGGGCAACATTTTAAGTTTTAATTTTATAATAGGGCAACACATTAACTTTATAATGGGCAACATTTTAACTTTATAATGGGCAACATTTTAAGTTTTTAACTGGGCAACATTTTAAGTTTTAACTTTATAATTGGGCAACATTTTAAGTTTTAACTTTATAACTGGGCAACATTTTAAGTTTTAACTTTATAACTGGGCAACATTTTAAGTTTTAACTTTATAACTGGGCAACATTTTAAGTTTTAACTTTATAACTGGGCAACATTTTAAGTTTTAACTTTATAACTGGGCAACATTATAAGTTTTAACTTTATAACAGGGCAACACATTAACTTTATAATGGGCAACATTTTAACTTTATAATGGGCAACATTTTAAGTTTTTAACTGGGCAACATTTTAAGTTTTAACTTTATAACTGGGCAACATTTTGAGTTTTAACTTTATAACTGGGCAACATTATAAGTTTTAACTTTATAACTGGGCAACATTATAAGTTTTAACTTTATAATGGGCAACATTTTAACTTTATAATGGGCAACATTTCAACTTTATAATGGGCAACATTTTAAGTTTTTAACTGGGCAATATTTTAAGTTTTAACTTTATAACTGGGCAACATTTTAAGTTTTAACTTTTTAACTGGGCAACATTTTAAGTTTTAACTTTATAACTGGGCAACATTTTAACTAAAAGTAATATGAATTACTTACCATTGTTGCTAATATCCAATGTTTTAATGCCTTTAACCTGAGATATACATGAAGAAATGGCAGCTGCCCCTTGACCACCAAGCTCATTACTGCTGACATCTAAAAACATTTCCTTTACACTTTTATTACAGGATATACCAATTAATAGCTCTCTAAATATTTGAAGAAAAAAAAATTCAATCAAGCACATTTGTAGAAGTACAAAAAAAATTAAAGTACTTAAAATGAAAATGCTGAAGAAATAGATTAACAAATGAAATAAAAAAGAAGAGCAAAAAATGTATATAATACACACGTATATATATATAAATATAAATATAAAAACCATTTAACACTAGAACAACGGCAGCTGTCATTTTGACCGCAACGCTACTTCGCGGTTTAATTACTTCTAAACGGCTAACCCCAGACTATTGAAATTTTATGACTTTTCATAGCTTTATAATATTGTTAAAATTATAGAAGATTATTATTGTTGGTTTTATAATGATCGAAAATAATGACCGCCATACCGATTAATATCTAGTGAAGCTGTCAGCTGACGTCATCTTATTGCCAAAAGCACATCCATCGTTAGTACCATAATGCAGAATCGAAAAGAGTTGCCATCAATTAGTAAAGACACAACTCCAGAATGCTTTTCTTCAAAAGTACTCCTCAATGGTAAAAGAAATACCTTCACAATTTACCATTGCAAGCCAAAAAAGAATGTCTACATATTGAGTACCTATCACAAACATGTTGAAATTGGGGAAACAAAAAAAAAATAACTTCCCAAAACTGTAATATTATAATTTTTGTAAGTGTGGAGTGGACGTTCTGGACCAAATGAGCCGCCTGAATACAACGAGATCAGCATCACGAAGATAGCCTGTCTATATCTTCTACAATGTTCTGGACTTTGGGGCTATAAACACATTTATATTTTTTCGACTATACAACTCTTACAACATTTCTAGTCGGTCTTATATTTTGAAACTTGTTCATGAATTGAGATCGCCTTACTGTGCAACAAAAAAAAATTCCATCAGGCATTCCTGTGAAAAGTTGAGCAATGCTTGTTTTGTCTAACAAAACACAAGATTACTAATGAACAGAATGTGATTACTTAACTATATTTTTTTTTAAATACTGTTTATAATTCTATAGATATTGTGTCTTTGGTTGTTATACATAATAAAAATAATCATTATAGGACATAATTTATTAATGCTTACTGCAGCGGTCAAAATGACGGCTTCAGTCGTTAAAGGTAGTTCAAATAGTCCGTCATTCTAGTGTTAAAAAATGTCCAGCAGATCTAATGTAATGTACAACAAAAGCCAACACAAATGTGAGCATGAATCACAGATTGAACCTTTTTTTTCATAGTAAAATACATATTTGTGGGTTAAACTTTTTTTAAAATGGCTAAAAATATTTTCTAAAAATGTCCGAAATAAATTGTAATCTTCATTTTTTTTATCCACATTTTTGTTCCTGTTTTGTTTTGTTTTTGGTGTCTAGGTGGTTGAAATAGAACAATTCTTTGGGACTGAAACTACATTTTTTCCCCTTATTTACTGTGAAGAAAAAAATATGGTTCAATGAAAGGGGAGTGTGAGCTCCATTCCAGCTGATCTTCACCCATCAATGCATCAGGAAATGGAAATTCCAGCTCTGGCTGATGACTTACACTAGGCAGAAAATTAGACTTATATGTCCTCTTCATGTTCCATCTCCATTTCAACTGATCAGAAATTAACATATTTCCTGCTGTGGTGAGTCTTTTCATAGTTTGGCCCTGCTCTTACTTCACATTTTAGCAATTTTGTAATTTTTTAAAGAGTTAATAAATAATTTACTGGAACTTAAAATTTCACAACAAAGGTTGTTATATTACTCAAGATTGCTAAAAATTATTTTTATAAATAAAAGTATTCTCTTAAAACAATTTGTTTTCTTATTATGTCAAAGGAATAAATGTTTCATGAAGTAACATGAATAAGTCAACTTTTTTAGTTTCATAACACATAATACTTTTATCATCAGTGTTTTGAACTTTAAAAAGTCTTCACAATATGAAACTGGTTAACTTACTTCAGTGCTTCACTAGGTAATCTGCAGCTTGAAAAATCAACATACTCAAGACTACAGGCAGAAGTAAAAAACTGTTTCCAAGAATTGGGAATGACAACTTCCTTGGTTTTTTTATGAGTGAAAACAGTTTTGGATGCTTTTAAAACTGTCAAGTTCTGGCAACCTCTCAACAGAGGTTCACAAAGCTGAAAAATGTTGTATTTACTCTAATGATGGTGATATGCACATGAATGTCTAATATAAATTGATAGAAATAAACATGTCATATTTATGTTTTTAATTTCTGTGAAATCATGTATAAAAAAATGCTTTCTTACAGTATCTAAAGTGCAGTCTGTGGAAGATAAGTCTAAATAGCTGATTACACTAGGCTGTGCCAAGAAATTATACAGTCCCTTATAAATTGAAATAAAAACATATTATTGTCAGTATCTTTTACAATTATACATAATTTAGTACATACATTTAAAAAGAAAAGTCATGAAAAAACAAAAAATTATGGTTCATACATATTCTATTATATTTTTTTCTAGAAATGAAATCAACAATACCAGTAAGAAGTAAAACTAGAAATCACAAGTGAGAAGAAATGTAACTTACTAAAGGTCATCCCCTCTTTGTCCGTTATCATTAACTTTCAGAGTATTGAGGCATACTGTAATATTTTTTGACTGGGCTAACATTTCTCCAACTTTGTTTAAACATTTTGTACTGATGCCAGTTTTAGAAATGTCAAAATAACTTAAACCAGATGACAAATGCTTCAGGGCTCCCATGAGATGATAGAGTGCTATTAAAAAAAAAAGAGTTTAAAGGCATTATTATACAGCTTTTAAGTTACAGAAAATCTAGGGAAAAAATGGATTGGATCTAATTGCGGAATTATTATTGGTATAGGTGTGGCAGGTAGTAATAACTTTAAATGCTTTAGGCTGTTTGGTTAACCAGCCTGTTCTAACAATACAATAGGCCAAGTGTCAACTAAAAAAAAATCACCATAATAAACTGATTAGAAAAAAACTAAACCATAATAAATAAAACAAGTAAAAATTGTGTTAACTCATTTCAAACATAACTATCCTGCAAATGCATTGGTTATTGCATTTTCTTATGTAACCGGCAATATCATGGATACAAATACAGCCTAGCCAGATGGCTGACTATTGAGGTGGATATCTAATTTGGGAGTGCCGATTGCTGGGACAACTTTACCAGGGGTAAATCCTCATATCTAATTTGACCTATGAGAAGGACAGATGGCTAATAATCAAAGGAAGATAATTGTACAGAGTGTCAAATGGGGGACCTAGTTCATAACAATATAGTCTATTGTTGCTGGGAGATTTCAAATTATTGACACTAAATGTTATCACTGGTCATGTGATTGCTGACAAGTGACCTCATCCACAGATTGTTTATGAGTGAGCGGATCAAAGCCATAAGATTTAGCTGTTAGACAGTTAAAAATGAAGTCATGATGAATGAGCGACAGTGAGCCAATGTAGTTATAGTAGGAAACTATAAGTCTGGAATTGATTCAGAGCAAAGGATTTTATTTGTACATTTCTGTAAATAAGTTGCTGAATTAACTTGTTAGGAATACACTGCACGCTATTGTGTTTTACTTGTAGTGAAACCAGAAAGCCAGTGATGCAAATATAAATTTGTCACATGCGACCATCGCCTCTCTAACACCTAGACAATGACTGACACATTTATCTAAAAGTACTGCTAAACACCTAGACAATGACTGACACATTTATCTAAAAGTACTGCTAAACACCTAGACAATGACTGACACATTTATCTAAAAGTAAAGGAAAACTGCTGGTGAAATCACAGATATGATTTTAACGAAATTAGAAAATGACGGCTTAGATATTAAAAATTGCAGAGGACAGCCGATAATGCTGCCGTCATGACAGCACAGCGGTGTTCAAACTGTATTAAAGAAATAAATCCAAATGCAGAATTTGTAGCATGTACAAATCATTCTTTAAACCTGGCATGTTTACACGCAGCTTTAGCCATCAATTCCATCACATTTTTTGGAACTATCGAACTATTTTCGTTGTTTCCTTCTTCCACTCATAGATGGAATGTTTTACTTTCTGTCACTGGTCAAGGTGTTAAACGCAGTATAGAACTCGCTGAGCGCTAGAGCTGTCGCGGTAACTATAGTAAAAACATTTTTTTACATTTTAAGCGCTTTGGAAAATTGACATCTGAAGAAGAAAATAGTAAACGAGATCAGATGTTGGAATATTACTCAATTCTATGCAATCTTTTTCTTTTCTATGTTACCTTCATTTATTAATGACGCTCAAAAATACCTGCAAATAAAAGGGTTAAATGTCCACCAATGCCATATAAAAACTAAATTCTTTTGGTAAACACATTTCATGGAACAAAGAGAGATACGCTAGTACAAAACGCTGTTATAGCAGCCAAAATAATTCTCAGAAGAGTTGGAGATATCGACTGAGCGTCGAGTTAGAAGGAGAAAATATATGAGGGGGAAAATTCGCGAGACGTGGGGCTATCCTTAGAAGAAGAAGTACGAAGAGAAATGGGTGTTTTCATCTATGGACAGAATTGGTAAAGGAAATAAAAAGAATGCTCGATCAGTTGCATGGCACTGTAAGAAAATATTCGTGTATAATACCGTGTAACCTAATAAATGAAGAATTTGAATGTCAAATAAATGACTTGATTGGCATTGATAAAGAATGTTCCATATTGAAAGAAAAAGGATCCAGTTTTTATGGCTGTACCTACACTAAAAGAAGAGGCAAACATTGGAAAAACGGGGAGAAGGGGCCTCTTGATCTGCTAAAATTTCTCATTCAGCAGTATAGGTTGGAAAATTCTGTTCCCAACTTTGTAATTTGTTAAGAATTTTTTTTACCAATCAGTGTCGCTAGTTGCGAAAGAAGTATCTCAAAATTGAAGTTGATAAAAAAATTATCTTCGTTCTACAATGAGTTTGTTTAAGACAACAAAATCTTGCAATATTGTCAATAGAACAAGAAATTACAAATAATATAAATTTGAGAGCATTTTATTAATGATTTTTCTTAGTATGACAGCTAGAAGAGTAGATATTATATAAATATGTTTACGAGAATGTCTAAAAAATTACCTATGTATAAATTAATATTGATTAAATAAATTTAATAATTTATTTATGTGTATTAATTTATAAAAATCACTATTTGATTGACTTATAATAGAAAGGGCGGCAAACTGAGATCGGGCTCCGGGCGGCAAAAGTTCTAGGTACGCCACTGGTTAGAACAAACTGTAGGGCAGGGCCGTATGCAGGTCAAAGTAAGCAGGGAGTAACCAATACACAGCAAGGGGGCACCTTTTACTTTTCTTTATTTTTTCCTCTTTTCTTCTTTTAAGGGGGGCACCCACACCTAGAAGAGCGGGGCACATATGTTCCCTGGCGCCGAGGTTCAGGGGCGCCAAATGGTATATTTTACATATAATATTATATGGTTTTCTAATGGGGGCGCCAAAAGGTATTAAAAAGGTAAAATGCCCCGGGCGCAAGTTGCCTTGCCCCCTCTCGCTACGCCTCTGGTTAAATGACAGTGCCAAATTACTAAACATGTATGACAATCTGTTCACTCAAACAATTTTTTGGGGCCTCCTAAAAAAAAGGGGGTCCTAAGCTATAGCTATATATAAATCCTATAATTGTTGATCAGCCTCATTCCCTTCTTTTTAATTTCTCATCTTTCAATGCCTTCATAGTAATAAAGTTTTATTTCTGGAGTTTAAAAAACATTTTTTTGTTTGAATTCATCCACAAGGTTTGAGCTTTCACAGACTAGATATTGCCTGGCGTTGCCTGGGAATCTAGTGTGTTAAACCCTTCCAATTTAATTAGGTGCTGATTTATGCCAATTCTCCTAATGTGCAGAAATGATCTACATTTCATACGTCAAAAGATGTGGCTGCCATAAACCAATTAACCATCATCAAAAAGTAATCCATCGAGGGAACAATAACCCTCCAGTACACAATGTTAACAAACCATAATAACTGAGCATGATTATCAAATGCGCAGCCGATTTACGTGAAATGCGTAGCCGATTTACGTGAAATCAAGTGCAGAGTTGTTGTTGTTTTTTTTTATTTGACGTCTATTTATAGTTAAAATCAAAACATTAAAAAAATGCACTGAAAAGTAAAAACAAGCAATTTAAGTCTTTTCCGTTTCGACAAAGGACATTTTAGAGCATTTTCGTACGTAGGGTATATGGCTACGCCGGACGAAATCCGTATTTTTTTTCCGGGTTACAGCCATAGATTTTGGTTCACGTATATTTTATTAAATAGAGGAAGTAATCATGTTTAATAACTGTTAAGGCAACAAATGTAATGATTACGCCCCTTTGATTAGCTTTTATTATTTATATTTAAAATATAAGCAAAACGGTACTTAAACGCCCCCTTTTTCGGCCCTCAGAGGTCAGATCGCGAAATGGACTTTTGATGTACACTTGGCAGGCCAAGTTCCACAAAATGATATATGCATCATGGGTCTCGGACTTATGGTTGCTGGTTTCGGGCAGATCCAGATTTTTCTGACTGTATTTTAAACTGAATAATTGCTGTATTAATTCTTTACTTTCGATTTAATGCACACTGGAAATGATTATTATATATGATTATATTATTATTTAATATTTAGAACTTTTACATTTCAAAATAAAAAAAACACAGAAACTATTTAAAACTGTAGATTTTTTAAAAGAAAATCAATCAAGACGCCATTTTTTTAATGTTTTCGTGACCTCGCTGGTCAGGATTACTATCAAATACTATTGTTTCTGGAGGTCGTTATTTATAGAACGGATTCCCCACACGGACGGACGGAAGCTGCCACAGACTTAGCTGCTTTATATAAGTTAGATAATGTACTGTTTTCTTGATCATTTAGTGATTTTAGCTCTAATTTCTTCTTGATACTATTTCATCAAGGACATTTTTTCCAATTATTGACTTACCATTAAAAGTTATATTTGTTTTAAATATTTTATTATCTTTTCATCTATTTCTCTATTATTTCTTTAACAAGAATTTGAATGTCTGTTGTTTACTTAATATAATTAATAAAAAAAATGATTGAAAAGTTCATTAGTTAATTCTGTAGTTTTGAAAGAACAGACTCCTTCATTGGACTGTGTATATTCTCTTATTCACTCCAAAAGTTGCAAGGCTTTACAATATATAACCCACATTCAAAATTGGTCCAAACAGGTTACATAATATACTGCTAATATATATTTTTCAAACGACATAAAACCTTTTCTGTAAGCCAAAATGATTATTATTCTTTTTCTGATTTGAAACATGTTTAATTAAAGTTGTGATGTTCAAACTCGAATATATTTCAATACTCAAACTGAACTAATATTAATAATACCACCAATATGAATAAGCAAAACGTAATGCAGTGGTAAGAGATATTTAATTTTAAAAAGTTGCATGATTCCATGGCTATCATTTTCCTCTTTCAAAAACCAGAGTTTAAAGAAGTAATGTATTACTACTATAGTAGCCAAGGCAAAAAAGGTATTCCTTCCAACTAGCACAGAAACCTTCTATAAAGTATTGAGTTGTTCAGCGTCTGATGAAGATTATTGGTATTTAAAAAATGGTTCTGGCTTAGATAATAGTGAATTTAAGCATTGACTAAAAATAACAGTTATATTACAACAATAATTGAACAAATATCCATTCAATAATAGTTATGTTAATTCGGTCGGCCTACAATCTACTATATGTTTACATTGACAACCAATTACCGATCACGTGACCTGTTATATTCGTTTAAATTTGAAATAATAAAACTATCAAACAACTGTAAAAAAATATATACAAGTCAAATTTGATATATAATCTCTTAGAAAATATTATTATCTCTCTTAATCTCTTAGAAAATATTATTATCTCTCTAAAAAAATAGGCCAGAAAAATAATAGAACTGTCCGCAAACATGAGGGGTATCGTTCAATATACACAATCATCAAAATGGCCTTGAGGTTTATCAAATTAAAGTTATTATAACTACAACAATAAACATTTCCAAAGAAATATAGTTAAACGAGTAATGAACAAATAATGTAACTATTTATCTACAAATTTTTTTGGTTTTTACTTACCAACTAGGTGTTTATAAAGTTCAATTCATTGTGACTGGTGTAACGTTGCCAACTTGATTGTCGGCCATTTTCACGGTCGTGCAAGAATGGGTGAAAATGTGTGTTGTATGCTATTTCTTAGCGCACTGCTTACAAATTAAATTTTATTATCGTATATCAAAAGAAAATGATGGGCTTTCTACCGATACTTAAGAAAAAACCTACAAAATTAAGAAATCATATAATAATTTACTTTTATTATGATTTTTTAATATTAAAAATATTTTTAAATATAATTTAATTAAATGTTTAGTATGGTTGTAAAGGGCATTTATTTTTGCTTACATTGATATATTTGACACTACTGTAGGATGAATGGCGCAGGAGCTCAAGGAGATTGAAAAATAGGATAGTCAAATTAGATCGCTCTCGGTTTGCAAAAGTGACTATGATGGCTTACATTTAAAAGATTCAACCTTTATTTTGAATTAGCATTATTCAAAAAATTACAGATTATTGTAGGGCTTACAAAATACTTTAAAATGGTATCATTGTTTTTGAGGTTTGATCAGTTTTATAGAGAAATCATTAAGTTAAAACTATCAATATATTGATCACAGTGACGCCTTATAACTTTGTACAGAACAGCATCTCTAACAAACAGAAGGATATTCTTTCATTCTATTTTATTAGGTCTCAACAAAAATGACAGCTATTGTAGAGGGATCAACTCAGTCCAAATCCTCACAGGTTAATGCAAAAATATCTCCAGACTTGTCATGGTTTAGAGTGTCAATCACATAATTAGCTATGTATCTATCAACTATCACTTATGCAAACTTCATCTCTAATTTTCTTTAGGGTCTTTTCATAACACAAAGCAATATACTTTTTTCTTACAGTTGACTCTGTAGGAATTAAAATCGCTTTACATCCTCACTTTGACATTGGCCGGTCGCACCCAGTGTTTACATTGGCTGGCCAGTATAAGACATTGTTTCGCTGGCCAATATCTGATATTGGGTGTGTGGGTATACTTGTGTAAGTTGCTGACCTATACATAAACAATGGTGCATAATGATGTTTTGGATGTTAAGTGAGAGTTGTTGATATGAATCTCCAAATACTGGATTGTTGTGTTATGGGCTGGATTTATAAATTTAGTTTTGTGTACTGTTGAGGATCTATGTTTAGATGATAAATCTATACCTAGGTACAATAGTAGTCTATATTATCGGCTAAGATGAGGTATAAATTCAAATAGAAAAGGCTGTATGTTATGCACAGTATGAATGCTTATAGGAGTTAAAGGGGGATAACTGAATTGAGTGCGGACTATGAGTGTGTGGGTATGTATATGTGTATAAATGACCAAACAAACAATCAGTAGTGTGTAATGGAAAGGACTAGGTGTAGTCTCAATATAATAATAGATTTGTGATGGTGAAGTGAGAGTTATTGATTCAATGCTAAAAATCATGAGTGTTAAATAAAGGACTTGCTGTATAAATTTAGTGTTGTGCACTGCTGAAGATACAAGATACAATACAACTTACCTGTACAAATGCTTGCCACCTAGGAGTAGAAGGAGTACAAGTACTAATATAAACAATACATATTTTTTAAAAATCAAATCATTTCATAACCTTAAAGAAAGCTTGGAACTAATTTTACATTTTCAAAATTAGCTTCTTTATTACAAACTTGAGAAGCAGCCATTTCACTCTTAGCAACAAAAAAAATATAATGGCTACAAGTGTTTCTATCATTTTAAGACCAATAAGCTACTTCCCTTTGGCAGTCAAGAATAAGACTTAATTCCTTCTCATGTTTCAGTCAGATTTTAATGTAATAATATAGTTAGCAGATACTGATTATTTATCCCTTTCTGCCCTGTTTCAATATAATTATAGTTTTCAGTATTATTGCTAACCTCAAGCCAAAAGTAATCCGTAAATTAGTGAAATTTTTGTAATGTTTTTGCTAATAAAGTCTAGGCTAAAAACCTAATTTTAAAAGATGAAAACCCCAGTTTCTTTAATTCTTCTTTAGTTAACTTACTGTGAAATTATATTGACCAAAATAAATGTGTGCTGAATTGTATCTCTTGTATTAATGAAATGACAAGATTTTAACTTTAAAATATTACAGACTTTTATGTCTTTCAAACTCTTTTCATTGTTATTTTTATTATTAGTTAATCCTTATTGCTTCTCACACATTTATTTAGTCATAGTAATTTCATAAATAATTGTTTGATATAAACCTAAGTAATTCTTTTTTAATTCTAGTAAATTTTAATAAAAGCCTTTTTTTATTCAGTTTTTAAAATATTCATTTATTATATGCCGGTTTTTAATAACTGACGATCCCTAGTCATACTTAATTAAATATAGCTTTATAAAATTGTACATGTAGCATTATTAATGGTATTTCAATAATTTTTATTTTGTGATGTCCTGTGTTGCACGTTTGACATTTATTGGACATAAGTTTAGATGATTATAGAAATAAACTTACATTCATAAGATGATTATAGAAATAAACTTACATTCATTAGATGATTATAGAATAAACTTACATTCATTAGATGATTATAGAAATAAACTTACATTCATATTATTCAGTAATTTTTGAAAACAAAGGTATATACAATTTGTTAACACATTCATAAAAAGGCGTTGTGTTTAAAGCATGATGGGGGGCTCAATGTTTAAAAGTCTTTGTTAGCGGTTCTCAACCGGTTTTACGCTTAGTCCAAGGAGTACAGAAAGGTTATGCAGGTTTAGCAGCAACAAGTAATTTTTGTTTAAAACAGCCAAGAGTTTGAAGAAGATCACCAGTTTGCTGCGTGAATCAGTCGCAAAAAAGGTTGAGAACTGCTGGTCTATGTCAATTAATACATAAAGAATCAAATTATGTCTGAGATCCACTTTTATTATGTAAAACACTTACAAAAAGGAGTGAATTAAAAAACTATAGTTTAATGGTAATCTGGTTTGAATGGAAAATAAGAATTTAATTTTTATTTTATTTCAACAGACAGCATCAGAGAAGCAGTGGATAAACAAGTGCAATTCTCTCTAATGAAACTAATAAAAATGGAAATAAGATCTGACAGAAGTGAAAATAGAATTTTGGTAAATTTTTGTGTTTTAAGCCAAATTATTTTAACCCAGTTCTTGGGTTAGGCTAGTATGTCTTAAGATGCTTTTTGCAACAATATATATATTCAAATATATGAAGCATTTGGGTATAGTACTAGCAACACATCTAATTATGGCCTGTCTACAGAAACAAATCTTCCTTTATGTCCCCCAATGGATAAGAGAATCTAAGTTATTTTCTAAATGATGCATTTAGTCTGGTTTATAAAGTTTCAATTGATGTCTAGAACAACATTTTTTTTTCTGTCATAGTTATTTTTTTAATATTATTTAGTAACAATACAGTGAAAGAATATTATTTTCAAAAGTATTTTTTGTATTTTAGAAGCATATGCTCCTAAGTTATAGCCTTATACTTTTATTTTATAATCTAACTCAGATGTTCTCAGACTTTTACACTTTTTGACCCACTATGAAATTTGTTTTGATTTAGCGACACACAAAAAATGTCGGTAAAAGAAACAATAAAGAGCTTCGCTAAGTTTACAAGTGACCTGGTTTTCGAGTGTTTTACAAGACAAACACATATTGAAAAAAAAACATTTGCCCTGATAGGCAAGCAATGTCTAATAAGATGAGCTAAATTTTTTGCATTATAAACTCTTACTGGATATAAAAGCGAGGATTTGCAGTACCAGTAGTACAGATTTTCTGCTAAAAACAAAAGTGTTGTCACAGTTGAGTGTGTAGTGCAGTAACTGCAACTATAACCACAATGAAAAAAATATAGTGAGAAATCCCTTTTGTTAAATAAAATTAAGGGATGTGTGTAAAATGCTAGAAACTTCATACAAGTAAAGCTTAGGGCTGGCACTGAATCTATTTAGCACAAAAAAGATACAATTTCTGGTAGTTCCAGGTTAACACCAAAGAATTAGAAAAAGATTACGATGAGCAAACATAAACCATTGATTATGTTAGTAAGAGCTAATGACATCCTACACTTTGATTATGTTAGTAAGAGCTAATGACATCCTACACTTTGATTAATATTGGTTACTTTATATTTAAAAATTGAAATAATAAAATCTTTATTATGTATAAAAATAATTAAATTTTCTAAAATAATTTAGTTTTCTTAAGAGTAAATTAGTTTTGAAATACATGTAGATGTTTTTTGGATTACAAGCATTTTGATGTATTTATAAATTGGTATGTTTTTACAAATGCTGGATGAATTATTTTCGTAAACTTAGGTACTTGTTTTAAAAAGCAATTTGTCCTATTCTAAGAATTACACCTCATTTAATAAGGTGTTTTAAATTTTTTTTTATAACATCATATTAGTATTAGTATATAACAAATGTTTGTAATTTATAATGAATAGAGTTTGTTAGTTGATATTTTTCTATCTTTACTCTTCATTACAACCACAGCACGGCCAAAAACCATTTTTAATGTTTACTTTTTTTTGCAACCCACACTTTTAAAATGGTTTAATGCCATTTTTTTCTGTTTTCGACAGGCGTTTTCTGCTTTTCGATTATATATTCTAACAGCAAAGGTGCCATCAAGAGTAAGTTTTATATTTTTATATTGGTTCAGATCATGTATTGGTTCAGATCATGTATTGGTTCAGATCATATATTGGTTCAGATCATGTATTGGTTCAGATCATATATTGGTTCAGATCATATATTGGTTCAGATCATATATTTTCAGTTCAAGTAGCAATGAGATCTACCATGAATGCTTTTATCAATAAATGATAATTTTTTAATGGATATTTCATCTTAGCTCTGCTGTAACAGCTGAAACATTCCATTTATTTTGTCACTTCATAAGAATATTATTTAGGAATGTTATTAAAGTAGTCTTAATCTAGTTAAAAGAAACATTTTTTAAAGACATTAAATTTTAATAAAATATTGACACAGCCATAGAGCTCAATTTTCCATTCTCTCTATAAGGGAATGAGATGATCACATGATCATATGATGATACTAAGAAATAGAGCACACAAAGGTAACAATATACTATGTATATAAGCAACAAACAGCTTGATTTCTCATTTAGTTTTTGTGTGTTGTTAAGCTCCACTAAATATACTAAAGAATATATTAAGGAAAACCTTAAGCTACATAAATAATGAAACAAATTTGGTTATGAACTCCATAGAACAACACATATAACTATCATTAGACTGTTGATCTTAAGACTTGAGAATAGATAAAAAACACATCATTCTTGAATGATTTACAATTTCTTTTTTTTGTGTGTAACATTTGATCTTACTTATTTATTGCACAATTGTTACAAAATTGATAGGAGGCTTCCATGCAGTAACATAAACAAATGGGTTTGATGTACTTATTTATCTTGCAGGTTTCATTTTGAAATTCTACACATAATGGACATAATGCGCAACAACAACAACACGTTAAACTTTAATTAGGCGCATTTTCACAAACTTTGGTAATCTGCTTCCATGCACTAACAGAAACCAATGTACATACTTATTTAGGAGTTATGATGCTGTGGAAGGAGTGATTGGTAAGATAAAGAATGGGGTCCTGGAGAAGATGGGGTGGATAATGGACTTGGGGAGGTTTCTGTGGAAGTAGGGATGTCTAAATGAACTGAAGGGCCTAACTGACAACATCGTTTACTAAGAGATCCTTACACAAATAATTACATAAAACCTAACTGACAACATCGTTTACTAAGAGATCCTTACACAGATAATTACATAACACCTAACTGACAACATCATTTACTAAGAGATCCTTACACAAATAATTACATAACAAATAAATATTGGAAGATATTCACCCACTCTAAAAAGGCAGACTGAGTCACAGCAATGCGTGGCCAGATAAAGTTAGATAAAAATAAATGATTTCCTTGACTTAGAATATGTACTTTTACCTGACTAAATAAAAGCTGCTTAGGTTAGGCTTTGCCTAATCAGATTTCTATCAATTTAATGATCAAGAAAGAAAAAAAAATATTAAAATGTGAAGGTTTTTATTCTTTGACTCTAAATGTACAATTATCTAATTACTTACTTAATTTTCTTATAAGAATAGTGTTAATCTTAAATCACTACAATTATCTAATTACTTACTTAATTTTCTTATAAGAATAGTGTTAATCTTAAATCACCTGATCTTTTTTTATTAGAATAGTCAAAGTAAAGAAAAGATCCCCAAAGGACTTATCTTAGCAGATGAAAGTTAAAAATTATCTGTTTCAGTTTGTGTGCAGTCCTTTTAAGGATGAGATGAAATCTCTAAGATCCAATAAGCCACTAATGGAATGATTTTTTTTATGGTTCCCCTCTTTCATCCCTACCATAGTCGATAGAGCTTTGGAGGCACCGCAGGAGATTTAGCAGGGAGTTTAACTATGACTTGAAATATCCATTGGTCCTCACAGGAGATTGAACAAAGGATCCTCAGCTTTACTGTCAAGTGCTTTGCCACAGTAGCCATGGCACAATGCCTAGCAACCTTTACTTCTCCAACTTATGTTAGGTACCCATTTAAAACTAGGTGGAACTTTCACCAGGACCTTAAAAAATTCAGAAGCTCAAGTTCCTGGGACCTCTAGGTTGACAGCCAAACACTCTACACTTAACCATCTATTTCCATATTACAATAATGTTTTCCTCAAACAACTTACATAAAGTATGATGATGGAGTATTTTTTTTTACCATTTGTTATGGAAATTATTAGTGATGGAAGACTTGATACAATTCCTGGTTTCATAGATTCATTAAAATAGTAATAGAAAACAGACATTCACTCAGCTTCTTTTATTCAAAAGAAGCACTTGTTCTTTTATTCATCTATGAGAAGTGCTGTGTAACTATGTATTTTGGTTTAAGTATTCAGCTATGTAAAGATTTTTTGGCAATAAAGTTAAATTACCTAAACTTAACAAAAATGAGCGCAATTAAGCATAAATATAAAAAATATAGAGCTAAAATTGGAATACCATTTTGATTACCTGCTTGATTTCAGGTGAGTGGGAAACGTTTTAAGATAGAATTAAATATCCTGTATCACATGTCACGTTCATGACAGCCATTCTTTGAACAGACTATCATACATTACTGTAATCAGATACACTTACAGATACATGCACTAACACATATAAACTTTTGACAGGAGATACATGTCTACACATGCACACATTTATTAGTAGGAAAGATAAATCTATCAAAAAGAGATACACACATTTGCAGACACTTTTATTTACAGGTAGTAAAACACACACACACTGACACACATAGTTATCAAATGACTGGAAATGATTATCCAATATAGATACACATAGACTCAATCACACATACATCTATTGAAATGGAGACACATCCTTTGACAGAAAATACGGTCAAACCTTCTGATACATATAGACAGGAGATACATACTGGCTCTCTGACACACAAAAATATCTATTGAGAGGAGATACATAATGTCTTATTGACAGATCTTTTCACAAGATACAAACTCACCAACATATACACACATCTTTTTACAGGACATATAAACTCATTAACATATACATGTACATACATCAATTGACAGGAGATGTTGTCTAAGTATGTTAGTACACTACCATGTGTAAAAGTGACATCAAAAGTCTCACCAATACCATAACATAGCTTCGTATGGTTACCACCATTTATGCACATGATGACAAAATACCATATAGTGTGGAAATATCGTAAGCTTAAAGCATGACATATCTCAAGAACTAATTTTTTTCTTTCGACAAAATGAACTTGTATTGTTTGGTGTCATGCATTGCATGATGTCTTTTCTTGTCATAATACGTATGTCAATCAATTTATTGGTGTGATACTAATCTAGAGGATGTAATGATGTGAATGCATTACAATATATATGCACACATTTCAACTATATGCTTAACAGATGACATTATTACTTTACCACTTTGCATGCAAATAATATGAGGAACTGATTTTGTAATCGAAAATTAGGTTGAAAATCCTTTAATTCGACTTGAATACCATCAAAATTTACTAATTCTTTCAATACTCGTAGTGTGAGCACCGAAAGTCCTAGAGTCTAAAACATGATTAGGGAACATTTTCAGAGTTGAAAAGAATATACATTTAGAATTTTTTTAAATCCATTATTAGTGGTTAATTCTAATGTATTTTATCATGCTATCTTAACAAAAGTTTTCATGTTGGATGCATATCTTTTTTAAAGATTCTTCTAAGGTTTTTTTTTGGCAGAATTTTTTTTTTTTATTATATAAGTATAAAAATATATAGTTGATTGGTTTGGCAGGAATTATTTATTCCAAAGTAGTATAACTATCCTTCTGCATTTTGATGTATTCAGATATGTATATGATCTGTTGGCTGTGGTCAAGGTGCATTAATTCTATAGAAGACACAATCTGATCAAATAAAATTTGCTTAGATAAGAGAAAATACTAATTGAAGAATCTGGCTGAAACAAAAAGTCAGAAATATTTATTTTTGAACTCTAGCTGCATCCAGAAAAACATTCAGCAAACCTTTCTCTTTATAAGCCATTTTGATTAATGGACATGTTACAATAAAATTATCTTTATATTACATATATTATGACTTTTTAGATATAATTAATTAGTACTAGTAGCATGATTTTTTAAGGCTATTATATATAATTATTTTGAACTAAATTTTTTTCCTTCTAGCTTGAGAACAGTTTTCATTTCCTAGAAATAGAGAGCATTGAAAGTAAAAAATCCAACCAGGTAACTTGATAAGTTCCAAAATATTTTCAGTTCACAAAGATTATATTAAAAAAAATGTTAAATTTGCAACAGATTTTATAAGAAATGATTTTGGCTTTCAAGTTTAATATTTAGCACTTTTATTACACTTGATACTAGATATTTTTAATACATGAAAAAAAAAATCTTTTTATTTAGAATGTTAAAAAAATGTTTTTTCTTTTTATTTGTATCTATAGTTAACTTTGATTGTGGATGGAAAAGTGATTCAGTTTTTTAGTGACAATTCTTCTGGTGACATTGATCAAATTATTACACATATTGGTATCAGTCTGAAGAATGTTTTTACTTCTTATCCTTTAGAGTATGTTAAATCCTGGTTTATTGCTATTTTCAATATTTCTATTAATTTAGATCATACTGTTACAGAATTAATTACATTATTAAAAGGGAGTACTTTATTTGTCTAATTATGATTTCTAAATCCTCACTAAAGGACATAAGTATTTGTTAAGATGGCATGATGTTTTTTTTCACTTTAGCAGGTAAATTAAGCTTACAATTGATTAATATGTAATTGTTTTTTTTTTGTTAACTGTTGAACTGTTTCTTTCTCAGACGTTTGTTTCTCAAGGTAGATTTACAGCCTGTGGAACGTTTAAAGACATTGACAGACAATATTAGAACCATGCACAAGAAAGACTCTGGATCATGTGGAGGTTTTACAGAAATGTATCAGTGCATGTGTGATTATCATTCTCAGCCATTAAGAGATGAAGTTGTTTGGGTGAATTTTTTTTCTTTGACAAATTTGATTAACATTGCATATATTCTTGAAGTTGATTATTGTATGTACCCTAAACAGTCACAACCTCTTTTAAGCTCCATACCTTTTTCCCATTCATCTGAATACAGTAAAAAGTAGCAAAACATTTGTAGGAATTGACAATCGGTCTCATACTATGAACATTTTTTTTATTACTAACTTAAAGTTCAAAATACATGTAAATGAAAAAACATAAAAATTGAGTAAGATTTCCTGAACGAAATTCATTACTAAAAATGATGCCATATCACTTTTATACTTTGCATCTTTTTTTAAAAATCGCTTTGAGCTTACTGAAAGTTGAAAATCAGCATGTGACATTGACAATGTAATTAAATGTAATCAAAATGTATTTTTAAAAAAAGAAAGAGTAACTTTATTTATTTTTGAGAAATGTGTACATTTAGACATGCTCTGTTTTTTTTAATCTTCAGGACATAGATACAATATATTTATCTCATGATTGTAGAGAGTTAAGACTGCAAGATTTTGACCATTTAAGTGGAAAGTAAGTGAAATTTTTTTTTTAAGAACCATTAGCTTTGTAGTTTCAATGACATGTTTAAGTAAATTACCAAATAAAATATTAACATTAAGTAATTTAATTTTTACTTTTTTCTTTTTTTTAAATAAAAAAGGGATTTGGTGCCTATAATTGGAGCATTGGAGCATAATACTTGGTTCAAGCAGTTAAATGCTAGTAATGTGAAATTGGTACATTTTTTTTTTCACATGAAGTTGTTAACTATTTACATCTTTTGTGCTGATACATGTAGCAAGTTTTAATTAAATGCTTTTTTCTTTTCTATTTTTTTCAATGAATAATTAATCCATGATATCCTTCAATATCTTTTTAGTTGCATGTATTAATATTAATAATGGTAATTTTTTTTGATAATATGATTGTTTTATTTTGTATTACTGTAAAATTAAGTCAGAAGTCCTTTAAGATTACTATCTTGGGATTTTATATGCTCATTATTCTAAATTAACTCTTAAAAAGCTTAATGGTGCACAAATACACAATATGATCCCAATATGTGAATCATCAAATGTACACATTATGCCTTAACCTTTTATTACTAAATTTAATAAACCTTAATACCTTTTTATCAGAAACATTTGTTGCATTTTAAAATCTTTTTTCAGAGTTTGGAGGCATGTAACGAACTTATAAAAGTGATGAAACGAAACTCAGTACTTGAAGAAATAAACTTAAGCAACACTGGAATAAAAATGTATGTAAATAATCTTATAATTTCTTTTGAAATATTACAATGCCACAATTTTTAACAATGCTGATTTAATGTGGATTCTTCACAAAACTCTCAATTCCTATTCATGTATTCATTAGTAAACAGTGCTTTTAGTTGAGCTATAGAGAAGAATTTTGTTATAACGATAAAGAAAGAAAACTTTTACATTATTTTTACCCACAATGTACACACACATACACTCAACTATTGACAGGTGATACACCTATATTGACCAAAAAACTCTTTTTTACTTTAGATATGCACAGACTCACTGACACATATACACAACTATTAACACATAAACACATCTACTGACAGGATTCTGTCAATGTTTCCTAACCTTTCTTTTGCCAAGCTCCATTGAAGTCTTTAAAAAAATCACTATGCCCCCCCTCCCATCTTCCAGTAAAATAGACCATTTTTTTCAATATATATTTATTTACTAATCCACCCTATTGGTCCAATTGCATTTTCTTCAGATTCACCTTCTAATGGGTATTTTTCTGGCAATGTAGTTCATTGTATATACATGTACTAATTTTTCTTCAATGTATTGTGGGAACAACAACAAACTTTAAGAGTTCATCACCAAAATTGCAAATAATGCCAGTACATGTGGCATAGAATTAGCACTGTGAGAATGAAAGTAGTGGTTAAAACCACATGTGACAGCAAAATAAAAATAGCTATGCATGGACAAAAAGGGGGTGGTGGAAATCTTAAGATACTGGGACTCCACACTGGCAAGAGCAGAACATGCACAACTGATATTTGCACTAGAATCACAAACCCGTGGCAGCTATGACCAGACATGACAAGATTTGGAAATTCAGGGTCAGCTTCAGCCCCAAAAAGATGTTGTTTAAGCCACAGGTAATCTTTGTCAAACTATCATGGCGCAAGTACTAAAAGACTGCATGCTGATACAGAAAGGTAATCAAGGTGCTTGAGACCATGTCCCATAGAAAAAGTCTCCAAATTTCATACACAGATCTTAAAACAAAAATCCTATATAAGGAATTATCTAAGTTGCCTGGTGATACTCAAATTTTACTGGCTACACCAGAAAAGCAAAAGTTGACATGTTTTGGCCATGACTCACATCAAACTTTCATGCACCCTGAGAGCAGTTTGTTGCAGAGGCCATCCTAGAAAAAACTTTTTAAACATTAAGAAAGTTCAAGCCAAAACATAAAGATTAACATGACAAACAGCAGAGTGGAGAGAACTATCAACTGAAGTGTCACTGATGTCCTTCCAATGACAAAACTTGTTCAGGAACCAATGAATAAAAATAAACAAAATAAACATAGAGATTTTTAAAGCATTTTCGAAAAAAAATGCTCTATTGTCCCCGTTTTGTCTGTCTGTCTGTCATCACCCTAGATCTCAACAACCATAAGTCCTAGATCCATGATGTATATATCATTTTGTAGGTCTTGGCCTGCCAAAAAAAACCACTTTTGTCCGTTTCGCGATCTGACCTCTCAGGGCCGTAAAAGGGGGCTTATAAAGTACCGTTTTTTTTACTATATAAGCTATATTATCAAAGGAGCGCCCTATATCTCAGCAACCATAAGTCCTAGACCCATGATGTATATATCATTTTGTAGGTCTTGGCCTGCCATGTGTACATCAAAAGTTCATTTCGCGATAGGACCTCTGAGGGCCGGGCTTCAGGGCTCCTAAGGGGCTTATATATTATATATATGGCCCCATTCTACACCTTGTACGTTCAATAACCCATTCATTTGGTGCGAAATACTGCAGCACGTAGTTTCACCAAGATTTATTAAGAAACTCATCAAATGAAATAGTAAGCTTGTGTTCTGAGTTTAATTGAAAGTATCAGAGCTATGCAACAATTGACGGAGTTTTCGGACAATTAAATGACTACAATTTCGAATGTTTTCAATTATGAGTCCTATTTCAGTAACCACAAACCACTTGTAGTTAGATTTAAGAGAAAATAATTTTTTTTTCAAATATAAAGAAACGTCTTTATAATATTTTTTTTACAGATATATGCATTACACAATTGAATTTATAAACATTTCCAAAATTTACAAATATTTACTGAAAGCTAACAAACATACTGATACATAACACGAAAATGCACTAACACGTCCTGTGTCCAGAATGGAACAGGCTTAATTGCTTGTTTTTTTTTATACCATTCCTGGACTTTTTGTTCCTTTTTTTTAACTCCTTAAAAAACATTTAAGTAAATAACAGTCATTGTGAAATAGCCAATGAAAAGCATTGTAGAAAGTCTCATAGATTTTCTTAATATATATTTACATCGAACTGTCACTTTGAATTTTGAATTTTTGTGACATTTTTATCTTAAAGTTAATAATATTTAGTTTAATTTTACCACCTTCTGCTTTGATTATTTTGTAGAAATGTTTTTATTCCTGTAAGAAGTACAGTGGGTATTCGGTTAACGAACTTAATCCGTTCCACAATTATGTTCGCTATCCGAATCGTTCGCTATCCGAATCGTTCGTTAACCGATCATCGATTTACCATATATGTTAATGCAAATTCGATTAATTCATTCTGGAGATCCTAAAAATTAAATTAAAAAAAAAATTGTCATGTACAAGAATAATTTCTTAGTAAATTTATTTATTACAAATATGATACATACATATAGCCTTGCTTATTAATCAGTCCTTTTCCTTTCTTTGGGCCATTAAAGATCATGTCCAATGTCGATTGTTTTTCTCTCTCCTTCAGGACTTTCAGTAATGATTGATAGCAATGTCGTTGTGGAGATCAGCAACCCTATTGACATCAACTTGTTTAATGACAGATCTCCTTTTAAATTTTGTAAACCAGCCAGTGGTAGCCTTGAATTCTAGATTTTTGGAGGACGAGCCTGGAGTTTGTTCTTTCAATTTCTCAAAAATTTCTCCAGCCTTCTCTTGAATGATGGCCATTCTAGTTAACCTACATTTTTCACCTCCCGTCTATTTATCCAAACTAAAAGCAAACTCTCGATTTTATCATGGATGACACTTTTTTTGCTTCTCTTATGTAATTTTCGTTACTCCTTTAGCGGCTTGAGTCTTCTTGATGATATCTTTCTTAGCTAGGAGTGTGCCTACTGTAGACCTGTTAAAGCCGTACTGCCTGGTAACATCAGTCATTATTTGTCCACTCTCTACTTTAGTTATAATCTTTTGCCTGGTTTTTATGGTGAGCACAGTTCTTGACACTCCACTCTTTTCAGGTCCAATAATATTTTCCGATTTTCAGGTTTTTTTTATAAAGCGTTTAGAGAAGCACATACGAAAACCACAAGGACATAAACCAACTACACATGTATGGTACACTATTTACGATGTGTCGTCGCAAACTACCATAGGCGTCATATGGTGCTGCCTCACTGCTACTTAGTATGAATGATGACGTGTCAATGCACGCGCACATCCATTTTCAGGACAAATTGAGGACTGATGTCGGGTGTTTCGAGAGCTAAAACGTTTTCGTTAGAATTAGTTTTTGTTCGTTATCCGAATTTTGCTCGTTGTCCGAACACAAAAATCTTTCCTGAAAGTGTTCGTTGTCCGATTTGTTCACTGTCCGAACAGTTCGTTAACCGAATACCCACTGTATTCTACAATTTTTCTGGTGTTTTTCCCTTATTCTGAGAACATATGACAGGTTTTTTTAGAAAGATATGGGAAATCAAAATGGTAATTTCAAGAAATGAATTGTTCACTGAATGAGGCCTAAACCAAAAGCCAATTCTTAGATTTTATTAGAGGTAGAGATATATTTGGGGACTGTAACATTATGTTTATGTATTATATGATTAATTATTCTTTCTTTGGTCTGTTGTGTTGTCTATCCTATTACAGTTCACTTGTGGTAGCGTTCAATTTTGTTGCACATCTCTCACAGACAACACACAATTATTGAGGCAAAAAGTTCCACAATTCAAATAATGTTTATTACATGAACTTCAAATATTAAAAACATATATGAAATAGAATAATATTCACATCCAATACCCTGAATAATACATCAAAGTATTCAGCTGTCCCGAAGGATTGAGGTAGAAATACTTGATCAAAATACACTCTATAACTTCATACACAATATCAATGGATTCAAATATGCCTCTTGTCTACTAATAGTTGCAACTAACTTTTCACTATATGTATACATCTGTCCTGTAGGATGGAGGTAGATATACTTGAACGACTGTAGGTTTGGTCAGTCTCTAGTCTTTCTTCAGTTGGTCTGACAAAAGCTGATTTACATGCTGATTATATCTCTGAATAAAGCCGTCTTCTGATTGGATCTTCTAACTCATTCCCATAATCAGGACCCTTTTTCCAGTCTTAATGATTAATGCAGCCAAATACCAATTATATGGTTAGCATCCCTTTGTTACCTACTGCTAAGTTTACTGTTACCTACGGTTAAAGTCACTGACTTGATACAAAGAATGTTTGTTGTCCTGTTTTGGATTAAGAGACAGTAGTGCTCCCCCCGACACTTGACACAAATTGCTGATGTCTTTTGGATCTAACTTACAGAACTTTCTCTCAACCTGTGTCACTAGAAACTCTATAGAATCTGACTTGTACTTTCAAACTTTCTATACCAAACAAAGATCTAACCCTGAACTTTAATTTAACAAAATATATAAATGTGGCCCTGGCCGTATGAACTTTTAAACTTGACTAATTGAATGGAATTTCCCAACATATCAGTGGTTCTAAGGTTGTAGAGATATAGGCCTACTTAAAGCTATCCTTATAGGGAGGGGCCAAAGGCAAAAATACCTGCTGGCGCACCTATTACATCATATTGTACTGAAACACAGCATTTTGGTATTTAGGGCCCTAGGCAATTGTGTTAACATTATCCATAAGTATGACTATGGCACGCTGTCCATAAGTATGACTATGGCACGCTGTCCATAAGTATGACTATGGCCTAGATTATTGGAATTAGGGAGAAGGGAAAAATGTTTTAAGAGTGAATACTTTTTGTTAAGATATCCTTAATACAGTTTAAGAAAACAAAAGACAAAAAATAACTTAAAAACAAAAAAAGTATAATTGGAAAATTGAAATTTTTGAATTGCTCCCCATAACCATTAAATGTCCCTCTGGTGGGGCCTGTAGATAGACACAGACTCACTGACATATATTTAATGACATTAGAAACAGACTCACTGACATATATTTAATGACATTAGAAACAGACTTACTGACACATTTATCTAATTAAAGGTGCTACATACTCACTGACACAAACACACATCCTAAGACATTAACACATCTACTGACAGAAGGTTCATATCTATAGACAGGAGATACACAACCATTGACAGATGACACACTAAGGATAACTATGTTACCTCCTCTAAGCCCTCTGCTTATGTGTCTATATACATTTTAATTGCTCACAAAAATTTAATCTTCTAAAAATGCACAGCCATCTGCAAATTTAGATGGCACATTATCACTTATTCAAACAATAATTCAATCACAATATTATAAAGAAAATGCAGTTCTAATACGCTTCTCCTCTCCCCTCCTCCTTGTTACTCACCCATTGTGTCACCCTTTTTTTCACAAACATCAAGAAGTAAGAAAAAGAATATAAAGTTTGTCTCTTGCGTTTAGATATAGTACGATTTTTTTTAAATTGCATTAGAATTTAATAGAACAAATGATTATAAAGTAGATTTTGTATGAAATTCATCAATGAAAGATTGAGTTTAAGTTGAAAATTGTGAGGCATTGCTTTTTTTAAAACTCAAAATTAGGTTGAAAATCTGTTGATTGAATTCTGATTCCTGCAAAAAGTTCCCATTCTTTCGTTCTCAACTCTGATGAATCGTCCCATCACTAAAATATATTTAACTGTTTAACTCTTTTAGACCTGCAGTCACTAATGACATACCTTATTGATGTGGTGATAAAAAAAAATTCAATTTTAAATAATGGGAGGTAACTGTACATGTTGTCTTTGTAATTCATTTAAGTAATTCCTTGGCTTAAAAATATTTTATTAATGCATGCTGACCTTTCCTTTAACAAAACTTGGCTTAGCTCCTCATAAAGTGTTGATACCAGTTACTGAAATTTTTAAATGACACATTAAATAATGGTATACTTTTAAAAAGATATGGTCATTCAAGTAGCCTACAATTTTTTGAATACATGTATAACTTTAAGATATGATTCTCTGGATAACTTATAATCCGTGACATTTTTTAACCTTTGAATATTTCAAAAAAGCTTTTTGTTGAAATAGTGAAAAACATTTTTAAGTAGCTTTCAGCTATAATTATGACAACTTTATGCTCCTTGAATTTAGTTGATGTGTATTCAATTAAAGGTTACATTATCGTCAAGACAGATAACAGTAAAGAATTAAAAATGTGTGAGCATATGTAAAATTGATATAGAATTATCTTTTATAGAAGAGCATCAAAAACATTTTGTGATACAATACAAATGGACACCGTGTATATAATTAAAAAAAAAATTAGCAGTTTCTGTCCAACCCATATAACTGCAAATTAAATTATTATTTGTTCCATTAGCCCTAACAGGCCATCAGGGCAGATGAAGTGTAGAATTCATCTGTTTCTGTAACCTCGGCACATAAAGGGATTGTGTGGTTAGCACAACGCCCAGCCGCCTTTACTTCCCCAACTTAAGTCAGGTACCCATTTAAAGCTGGGTGGACTTGTGGGACGACTTTGAAACAAATTTCACCTGGAAAAATTCACATGGGTCTCACTGAGGATCGAACCCATGAATCTCAGGTCTACACCACTCTGCCACCCATCCCACAAATTATTATTTAGATAGTAATAAATTAAACTTGTATACAGTTACCTAGCTATTATCAGTGTGTACAAATTGTAAACTATTATTATACATTGTTATTAAATATTTAGTTTAGTACGGCTACAAAAAAAAGCGTCACTTCTCATTGACAGTCACTTTCCATATAAGTGCAACTGCTTATTGATAACTCATTAACAGTATTCGTAACTGTATCAGACTCAAAAAAACATACACAGAAAAATAATTTAAAAAAAAAAACCATCTTATTCTTGATAATCAAATTATTTTAAATTCTTTTCCTCAAATTCTTTCACAAAGCTTATTTTTCAATGCCACATCTCATTATTTGATGGGGAAAAAATTAATAAATATTTGCTTATCTGTAACCTTTTGTTGTGATGGAATTGTTTTATGTGAGTAAAAATTACTTTAGTTCAGGCTTGTTTGTACTGAAATTATTTTAGAGCTTACATTTCGTTGCCACACCTATACCCCATTAGGGAGAAAAGTAATAAATATCTGTAGCTTTTTGTTGTGGTGGAATTGTTTATAAAGTCTATTTTTATCAGTATTATTGAGAAGATTTAAAAAGAAAACAAGAAATGTTCGAAATGATGCTTATTTAGTTTTACTTTTCCTAATTATAATATATTTTAAACACTTCTTTAAATTAAATCAGATGATAATCCTGCTAAATTATATTAAGAAAAATGTTTTTTCAAACAACATTTTGTCTGAATTGAAGCTGTATTTCTTCATAAAATATAAACTAATTCTTTCTAGAAAATTTAAAATTTATCTCAGAGGATTATCTTGAATTTTCTTATATATTTGAATGTATTAAATGGAAATGTTTTTTTTTGGGAAGCTGTTTTTAAATTACTTATACCTTAAAGATTCATTGTGTTAGTGGAAAATGTACATTAGCATAATTAAGTTAAATTTATTTTTTAAAAGAGAAAATTTACAAGCTTAACTTTTCAACAGAGTAGTTATATAATGCAAAATGAAATTTATTTGCAGTGAGTTTATCCAAAAATTTTCTTTGGCTATAACCTCCAACAGTAGCAGTCAGTTAAATAGTCTTGATATATCAAGTAATCCCTTGGAAGACAAAGGTAAAATTTAAATTTGGAATTTATGGTAAGTTAACTGTCCCATTGCTCATTATACAGCTCTGCACATTTTTTTTTCAGTTGCTAATGAGATTTTTGTGATTTTATACATACATAATCCTGATTAAGAATATGCCATTGGTATTGGATTTACCATAGCTTCAAAGGCAATTAATTTCAGTTGGGAAAATTGCTTTAAGATATGAGCAAATTGATGTAGAGCAGCAACATTACGGAATGAGTTGAATTCGTATCTCGAGATACCACTGTAATTTGAAATAAAAATGTGAAGTTTTCCTATTAAAATTGTTGCTTTTTGGATCAACCTTACTTTATAATTTATTGATGTATATTCAGAGGATTATCTTTAGTTTTCTGATAAATTTTATGGTATTAAATGGAACATATTTTTTTATGAAGCTGTTTATTTATTCTATAAAGATTCATTGTGCTAGTGAAACTAGGTGTTTAGCAGTACTTTTAGATAAATGTATCAGTCATTGTCTAGGTGTTTAGCAGTACTTTTAGATAAATGTGTCAGTCATTGTCTAGGTGTTTAGCAGTACTTTTAGATAAATGTGTCAGTCATTGTCTAGGTGTTTAGCAGTACTTTTAGATAAATGTGTCAGTCATTGTCTAGGTGTTAGAGAGGCGATGGTCGCATGTGACAAATTTATATTTGCATCACTGGCTTTCTGGTTTCACTACAAGTAAAACACAATAGCGTGCAGTGTATTCCTAACAAGTTAATTCAGCAACTTATTTACAGAAATGTACAAATAAAATCCTTTGCTCTGAATCAATTCCAGACTTATAGTTTCCTACTATAACTACATTGGCTCACTGTCGCTCATTCATCATGACTTCATTTTTAACTGTCTAACAGCTAAATCTTATGGCTTTGATCCGCTCACTCATAAACAATCTGTGGATGAGGTCACTTGTCAGCAATCACATGACCAGTGATAACATTTAGTGTCAATACTAAATCTCCCAGCAACAATAGACTATATTGTTATGAACTAGGTCCCCCATTTGACACTCTGTACAATTATCTTCCTTGATTATTAGCCATCTGTCCTTCTCATAGGTCAAATTAGATATGAGGATTTACCCCGGGTAAAGTTGTCCCGCAATCGGCACTCCCAAAATTAGATATCTACCTCAATAGTCAGCCATCTGGCTAGGCTGTATTTGCATCCATGATATTGCCGGTTACATAAGAAAATGCAATAACCAATGCATTTGGTGGATAGTTATGTTTGAAATGAGTTAACACACTTTTTACTTGTTTTATTTATTATGGTTTAATTTTTTTCTAATCAGTTTATTAAGGTGATTTTTTTTAGTTGACACTTGGCCTATTGTATTGTTAGAACAGGCTGGTTAACCAAACAGCCTAAAGCATTTAAAGTTATTACTACCTGCCACACCTATACCAATAATAATTCCGCAATTAGATCCAATCCATTTTTTCCCTAGATTTTCTGTAACTTAAAAGCTGTATAATAATGTTTTTAAACTCTTTTGTTTTAATAGCACTGTATCATCTCATGGGAGCTTTGAAGCATTTGTCATCTGGTTTAAGTTATTTTGACATTTCTAAAACTGGCATCAGTACAAAATGTTTAAACAAAGTTGGAGAAATGTTAGCCCAGTCAAAAAATATTACAGTATGCCTCAATACTCTGAAAGTTAATGATAATGGACAAAGAGGGGATGACCTTTTAGTAAGTTACATTTCTTCACTTGTGATTTCTAATTTTACTTCTTACTGGTATTGTTGATTTCATTTCTAGAAAAAAATATAATAGTATATGTATGAACCATAATTTATGTTTTTTCATGACTTTTCTTTTTAAATGTATGTACTAAATTATGTATAATCGTAAAAGATACTAACAATAATAGGTGTTCAATTAATTATTGTAACTAAAACTATGTTTTTATTTTACTTTATAAGGGACTGTATAATTTCTTGGCACAGCCTAGTGTAATCAGCTATTTAGACTTATCTTCCACAGACTGCACTTTAGATACTGTAAGAAAACATTTTTTTATACATAATTTCACAGAAATTAAAAACATAAATATAACATGTTTATTTCTATCAATTTATATTAGACATTCATGTGCATATCACCATCATTAGAGTAAATACAACATTTTTCAGCTTTGTGAACCTCTGTTGAGAGGTTGCCAGAACTTGACAGTTTTAAAAGCATCCAAAACTGTTTTCACTCATAAAAAAACCAAGGAAGTTGTCATTCCCAATTCTTGGAAACAGTTTTTTGCTACTGCCTGTAGTCTTGAATATGTTGATTTTTCAAGCTGCAGATTACCTAGTGAAGCACTGAAGTAAGTTAACCAGTTTCATATTGTGAAGACTTTTTTAAGTTCAAAACACTGATGATAAAAGTATTATGTGTTATGAAACTAAAAAAGTTTACTTATTCATGTTACTTCATGAAACATTAATTCCTTTGACATAATAACAAAACAAATTGTTTTAAGAGAATACTTTTATTTATAAAAATAATTCTATCTGTAATGTATGTTTATGAAAGGATTTTTTTTTAGCAATCTTGAGTAATATAACAACCTTTGTTGTGAAATTTTAAGTTCCAGTAAATTATTTATTAACTCTTTAAAAAATGACAAAATTGCTAAAATGTGAAGTAACAGCAGGGCCAAACTATGAAAAGACTCACCACAGCAGGAAATATGTTAATTTCTGATCAGTTGAAATGGAGATGGAACATGAAGAGGACATATAAGTCTAATTTTCTGCCTAGTTTAAGTCATCAGTCAGAGCGGGAATTTCCTGATGCGTTGATAGGTGAAGATCAGCTGGAATGGAGCTCACACTTCCCATTCATTGAACCATATTTTTTTCTTCACAGTAAATAAGGGGAAAAAATGTTGTTTCAGTCCCAAAGAATTGTTCTATTTCAACCACCTAGACACCAAAAACAAAAATGTGGATTAAAAAAAAAAGAAAATTATGTATTATTTCAGACATTTTTAAAAAATATTTTTAGCCATTTTAAAAAAAGTTTAACCCAAATGCATGTATTTTACTATGAAAAAAAAAGGTTCAATCTGTGATTCATGCTCACATTTGTGTTGGCATTTGTTGTACATTACATTAGATCTGCTGGACATTTTTTAACACTAGAATGCCGGATTATTTGAACCACCTTTAACGACTGAAGCGGTCATTTTGACCGCGGCGGTAAGCATTAATAGATTATGTCCTATAATAATTATTTTTATTATGTATAACAACCAAAGAAACAATATCTATAGAATTATAAAAAGTATTTTTCAAAAAATATAGTTAAGTAATCACATTCTGTTCATTAGTCATCTTGTGTTTTGTTACAACAAAACGAGCATTGATCGTGTGTGCTACTCCTTGCTCAACTTTTCACAGGAATGCCTGATGGCATTTTTTTGTTTGCACAGTAAGGCGATCTCAATTCGTGAACAAGTTTCAAAATATAAGACCGACTAGAAATGTTGTAAGAGTTGTATAGTCGAAATAATATAAATGTGTTTATGGCCGCAAAGTCCAGAACATTGTAGAAGATATAGACATGTTATCTTCGTGATGCTGATCTCATTGTGTACAGGTGGCTCATTTGGTCTAGAACGTCCGCTCCACACTTAGAAAAATTATAATATTACAGTTTCTGGAAGTTTTTTTTTGTTTCACCTATTTCAACATGTTTGTGCAAGGTACTCAATATGCAGACATTCTTTTTTGGCTTTCAAAAGTAAATTGTGAGGGTTTTTTGACCATTGATGAGTACTTTTGAAGAAAAACGTTCTGGAGTTGTGTCTTTACAAATTGATGGCAACTCTTTTTGATTCTGCCTTATAGTACTAACGATGGATGGGCTTTTGGCAATAAGATGACGTCAGCCGACAGCTTCACTAGATATTAATCAGTATGGCGGTCATTATGTCCACTTCAGTCGTTCTAGATATAACTTGTTTTTTTTCGATCATTATAAAACCAACAATAATAATCTTCTATAATTTTAACAATGTTATAAAGATATGAAAAGTCATAAAATTTCAATAGTCTGGGGTTAGCCGTTTAGAAGTAATTAAACCGTGAAGTAGCGTTGCGGTCAAAATGACCACTGCCATCGTTCTAGTGTTAAATGGTTTATATATATATATATATATATATACGTGTGTATTATATACATTTTTTTGCTCTTCTTTTTTATTTATTTTATTAATTTGTTAATCTATTTTGTCAGCATTCTCATTTTAAGTACTTTAATTTTTTTTGTACTTCTACAAATGTGCTTGATTGAATTTTTTTTTCTTCAAATATTTAGAGAGCTATTAATTGGCATATCCTGTAATAAAAGTGTAAAGGAAATGTTTTTAGATGTCAGCAGTAATGAGCTCGGTGGTCAAGGGGCAGCTGCCATTTCTTCATGTATATCTCAGGTTAAAGGCATTAAAACATTGGATATTAGCAACAATGGTAAGTAATTCGTATTACGTTTAGTTAAAATGTTGCCCAGTTATAAAGTTAAAACTTAAAATGTTGCCCAGTTATAAAGTTAAAACTTAAAATATTGCCCAGTTATAAAGTTAAAATGTTGCCCCGTTATAAAGTTAAAACTTAAAATGTTGCCTTATTGATGGGTGTGGGGGAAAAGGTGGTTTAATATTTGAACTTATGTTAAAAAATTAAATAATAATGTGCTCCTGCATTGATTTTATTTTCTAAACAAGCTCTCTGTTTTTTATTTTTGTGTGTATTTATTCTATATAATTATAGGTTTTGACACTGAAATGAAGACAGTTTTGCTAGAAGTAGCAAAGAATCCATATTTAAAATCTCTTTGTATTGGAAGAAACTTTTTTAACATCAGGCCTAAGTAAGTTTTGCATAAGAGATATGATAAGATATATTTATGAGATAATTATACTTCACAGGAACTCTATAAGATTGAAATGCTTTAGTCCTTCACATACGATTCTGCTTGTGAGTTAATGGCTGTGCGTAATCGTTAGATTGTCACTTTCGTTTGTACCATAATGGCCAAATCTCTTCCACCTTTGAAAACCGCCAATGTCTCCTTAAACACCTTAGATTCACAGGGCACTATTTGAGTAGTAGACTCTTTGATGTTTATGAATGTTTAAAAACTGGATATCTCAGATCCAGCATACTTAAAGTGGAGCTCAAAGTGAGCTCTCCAAACAGTTTGGTCATATTATAGACTGAGTGCCTAAGTGATATTCTCTTATACACAGAGATTTTTAGCAAATAATTTTTGGTATATTTTACTCACTTTACTATCTTCTTAATACAAATTCTAAGACAATACTTCGCTGCAAAGCACTTGTATTTAGATAGTGTTAGATAACAAATAACACTGGGCAACAGCCTAAAAATCGTCAGGGGTTTTTCAACTGATTTTGCTCGGTCAGGTCAACTTCTTGAGATACAGCCATATGACGAGCTATATGTATCGGGGGTTTTGAGTTCAATCATTTCTCTAAATTAGCTGCATAAAAATTAGCAGCAAAATAATCACAATGATAAAAACAGAGACAATTATAATTTATTAATAAATCATCAATCTGGATTTTCACTTGACTATTTAATGCATCAACACTTGATTAGGCACAGCCTCCAGTACCCCGACCTTCCATCTGCCCGTCGTCCAGCTGCTTACTGCGAAGAAATTCCTGTACCAGCGTTCAGAGATCTTCCTGACAGCGACGATAGGGCCACCACTTTAGACGAGGGAGAGTATGAATCACAAGATGGTCCGCAGCCGTTCTCACAATATGAGCTTAATGATCTGGTTCGGGATCTCAGCTTGTCGAATAATTCCTCCGAGCTGTTGGCCTCCAGACTCAAAGAGATAAATCTACTTGACAAGGATGCGTGTATCACTTTCTTCCGTAGAAGGCATGAGGACTACATGGGCTACTTCTGCCAGGAGGAAGACCTTGTGTACTGCCGAGATGTCGCCGGTCTTCTTGATAAACTCAGCGGTCCTCAATACGATCTGAGAGATTGGTGACTCTTCATTGACAGCTGCAAGCGCTCTTAGAAGTGTGTACTTCTCCACAACGGGAGCCAGTTTGCCTCAATCCCTCTTGCACACTCTAGAAGAGAAATATGAAGCAGTGAAGTATGTGCTCGACAAAATCCAATATGAGAAGCACCAATGGATAATTTGCGTCGACTTGAAGATGGTGAACTTTCTACTTGGTCAGCAGTCCGGGTTCACGAAGTACACATGCTTTATATGTATGTGGGACAGTCGCGACATAGCCCAGCACTATGTAAAGAAAGAGTGGCTGGCGGGAGAGCAGTTAGTAGCTGGGGCGAGAAACATCATAAACGAACCTCTTGTTGACCGGGAGAAGATATTGATCCCACCGCAACACATGAAGCTTGGGTTAATGAAACAGTTTACGCGCACTCTGGACAAGGATGGGAGGTGCTTCAACTACATGTGCCGAGCATTTCCTCAACTGACCATTGAGAATCTGAAGGCCGGCATTTTCGATGGTCCACAGATACTGCAGCTCATAAAGGACACAGAGTTCCAAAATTCCATGAACACGCTTGAGTGCCGCCTGGAAATCGTTTGTGCAGGTGGTGAACAACTTCCTGGGGAACATGAAGGCAGCAAACCAACCCCGACTCATCAGCAGCATGATAGAGGACTTCCAAAAATCGGGTGTTTGATGAGTATAAAGATGCACTTCTTGTTCTCACACATGGAGAAGTTTCCTGAAAAGCTTATGGCGATGAGCAGGGTGAAAGGTTCCATCAGGACATCCGCCAAATGGAGGAAAGGTACCAGGGGAGGTGGGACACAGTCATGCTGGCGGACTACTGCTGGTTGCTGAAGAGAGACAACCCAGCAGCTGCTCACACACGGGAATCGAAGAAACGCCGATTTATGCCTTGAACTCTGAACTTTTGTTTCACGTAACGCTCATTGTTATACTAATATTATGATAATTATGCTTATCAAATTTGGTGGATAAATAAAAACTGAATTAATTTGAATACGTTGACTTTTATTTCTTGAGTAAAATGGAAAAAATCGTCAGGGGTTTATCAACTGATGATCCGCAAAAATGTGTTTTTTTTACAAAAAAACGATTTTTTTAAAATTTCTGTAGCAAAAAATCCTAACCTGATTGAGCAAAACCAAGGTCATTTTGGGACTCAGAGCTACAAAATTAGTCTAATTCAACTGGAAAACCCAGGACGATTTTCAAAAAATATTTTTTTGTTGCCCAGTGTAATTAAATATGCTGTATGACATACTTTGTCAACCAGTAATGTAAGGTGCATGGTTTCTGTGTGATGATAATTTAAGATGTCATTTTTTATAAGAATCAATAAAAGAGTGACTTCTAAATTATATTGACAGGAACATGCCTGAAGTGATGAACACAATAGTACAGATGTTGCAGGAAGAAACTTGTGTGAGTATTAAAAGCTATCTTCAAAGTATTTCAGTTTGATGTAAACAACATAATGAGATATTTTTATGGATTCATGTAAAGATATTAAGTGATGTGCATAATACAGATAGCATTTGACCTCTTTGTTATCTATATATATCATACATGAAAGCCTTTGTTTTTCAAAATTATCATTTAATTTCTACTCTTTTATTCATATTAAATATAACTTATTTGGTCAAGCTTTGACCAAATAAGTAAAATGCTCCATATCTTTATGAGCTTTATTTTAATATACATTTATATTAAACAGCATTTAGAGTCTTTTTCAATAGCAGATTCCCGACTGAAAGCTGATACAACCTATATCATAAATGTCTTAGGTAGCAACAATTCTCTTCTTGAAATTGACCTAAGGTAATGTTTATTTTTCCATTAGTACTTTTTGAGTTTTTAATCATTCTTTTTTTAAATAAAATTTCTTTTTATGCTATCACATGTAATGAAAGAATTTTGTTTAATTTTTCAGTGGGAATATAATGGGTGATTTTGGCGCACGAATGCTTGCTAAAGCTCTTTTAATAAATACAAAGCTGCATAAAGTTTTATGGGACAGAAATAATGTAACTGCCACTGGGTTTGAAGATGTTGCAGAGGCTCTAAAAAAGTAAGAGTGAATTTTTTAAATATCTTTTCTGTCTTTCCTGAAAAGTTTTATTCTAGTTGCAGATATCCTAAAAACCTTGTTTCTCAACCTTTTTCACGACTCTATGTCCCAAAGAGTGTGAAATTATGTCTGCTTTACACCTCACAATTATGTTAGCGAATAAAAGTACTTTTTTTTCGTAATAGGATGAGCATACCTTTATAATTTGATACTTGGGGCTTTTTTTTTGTGCCATCACAGATGTGAGGCAAGTATGGATTCTGCTGACATCCAGTACGACATCACTTTCAGGCTGGAGTCAGTTTCATTTTTTAGATTTTTTTGCATTTAAACTAAAGAATGCACTTGGACATAAATATCATGATCATGATCATTTGCAGAATCCAGGAAATAAAATTCTGCAATATTTTCCTGAAATTAATGTTGATAAAGCAAAACTTTCTGATGGCTTGCAAGAGTAATTATTTGAACTTGTGGCGGACAGAACTTTGAATCCTGCCGGAATCGGAACAGGATTCAGATTTTTACCAAATTTAATATATACTCTTCCTCAATTATTTGAACTTGTGGCGGACAGAACTTTGAGTTTGGTCTACTCACAGACTTGCTGAGCTACATCATCAGCCATTTGTCAAATTCTTCTTGATACAATGGGACTAATACAAATGTATGTCTCTCTCCCCTCCACCCATTTCCTTTCACTAATTTTTAAGAACTAACCAACCCTATAATAACACAAAAGTTTACTAGCAAAAAAACTTCCTGCTCCACTTGGTCCCAAGTAGCACAGATATTTTGTGACATACTTTGCACTTGACACATTTAATCCATCCCTTTTATAGCAATAACTGGTTTATTAATAATCTTTCTCCGATTATCTTTTTTTAAAATATCTTTTTAGGAACATGACATTAAAACAGATGCCTATACCTATTAGTGATGTTGCAGCAGCCCTAGGAATGTCCCTTAAGAAAACAGAAATTGCTTTACAAAAGGTTTAACTTATGTTAAAAATAGTTCTCAAATGGCCACTTATAATAAAAAAAAAGCAAACTTTAAAATATACAAGTAATACTTTGATGCATAAATATTGTGACTTAGATCTGACCTCTTGAAAATCAACAGATTGAAAGCTATTTACTCAGAAACAATAGTCCTAGAAGATTTGCTTCAGATCAAGTATATAGGTTGCAACAAGGATTTTTGATAAGCTCTTCTCAGCAGGTTGGTGAATACTGTATCAGAAAATAAATGAGAATTATTTTTGATATGTTAGCTAAGGCCTCTAGATCAGAGTTGGTTCAAACTTTTCAAACTGCGGACCACTTTGGGTTGTAAAATTTGATCAAGAGCTGATAGATGGATCATTTATATGAAATAGTATAAACTAAGGATACAACAGCTTGACTTGGCCTGTATCAACCATATATTGTTAATTTTTTGCTTATTTTTTAAAGTTATTTCCTAAATTACAAAAGTCTATTTTGTCTTAGATGATTGACAGATTAGTGGTGCAGGTGCAAGACACAGTAAATATTTTGAAGAGCTGCGGTACTTTGGAAGTGTACGCTACTGAAGTGAAAGAAGCAGAATTACTGATAGAGGATGCTAATAAGTCAAAATTGGTAAGATAATATTAAATGTCTACAGTTCAAGACTTTTATTTATAAATGTTTTATCTTCAATCAAAATCATTTGAAAATAAAGTGAAATGATTTAATATCAATTTTATATTTGTGATAAAAAATTACATATAATCTGCTATCCAATGCTGGTTTACAAATTGAAAAAGTAAACTGAAGAATTGTATAATAAAAAAAGCAGGGCTTCTTATAAATCGTCAATAACGCAGGATTAATGTGTCAAAAAAAGTTTGCTATTAAAATTTTTAACGCAACAGCTAAGTGCATCAATTTGACCAAATGCCTTTTGCACACTTCCCATCTCACCCTCCCTAGCGCCACTTTTAATATGAAATACAGTTGTTTTTATTATTTGATCTTCGACAAGTAAGCCCTCTTCTCCCTTAGAGAATAGTTTAATTCATTAGTCTACATTATATACTGTAGTGTATTGGCATAGGTAAAAGAACAACAAGTGTTTAGTGAGCTTGGTAAAATAACAAAATGCTAGAAATTTTTTTCATTGGTTTGTTTTTAACGCATTTGAAAATACAGCATCTTGCTCGTCAAAGTCAGCAACAGCAGCACTAATAGTTTCACTTCATATCAGGTCAGGACCCACAAATGAGAACCACTGCTCAAAGATGTTTACTTGCACGTGTCAAAAATGGGTTAAACACATGTTGATCATGACATCCCATCGACATCAGCTGCATCAAGCATTATAGTCAAATCAACTTATTGCCAAAGTACATTGTCTGAACATAAGGATATGGAAAAACAGTGAAACAAACAAACTACAACAGTCTTGCTCTCCCAACTGAAACTGAGTGTGAGAAATCGCGCTTAATACAGAAGGTCCTCAATCGATGCCCAGCCGAAATGTCATGCCAAGTTATTGGGTGGATAGCGTTATGTTTCATGCTCAATGATTCTTCCGACCATATTTCACCTTGAGATTGAACTAGCCATATCTGATGAAGACCCTTTCACCATTTTACTTTTCAAAAATTCATTTCTGACTGATTGTTAGCGACACAAACTGAACCTCAACCAATCATGGTTGAAAATTGTTGACCCTCGCTTGAAATAATTGTAAAAGAATCTGGACTTTATTATGATGATAAACCACAATCAGAACAACCACCAAAGAAAGCGTGATTGCTGGTACTATCATCAGATTCTAAAAATGAGCCATTAACCCATTCCACCCCGACAGTTGTTGACTAATACACACTGGAGCAGCAAATTGAAAATGACATATTCTTATTTATTTATTTTTTAGATTCAAGGTTAAAGTTTAAAAAAAAAAGTTCAAGACTGACATCAGAGTTGTGGGGATCTTGAAATTTAGCGTCCATGGATTTCTGTCAATGATCCGCGTCCGCAGAATCTTACAACATTGGTTTACAGTCAGTCCGCGCATCCGCATTGCTGAAATTTAGCTGTTTAAATGACTTGAAATTTTTTATGGTAACGCTAAAGAAGATCAGAGTCAGTCCATGAGTCCGCAACTTAACCATACGAAGCATGTGCTGTCAGTCTGCGGATTCGAAAAAGTCTGCGGATCTGCGTCCATAAGCGGGCGCGTCCGCTGTCCGCTCATCTCTGACTGACATACAAATTTATTTATTTTTCTTATAAAGATAATGTTATATTTAGCTAACATTTTTAAGAACAATCAGACTTGAAAACTTTCAACAGTGTCTTGATGATTGTTGATATATGGTTCAATTAGAGGATGAAATTGAGGTTTAGAGTTAAGAACTTAAAATGCCCAATCAATGAAGGATTCAAAATTCAGTTTTAACAAGGGAAATATTGAATGATTGTATGAGTTCCTCAACCTTCCATATATTGTGCTTCTACTTGGTATAAGATTTAATCTCTTGACTTGTAAAAATAACCACCAGCCAGGGGTAGCATGAGATAATATAGTAATACCTCAGAATCCTAATTAAATCAGTTGAAGGCAATCTCTCATGCTCCAACTTTCTATTTTTAAATCATTCTTTTTCTCCTTAAAAAATCATATATTATTAATATATCCATTGCTGGATCCCACAAACATAATTTTCCCCGATTTTTTGCATTGAACCCAGTAAAATAGCGAGATGCTAGATTGTAAACCAAGTAAATTTCTGTCCCTTATAAAGGCTTTAACTAGACTTAAAAAAATGTATTTGTCTCTTAAAACATTATATAATTATTTGTTTGTAAACACTTGTTTGCAGGGTCCTTGACAGTTTGTTTTTTCTGTTTTTCCCCCCAAAACGGGCAAAAATTATAGGGATAGGTACATTGCGCAAAGAGAAAGACCTAAAAAACATTTCACCATAATTAACCCACCACACATTGGAATTTCAAAATGTTCAGATTCTAAAGTAGTGTAATACTTTTTGTTCAATTTTAAAGTTATTTCACTTTTAAGGCACCCAGATTTGGCACAAACAACCCATTCAATGCAAAAAAAACTTTTGCAAGTTAAATAGAACTTAAAGAAGTATTCTGTTATATTTAAAAAAAAATAAACTGTTTAGAAACTGTATTTTTCAGCTTTTACCTGGCCTTCATGACATCAGTCTAAAATCCCAAGCATCAGAAAATCCTATTAGCACACAGCTAAAAATAATGTCATCACAAGTGACAGATGTTTTTAAAGAATCTTTACAGGTATTGTAGGAAATACTACTTTAAATATTAAGTGATATTTACATTACTTGAAATTTTTTTATCATAATCATAAAACATGCATGAAACAATATTTCTGATAATATAGTTCATTTAAATTTATCATGAAGCTAATTTTATAAAAATAATGAATTAGGCTCCCCCCTAACACTTGACACAAAAGGCTAATGTATTTTGGATGTAAATTACTCCTGGGTCATTAGAAACTATAGAATCTGACTTGTACTTTTAACCTTTTCTACCAAACAAAGATCTAACCCTGAACTTTTAATTTAACAAAATATATAAATGTGGCACTGGTTGATGAACTTTTAAACTTCCAACTTATCAGTGGTTCTAAAGTTGTTGAGATGTACTTAAAGCTTTTGTTATATATAAGTTCTTAGCATTGTCAAAAAAATGTGATTTAAACTTCTAGTTTTCTTTGTTATTCTATTTTCTGACTGGCCTTATTGTTTAGATTCTGCAGAATTATATATTCAGTTCTGCAATGTTGTTGAATTTCGGACTTTTTTTAAATTCAGAAAACTGTTGAGGAAATGCTGAATTGTGCAAAAAACTATTGTCCAGTCATCCTGACTAACCAGGTAAAACATTTATGATAAGTTCAATCCCGAAGCAATAGTACTTGCAACATGGCCAGCTTAATTTGTCATGCACAGCACGCAATGCATAGGACCTTATCACAGAAAGTGATCCCAAACAAATCACAATTTCAGTTAATTCGTTTATTGTGGCATAAAAACAATCTTTAATAACTAAATTCAAAGAAATTGTCATTTTATATAAGTACTTTTCTGAATATCAAAATTGTTTTTATCAATCTGACACTCTAAATCAAGATATAATATAACATTTTATGACATGTAAGTATTGGTAGAAAGATCACTCATAAATTATAAAATATGTAGGATGCTTGCCCCTTTTTTGATGACATCATTTGCTATAGTATTATTATCTTTAAGGTATATTTTTTCTTTTCTGAGAACACTTCTTAAATTTACTTTTAATAATAAAATAGAAAAAAAATCTTGAATAACTAATGAGCAGCTATAAAGGTAAAAATTAATCAACTCTTTATAATTATACTTTACTTCAATTTTAGAAGTAATTTAATTGTAAGTATTAGTAAACCTCCCCGGACCAAATAGGAGAGCATTTAAATTTTAGATACATCTAAATACATCATTGTTTCTTTGTTATTATGGAGATTACAGTATTTATTTTTAATAGTGCCAAATAATACTTTACTAAAATGTTTCATTTTATTGACAAGGCTGCAAACTTTTTTCGCATCTCTTCGTAATTTGGAAATCAACTAACATTACAAACAAACACAAACACATTACAGTCTTCTTACACCATGCCAGATACACTGAAAGAAAATATATATATATAATTATGTATATATAAATGTAAATTGGCTTGGTAACTCTTTTGAGCCTGTAAACACAATTTGCTATTTATATTTTATTTAAATTATTGGTACAATTTAACATTTAATTCTCAATATTGACATTCTCTCAATTCATTTAATGGTGATCTATTTTCTTTTGATTACTCTGTCCGCATGTACTAAAAATTGCAATATATCACTTCCGCACAGGTGGTATGCATTGTATTTTAAGTCAATATTTTGCTGACCGGTTTTATGAAGTGGTTTTGAACCATGTACGAACTGATGATGAATCAGATGCCTTATCAATTAGGCCATTATTTGTGAAGATGGAGGGGAAGACATTCTGGGGAAGGAAGGGGTGTTGTGGGAATCCAGGGAAAGAGTGAGTGATGGGACAGACGGTTTGGGTGTTATGGAAGTTGGGAGAAGGCGGTCCAGGAAAGAAAGTTGGGAGAAGGCGGTCCAGGAAAGGAGGGGTTATAAAATAAACCGTAGGGCCAAACTGCCTATAGAAGCATATTTAACTTCTTAATAAAAATCTTAAGGCAGAACTTCCTCCACTGCGAAGCACTGGCATTTTGCTAGTAGTGTATAAAACTATATGTTAATCAACTTAAGTAAACAAGACTTTTTTTTATTTATTTTCATTTCTTCAAAGACTTTCCAGAAATTTATTCAAGATGGTTGTCAGTCAAAGCTTTTGAGTCTGCCAAAAGATTTCTCTAGAGATGTTTTAGAGGGAGCTAGTGTGGATATATTTAATCTGGCCAGGTATGCTTTTGCCCTACAAAATTTCTTGAAAGCTTTTTTTTTTTTATAGATAGTGACTAAAATACTGTAAAGAATGGTTAAGATAGTATCTTTGTCACATAATGCTGGTTTACATTGTTGCATATTATCATTACAATATGTTTTTTATTTAACTAAATGTAGGATTTCATATTATGCATATAACATTGAAAACAATGTATACAGTGGTACCTCGGTTAATGATATTCATTCGGTTCACAACTTGGTTTGTTACTTGAAACATTCATAACCTGAGCATTGAATCAAAGAAATAAAGAAAATTTGCTTCAAATTAAAGAATCGTTCTTGACAAGATGCAAAGAATATGCATGCTTCACATATCAATTAAAGAGAAAGAAAACAACCAAATATATTAAATGTAAAATAAAAAAAAATAATTTAATTTACCTTTCTTACCAAAACCAAACATCATTTTCTTTGCTATTCTGATTCGTTAGTTTTAAGAATTTTTCTTCACTGTTTCCTGACTGGAAATTCTTCTGCACCAAGAAACTATCAAGAGAATTTGGTCGCTGGAGAATTTTCCCGTTAGCTACAAGTTTGTTAGGAATATGGTTTAAAGTGAACTCTTCTACGTCTGCTCACTTGCTGCTAATGTCTTAAATCCTGGCATTGAAACAATCAACAAAAAAATCTGATAACTTTTGTTTGTAACCTGCATCGTTCATGGCACATGGTGTTCTTTACTTGATTTACCACTGTATATTTAAAGATTTCCCTCCCCTGACTAGTTCTGTCCAAAGGTAGCCATACATGCCACAAACACACACACAGTTAGACACAAGTAACCGACTTTCATATATCTTATTCAGTGAGATAAACCTTTCGGTAGCAGCATTAATATCTGACAGTGTGGTGGGAGAAATTATTGATTCTTTGACAGTAACTCAAAAAAATTTGGTAAGTAATCAACTAATTTATTTTTAACTCTTTCATTTATTATTCTTTAACTCTATTTCTTGAGGTCATTTAGCTCTGTTTTCTGATTTATATAAGAAGACAAATGATTATTTTTTTCTCACAGTCAAATCATCTTTGTTTGAGAAAGAGTGGTCAGTATATAGATAAAACAGAGAAGCAAGTAGAAGATTTACAAAATAAAAAAGAAAATAATATAATGGTTGGAGAGGTAGGAATTTTTAAATATTGGCAAGAATCGTTCCTTAACAAGCTATATAAACAATTTGTATAGACTTTTCATCAGAAATGTATTCATTTATGAATAGTTAAAGCAATAGCAATATTATTTGTTTAAAAGAGTACTTTTAATCTTTAGAGTTCTGTTGATTCAGCAAACAGAAGAAGAACAATTTTGCAAAGGAAGAACCGACCACAATCTACTATAGGTTTGTTTATTCTTTCATATCAATTTGCAGTAAAATGTCGCTATTACAAATTTGACTGAAACTCGTAATTTATTCTTATCAGTGAAATTTTATATGTATGATATAAGATATTTATGATAAATAGTGTGTGTGTGAAGTCCCTGTGAGGATGAGATGATATCTCTTAGATAGGTAAACCACTAATAGGACGGTTTTTGCAGTGCCCTTCTTTCATCCCCACCATAGCCGATAATGCAATGACCATGGAGGCACTACAGGAGACATAGCAGGGACTTTAGCCTTGACCTGATATATCCATTGGTCCTCTGAAAAGATCAAACCAATGACCCTTTGGTTGACTGTCGAGCGCTTCACCACACGACCATCCATCAATCTATGATAAATAGTTTCACTTACCCAAATAAAAAGATCACCATTTATTAAACTATAATGCTAATTACAATCTTTGCAAAACTAATTTAGTTATGGGCTCATTGACTGACTACGTAACATTTTTTCTTCTTTTACCACTATCACATCACTTCCCACAAATGCTTTTTTTTACTATTCCTTAACTATGTGCTATTGCTTTGGCGTAACATAATAAGTGAACCACTCTGTCATTGTTTTTTTTTCCTTTAATATAGTAAATAAATTTTTTCTCGTGCTGATCTTAAATTGATCTCTATGCCATGTTTGGTGATTTTTCCTCCATCGTGTGGACTGAACCAATATTGATTTCTGACATGAAATCTCCCAACCCAATCTACTTCACTCATTATATGTTTTTCACTAGCTAAACGCAAGCAGAATTTTAAAAACATTTGCGATTCGATGTTATGTCCTATCACTAAAATATATATTGATTAAACGAAAAGATAACAAGAGCTATATTGTTTTAAAAGTTCTTAATATATATTTTTACAACTTATGAAAACTTTAATACACATGTATCTAGTTTAATATGCTTCCTAGACTGGAATGAGTGATATTTGCACATTTTTTCCTTTTTTTTAAATATTTATTATTCATTTAGTAAAATTGTCTTTTCATAAAATAAAGAATACATTTTTTTTAGGAGCAGAATTTGTTGCAACTAGCAATGGAATGATTTCAGAGAGCTCTGGTTTAGCAAAAATTGAAGAAAACAATGGTAATAACGTATAGCAAATATGCTTCAAATTCCTTAAAAAAAATCCTCAAGATTTATTTTAGTGTTTGTGGTAATTAGTAATTTCTCTAATGATTCACAAGTTAATGCCTTTTTGAAACATAAATGAACATATAGCAATATTTTATTAATTTACTATTTGGTAATAAAAAAAAAACATGTAAATTCTGCTATTTATATTCATTTAGACTCTGGGGTTTAAGTGCTGCACAGCTAATTAATCATTATCTTTAATGATTTTCCATTACTCATGTGTAACCATAATACTGAGTTCTGGAAATATACATAAACTGTATTATCATTTTGTTCAAAGTATCATTAGCAACCTGATTAGGAAAATATGCAAGATTGAACTGTGTAATGTTTTTAAATCTTTTTTATTCATGTATTGAAATTAATTTAAATCTTGAGAACATCAAAATATTGTTGAAGTTGATAAATCTTTTAACGTTTTTATTTTAATTAACCATCCAATTTTTGTTTTCAAAGCTGGTATCACTAAAGGGGTTTCAGTCGACTCAAATGATTTTGGTGACTTATCTGTATCTTTTCAACCTCTGGAACATGTAACTAAAGCCCGTCCAAAAAGAGGAAAAGTTCACAGACCAACACGTCCTATTCATTTACAAGGTAAATATAATTTCAAACAGATTTCTTTAAAAAAATACAACTAGTTCGAACATGTATATACATATTGAATTTTATTTACATATTGTTACTTGTGATGGTTAATCATTTGTCTATTACTGCATAAAATATTGAGTAAAATATTTCTTCAATAACTATTTATTGACCTCAGTTATTCAATATTGCAAAAAAATACACTTGAGCTATTTAATTTGACTGTATATTAAGAACAAGTATTTCCTTCATTATAATATTTAGTCAGAAGGAAACACATCTGCCTCCCCAATTTGATGTTGTGTAAACGTTCCCATTTCTACTGTTGATCTCATTCCTAAATTACTGTGATTTTCAATGTTATTTTCAATGATAAACGTTTGATTGGAGATATTCAGGAGATTGTGTGAAATGCAGCACAGTCGTGTGATTGTATATTATTCTCTGAACATTATATATAATAAAATCACTATCTTGTACTGCTGGACTGCTCTCATTTTGTGAATTCAACCAGATAGGTTTTGCTGATATTGTTTTAAGTTTTTTGGTTTAGGCATTGAATATTTGTCATCCTGGTATTACAAAAGCCTAAATAATATTTTCACGACCAAATATTTTGTAGTTTTTCCCCAATTTTTTTTTTTTTTTTTACAGTTTTTTTACTTTTTTATGGGGCATGTCAACAACAGTTATCCCAACATTCTGTGTTCCAAATGAAAGAGATTTAAGTACCATTATTATTTTTATGTCCCAAAATATTACGTATTAATTACTTGGCAAAAAATGTATCAAAGTCTAAAATATTAAATATTTCATTTTGAAAGCCCAAATATTTTTATTTAAGCAAGTTTATCCACATAAAAAATGAGTGTAGACAATGTATTATTACTAAAAAATAAGGCTGATAATTAATCGCCATTAACGCATGATTAAATTTTTTAAGGCAACACCTAAATACAATTTTTTGTATGCAAACGCTGATATTTCAGTGTTGCAGGATGAAAATCAAGAAATAATTTCAGTAAATAGCAAAATTCTATGAACAGAAATTGATCAGAAAAGAAATATGCGAAACAGGAACTGTAATGTTTATAAATAATCATACCAGCTAAATGACCTGGAAACATTAGGACTGTCATATCTAAATTCTATTTTCAGATCATGAATGATACAATTAGTGAAAATCTGTTGTAACGTACCTAATTTAATTGACAGGTATTATGGGTTTGAAATGATGGAACTATGTGTCCAAAATCTAGAAAAAATGTGGTAAAATTAAGTGAACAACCACTTTTGTGTTATTAATAAGTTAGCTGCCACTTTCTGGGTATATTAGGCATTAATTAAAATGATACTTGAATAAACTGATCTGAATTAAAAATGTAAAATACACATACGGAAATGCTTGATGCAGCTTTAACATTTTTAGAGGACTTAGCCATATTTGAAAAATGACTTTTTATGCCAATATAAAGAATATTAAGGGTCACACTACAGCTTTTTTTTATATGGTAAAAATACTATAAAAAGCCATGCAGCTGTCAATTTAACAATATTTAGTGAACAAAAGTAATAATATAATAGAAAAAGTCTCTTTGAGAGCCACACAAAGTTCATAGAAGAGTCTCTAAGAGTCGCATTTGGCTACCACTGGATATAATGACAGGCAATCTTGTTTTTATACAAATAATGCATTAATTAATTTGGTTTGATTAAACTTTAGTTAATTTTGATAAAATATTTTAATTATGCGTTAATTTGGTTGAATAGCAGCTCTTCTAAAAAATAATTTTTCACAAGGGGTCCTGTAAGTTAAAATAATTATGAAAAAAAAAAACACTAGAACACAAGCAAATTAAAATAGTGTTGTAGAAATGGTTAAATAAACAATACTGAACAAAACGGCACATGTTAAGCTGAACTAGTATAATAGTGATTTTATGAGTTTTCTTATCTTTTATTCATTCATTTATTTAAAATTTAAATAAAATCTAAAGTAATTTAAACTTCTTTTATTTTGCGATTCATTTAAAAGTAGGTCATGCAGTAAATCCATAATGAGTGACTAAAAAGAGAAATGAAAATTTTGTGAATTTTCATAGTAATTTTCATCACCTAAATTCTTTCAAACTTTAATTCCAGCATGAGACTAATGTGTCTGAGCCGAAATAAGAACAAAGTTTATTTAAGACTCAATAAAATTTGTGAACATACAAATTACAAAGATTCAGATCGACATCTTCATGGCACAAATATAATAAGGTTCACTCTTAGAAGATCATATAATTATCCATCTTCATCAAAATACATTTCTCAAATAAGTTATCAATGAATACTATAGAAGGCAAAAATCAGACTTGCGACCGTTCATCTCAGATCTTTTACCTCCAATTCATATAACTATTTATGTCAGTAGTCTGCATGCAACTCCCTGTCCATGATTACACAGACACATCTTACCTGCAGTACACTGCTGAACTACATTCCCAGTTGGTCAGGTAACATCATGCTTGACCTCTAAAGTTACTTGCTTTCTCAACTAGGCATCAAGTTAACATAAAGTGTATTATTAATGATGTTATTCTTTTCAACCTGATAAATCAATTGACACAAGGTAAAAGGTACTTCTCTTTTATTTGATTGTGAAGGAGAGTTAAAAGAAGAAATACTCAATTTGCTTAATAAACCAACTAGTTTTGAGATTTTTAAAGCAAATAATGGTTATTTTCTGGATCATGTAGTTGAATAGATTAAAAGAAACATTGGGATATGAATGTTCAGTGAGGCAAACATGACATGACAACGTTTAGGAATAGTTCTAAAGGTGAATACTCTTGGTCATCCAGACATGTATCTGTTTTGCCTTACACCTAAATCATAATCACATTGATTCATGACATTCATCACACACATATTCCAAACTTACTTGAAGTGTCATTTATATTTAAGAAATTGCTAAATTCCAACAAAGATCAAAGTTTTAATGTGTTTTTATGTGTCCATATAATCTACATACATCATACACTGAGTTTTGACAATGGTCAGTAGTGAAAAGAAATGGACATTTTTTGTTGCCATACTGGTTATACAAGTTAACTGCAGATTGGCATGTCTTATCTTTATCCAATTTCTTTTTTTATGATATAAACATCATCATATATGATTAATTTTTCCATATTTGCTATTAAGCTCTTCATGTAATGTAATACATTACAGTAACTCCAATTATTACTGGTTATAGTTTTTACATATTATAATGCAGATCATTTTGTTATTTTTTTTTGTATTATAAATATTATTTTTTCAAAAGCTGACACATATTATTTACAGAAAATAATGTGATTAAATAAATATATGCCATAAATTATTCTAAATAATATATTATAATCATAATTAAAACATTATTCTAAATAATGTGAAATGAATATATCTAATAGATTATTCATTTTCATGATTTGTTTCTTTATCTGTATAATCAAATCAGGATCAACAGAATTGGATGATCAACCTAACAATGATCCTTCATCCCAGAATCATGTATCCTATTCAGCCCCTGTATTAGATGATAAAATAAAACATCAGTCTGCTAACTCTGATTCTAATAAAAAACCAGAGGAACCATTGAGGTATGTCATCAAAGCTGTTAATCATACTTTGCTATGAAGCCTTAAGGCATGTGTAATTAAATATTAATCTGGGTCACAGTATATCAATTAAATTGTTATTTGCATGCATAATTAATTTACTTGTGTACACATTTTCTGAATAATCATTTAAATAATCCTCTAATTGCTAATTTAAAAAAAAAACTGAGTTTAGAAGCCCTAAGGAAGTATGGAAAACATTTCTGACTTAGGAAAACCTATTAATAAAAGATTTTGGCGAGCACCTGTTGGAATGCTATCAAAATAAAAATTTTCAAAGGCTGACCCATCATTTTCTTCAGATAAACAATTTATATATGTTCATTAACTGCCCATTGTTCACTTAAAACTGTTAAATATATATTTTTTCGATGTGAACCACTTTTATTTGTGTTGTTAACACGGGTCATTTTTTGTTTTTCTAATTTTTGCTTTTATTTTTCTTATTAATTGTATTTTTTTTTAAGCAAAAATGGTGGCAAAAAATTGCAGAAGAAAGTTAAAGTCGACAAAGATAAAGATGTAAAGGAAGTTAAGAAGAGGTGAAGAAAATTACCATCGCTTTAAGTTTACTGCATAATTATTTAATAATTTAAAATCTTAAGCATGTAAAGAATAAAAATATTTATTTTATGTTTTAAAAAAAATGTTATAATATATTCATTTCTAAATTTGGTGAACTAAATTTTTTGGGTGTTCTGGTGTTCTATTGATAAGTGGTGTAGAGCACTCGATGTTGACTTGAGGGTCCAGGGTTTGAACCTCGAACCTTGGGATTTTTTTCAGGTCCTAGTGAAAGTCCCCAGGTCCACCCAGCTCTGAATGGGAGCCTTACTTTAAGTTGGGAAGTAAAGGCGGCTGGGCGTTGTGCTAACCACACAATCCCTTTATATGCCGAGGTTACTGAAATAGAAGAGTTCCACACTTCATCTGCCCTGATGAGCCCTTATGGGCTTATGGGGACTTTTTATTGATAAGCGGGGGATGGATTCAGAAATAAAAAAAATATAGAAAGATTTATGAAACAAATATAACTTTTATTTAACTTGGTTCATTTTTGCATCATTTAATAACATTTTGATCACAATAAAATGTGATGTTTATGAAGAAACGTATGTTGGCCTGAGGAAACCCCTAATTTTTACTCAATGTTTACAACATCAGTTAGGCCTGTGAGCAGCCCAACCTATACTAAAAACTTAGTAATATCTGGAAAAATTAATACATAATAAAAAATATTGTTTTTAGCAATAAAAGTCAAACTCCCTCATAGGAAAGCAGATTGTTTATGCTATATATATATTTTTTTTATTTCTGAATCAATCCCTCTCTAATCTGTAGAGCACTCAAATTTTATTAAAAAATAAAATATTTTAGCTTCTGTACAAGCAAAGTCTCAATCAAATAATTTCAACAAAGTAGAATAAAATTTATGTTTAAAAATTATTTTATTCATAATATTCGAGATGGGCACCATCCATGGAAGTGCTCTATATGAGTAAAATAATTTTTTAATTTAGGTCAATAGTTTAAATAATAGTTGTTGAATCCAACCACTCCCCTTAATTTTAGATTACTTACTATATATTTATATATACTTTGGTAAAATGTCATTGTATTGATTATTTGTTTTTAACAGTAGTGTGTTTGCCAATATGTTTAAAAAGAAAGAGGAAAAAAAAAAATCTTTGAGTGAAACAATCAAGACATCTTCTGAATCTGGTCAGGACATTGTTGAGAGCAAAACGCTGGATACCCCTTCCGAGGTAATTAAAATTAATTATGTTTCATTTTTGCATACTTAAAAATATTTTTGACTCAACTGCAACTAGATTATTTGCTATTTATCAATGAATGTAAAGACATAATAAGTCCACTGTATTTGTACCTGTATTTAAGTTAAGCATGCAAATGAAAGAAAGAGCCTTTTTATTTCAGTTGAATGGAAGAATGACATTTTTTGTTACTTTTAACTCATTCCCTACTTTACCAATTTTCTTACTGTCACCACAACTTTTCGGAGCCAACTTTTCATATTGCATCTTTGTTGATAAAATCTAGTGACATATATTTTCTTTTATCACCTTTAACAGAAATGAATTACTTTCAAAATAATTAATACAATACTAATTTTAATAATTAATAAAAACAAATTATTATAACAATATCATATCAGGTTTAAGAATTGTGTCTGAAAACATGATGTATATTATAAAACCTCAAGATTACATCATTAATAATTAAATACACAATGACTTTCATATTACATCTAAAATAGAACTGACAACACTAGGGAACAACATTTTTGCTACTTGGGATCTATTATGTTTCTAAGACCATTTTGACCTGCTGATTCCAAATATGTCATTGAAAATTGTGTATCATGTCAGGTTTTAGAGTTATGTTAACATCTTGATTTACCATTATAACGCTTTATGATCATTAGAAATATAATGCCAATGCTGCTACATTTCATACAATAACTACAATTTACATGGAAATAGAACAGAAGAAGCAATTATACACTAATACAGTATCATATGTACAAATAACCTCTGGTAATCCTAATACAATGCATTTTGAAGTCAGAAATAATTAGATGATGTTGATTTTATTTTGTAATCAGTGTCACACTCTCATTGTAAAAACTAACAGAAATTGCCCATCATGCTGCTTCATACCTCCCTTGATATCTGTTTTCCATCGTTGTTATTTCTTGGTGAAAATGTTCACCCTGTTCGTCGCTGACTGCACCTAGATTGAGTGGGAAGAAACTGAGATGGGAGTGCAGAAAGTGAATTTTTAAGGAAATTCTGCATCCCATATCCTCGTATGTTGTTAGTAGTCACTCAACCAACTCTGCAAAGTTTCCAGAACTGTGGTTTCCCAAAAAGTTAGAAACCACAGCCACTAATGCATCCCAGGCTGCCAACTGAGCAGGCTGCAGCTGTGTCTTAAAGGTGGGATCACGAATGACTTCACAAATTTGAGGTCCAGTGAACACGCCCGACGTATCTTTGCTGGTGTAAGAGTGCTCTTGAACTTCTCTTGAAGATATGCAGAATCCTTGTCCAGGGCCTTCACAAAATTTGTGAACAGTCCAAGCTTTATGTGAAGAGTGAGAAAGAGTATTTTGGTAGGATCAACAAGAGACTCATGTTGTACATTGTATCTGCCAGTACATGATCAGTTCTTAGTGGCCAGTCTTTAACTGTGTAATGATTTTCATCATCTGGGCTGTTCCACAGATGTGTATCCCAGCTGCAATCCAAGAAGAAGGTAAACTACTTTTAGATCCCCACAGAGGCACAGTTATGATCTCTGTACTTGACAATGTTGAATAGCAACTTCAAAGAATCATATGTCTCATGTAATTCGACTGCGTGTGCTAATGGAATAGATAGCATCACATTCCTATTGTGTAGGAGAACTGCTTTAAGACTAACTTTACTTGAGTCTATAAACAGATGCCAGTCTCCTGGAATATACTTACAGTCCAGTTCTTTTATTAAACCGTTAATTTCAGTATACTGTCATTCTCGTCATAAAATTTAGCAAACAGTACATGCCTATCACAAAAATGTGAAATAGTTGTTCCGCTTTGTAACAAATTCCATTGTTGTAAACAAGATCCAAGCAGTTCTGCCTTCTTCGTTAACCCCAGATCCCTCACTAAATTGTTCAATTAGCTTAGCCAATAAGATGAGGTATATTTTCATCATTTAGAGGTTCATATGCATCACTCTCCTGCTCCCTGTGACTTTCCTCATCATCATCATCGCTTTCGCCATCAAGGCATACTGGAGGATTGGGAACTGGATATTGTTCATCATATTGAACAGGTTTCAAAGCAGAGTCACAATTTGGATAATGAATTGCTGGTTTTTTTTTTTGGAATATCCAGCAATATTTGTCATTTAAAAGTAGCAGTCCGAATGATGATCTCTTGGCTCTCGCCCTATCATTGCTACCGCAAACGTCATAGACTTCCTTTTGCCATTTAGCCACTGGGTGAGCCCCACATAACAAACACTACAGCAAATATGTGGCGCCAGGTTCTATCTTGATCGCATATTTTGACGCTGAACATGTTATGTTAGGCAAACTTCACTTTTCTTGTAAGTTGTTTCAGCTGATCATGAGGAGTAAAATGTCCACAGACATAACAGAAATAGTCTGAATGATTCAAGCAACCCCTTTTAACTTTCTTCATATTGTTTTGAAATTAATACACAATCAGTCTAAAATAAAAAATCATAACATTTAAAGGTGAAGCACACAGCACTGCAAGTGTACATTAAGCAATTATAATTACAACTTGCAATTTTACCAAAAATGTATAAGTCATATAACTCAAGAACCTGACGTGCTAGAAAAATTATGATTACACCACTGTAATCAGCCTGTCAGAATTAGACTGACATGTTTTTTCTAAGGTAGCAGACCGAAAAAGTTGTTCCCTAGTGTAATTGGTTCCTAGCAAGGCATTAAAACTTCAAACAAATATTAACAAATAAAATGAGAAATAAAAAAAGTTAAAATGACAAAAAAATCTAAAACCATTTTTATGTAGGTTGGCGCAGGCCTGATGACATTATAGGGACAACATTGAAAAAAATTACATTTAAAATACTATCTCTCTCTATCAATATTTTAGTTTTAATGAAAGCACCAGATGGTCTAAATAAAGAAATGGGAAATTGAAGTAATTCTTACTCAAATTGAATTCACATTTAGTATTACTATAATGTAGTTTTGTCTGAAACACAAGATGCGTTTTATTGGCCTTTCATGGTCTAAACTCAAAGAAAACTTGAAACGCAAAATACATTATGGTGTATAGAATGTTAAAAGTTACATAAATTAGTTTCTAAAATAATAATGTAATATGGCTTTGAACTGGAGAAATACTCTGGCATTCCTTTTGAGTTTCAAGTACAAAAATGTAAAAATCGTGCATTTAAAATATTGTCATCACCTGCTTAATGGTGGGAATCACCCTCCACCTAATTGCAGTGCTAGATGAAACAGATCTAAATGAAGCAATGATATCATGTAATTAATGACAGTACATGCCAAATTATAAAACACAGACCTTTATTTATTTATCTGTCTGTCTTTTGATAATAATTATGAATAGTCTTAATTTCTTATTATTGATATATTTTATTATTAATGGTAATTATAAAGTTATTGAATCAAAAATCATTCATTTATGTAGTTTGGAATGTTTTGTTGGGTTGTTTTACAGTTCATCTAATGTCTGTATGCTTGCATTTATTTATTGAATTTATTCTGTAAAATTCTCTTACTTCATGTTTACCTATTTTTTAATCTTCAAGACTCATTTTGTAACTTGTAAGTTGTAATAAACTATAACAATTTTTCTTTCATAAAAAAATTGAATCATAATTATGTAAGTTAGCTGTATTTACAAATTCACTTTATTTTAGGTCCTTCTTGATAACTGTGTAGAGCCATCAACAGGTCCAGAACAGGCTGGATCAGCTGCTCCTAGAGCAAAACTCATTGTTCCACCAGAGAGAGTAGCCCTTCTACCTCCAACCAAGAAAGTAGAAGCTAAAAGTGCCAGACTAACTGTGGAGGAAGAATATATTTATTCTGAGCAGAAGAATGGTAAAGAAAATTTTTACATTGATGAGATAATAGTTCAAAACCCTTTAGGCATTTAGATTTGTGAGAGTGAAGCAGAATAGAATGTTTTTTTTCTGAAATGGCTATAACTCATCAAAGTGAGAGATTGCAACAGGTGTCTTAGTTTTGGTAAGCTTTAGTGTTTGTTTATATTATTTCAGTTATAGCCATAAAGCGGTAGATGATAAAACTCCATGTTTTTCTGCATTGTCCTTTATGCTGCTATAGAAATCAAGCTAATAATACCGGCTTCTTTAAGGGTGCCAAACCCTTAAAATAAAGCAGGCATTCGGCAAGTCATACTGTACGGGTCAAATAGATCTGGCTTTAAGCATTCTTTAGTAATCTTTGGTAAGAGATATTTTGTATTTACACCTTCATTTCCACCCTTATAAATTGTCTTTCGTTAAACTGGGGATTATGCACAGTATCACAAATGGGGACAAAACTCTCTCTGAACTGCTGTAAAAGAATTATTATTCTTGATGAAACACTTGTATGCAAAAATGCTGGGCTTTATTCTCCACTTATTGTTGGCCTCCTCGGAAAAATAAAAGAAATTGATAAGATTAGGATTCTTAAGACACCTGCCACACTTCTCTCACTTCACCTAGTTATAACTTTTTAAAAATTTTTATACTTTCTCATTCTGTAGTTTTTCTTTTTTGAGGATTGTTTGCTTTGCATTTTGCTGAAATGCCTGAGAATGTATTACTCTTTTTTCAGATTCAAAAAAAGATGTTGAAAAAAAAGAGGAAATCTCAAAGTTACCAGCTGGTGTTAAGCCTACTGTTTTAGTCGGTCATAATATTATTCAGGAAATAAAAGAGAAGCGCTTTTCAAAAATAAACACTTCATCATCTAATGTAAGTCCTTAACCAGATATCAAATATTATATTTCTCATTGTTAAAAATAATGATAATTTATTAAGAGCACATTATGTTAAAAATAAAAAATTGCTCTATTAAAAAGGTGCTTTGTTTTACAAGAAAAGTAACATACAAACCGTAGCAGATAAAAGGCCATGTTTATTACACGTCAATATTAAGACCAGACCACAGAAATTTTTTTATTTATTTTTGTTCATTGCAAAAAAGTTCGAAAGATAGGTAAAATTGAGTTTAAGCCTGTGAATATACTTATGTTTTTTGGATTAGATATAATGTTCCATTCACAAAATTCATACCAGTGTAAGCTTTTTTGACATATTTTCTCGGCTTTGCATTTTTTAGAATTAGAAAAACTTGATCACCTAACTGCTTCTGGTGAAAAATACTTGTACGTGAAGTATAAAATTTGGTTTGCATGTTCTTCCACCAGTTTAGTATGACTTGAGATTTCAGTTGTAACTCAAAAAGTTTTTCCTGACAAACATTTGTGGGATGGTGTGGCATTAGTAGTGTAGACCCTGGCTGCTTTATTCTCACAGTGAAGAAAAATTTTTTTTACTTCTTAGTGAATTTTGTGCTATTTTTGAAAAAGCCTGTTTTTTTAAAAATCCTTTTTTTATTTTCTTGTTATTCTAATATTTAGGTCATTTGATTCTGCCTCGCATATAGCTCACCACACTCTCCTGTCATACTTCTCCACTTTTACTTTGTGTATCATTAAATATGCTTGTGTCAGTTATATAAACTAAATTAAATTGAAAGAAAAACAACAGCAACATATGGTTTTGTACAAAACATTTGGCACTTGGGCAGATACAGCTTTGATGTTTATGATAAGCAGAGCAGCATGTCCATGTAAAGTAAAAAGAGTAAAAAAAAAAAACAGCACTGTGAGCTCAATGATAAATATGTCCGAATCTATGGGATGAACACTTTCAGTTACTGAGTGGTCTTAATTATTTTTCCATATGGATTTTTAGTTAGTAGATTAGAGCACAATGGAACAAAATTTGATGTGCCTAATTATTGAATTTCATATTGTCATCGGAAGCAAGCAAGTATGCTAAATTTCAAAGAAATAGATTGATGTGAAGTTGGTTAATTATTGAATTTCATATTGTCATCGGAAGCAAGCAAGTATGCTAAATTTCAAAGAAATAGATTGATGTGAAGTTGGTTAAATATTGATTGCAAAATTCCACACATACAAACAAACCGATAGAACCTTTTAAGAAAAAGCGTGTAAAAATCATCCTTTGTCACTGAGCATGCTTCTAAATGACTTTAATGATAGTTGACCAATAATGCAACTTTGCTAAGACAGTTAAAGAGGGCCATTTTAACTAATTCTTTAATTCTATATGATTGACATCATTGAACTTTATTTCTAATTTCATTTTCAATGTCCACTTTTTTAAAATTAGGATGTGAAAATTGACACCAAACCTAATGTTGAAACCAATAACAATGTTAGAGAAGAACAGAAATCTTCAAAGCAAACAAAAGAAGCACCAATTTTAGAAATGCAAAGTGATCAGCAAGAAAATGTCAACAAACAAGCTAATGATATTGTTCAGTTTAGAAACAGCAATTCACCAGTTAAAAGACCCATGTCTAGTATTGAAGAACATCAGCCTTGTGAAAACATTACAAAATCTATGACGACTTCTACACCAGAGCTTACTTTTTCTGATGGTAAAAAACAAGAACTATTCTTTATAGAATTTAAAGTTGGTAGAAATGGTGTTATTGTTTTTCAATTTTTTTTTAATATTTTGTTTAGGATGTAAACTCTATATGACTATATGACTATATCTACAAGGTACATTTACAACAGAAGTATTATTAATTTTTGTTAGCATCATTTATATGGCATTGTATGATTTATTCCTGTCTTGAATGTTTTGTATACAGGAGATAAAAGCTATAGTTGCATGTTTCCCAACATGATTTATGTAATAAGAGATTGCCAAAATTCAGAATGATTGATAGAAAAGACTTCTGTCTACTTCTTCTCTAATTTACATCCACAACTAAACTAAGTTCATATTTTTCAAAATGAATTATCAGAATGACCATTTTATGTCCTATAATTTTTCTTTGGTCAGTTAGAACTTAGAGAAAAAGTTATTATAGATACTATTTGTCATGCCAAAGAAAACAGTTAAATTTTGCCACAGTATAATGTTTGTGCAGTGTGTAATCAGCATAGTTTATTGAAAATAGTAAACAAATCATCACACCCAGCAAGTCACATAATTAGGCCAGTATTTGCCATTGTTTGTATCAGATGATGTTCTAATCAAATCAAATTTGATTGAAAAGTACAGTTTTAATTAGAAGTTCAATCAAAAGTATATCAGAATTTCTAAAATTTGAAAATGAGGCTTTAACTTTGTATTACAAACTACTAATACTGGAAATTAGAACATTTACTTTGCCATTTATATACTTTACTTTCTTAAATCACGCTGGAAGTTTTTTAGGCCTGAAGTTAGCTCCATGAAATACAAATCAGACAGATACAGAGGGAAGGTTTTGGAGTAGATAATTTCTTCAAATAATTTTTTCTGTAATTTTATTTTGATGAAATTTGTTTGCTGAACCTTTTGTTGCATTTAAAAATTGTCACTAGGTTAATAAAAATGTTTTGTAGGTCTTAAAGCTCGACCTGCACCCCCACCAAAACCACGTTCAAAGCAGTTGAAACGAGACTCTAACCCAGATGAAAATAAAGGTGTGTTATATTTTATTGTACTTTTTACTCACATTATTTAATTACATTTTCTATGCCTGATTTTTTAAAGCTTTTAGTAAGTAATAAAAATACTTTGGTTCTTCATTTTATTTAACACAATGCATATTTATTTCTCTCTAAATATGAACATTCATATGTATGTATTTCTGTCTGTCTGTCAACATCCGAGATTTAAAAAAAAAAAACAACTGTGGCCAGACTTAATTCTGGTGTATTGTTTAGACAGTATTACTTCCTTTAGTTTTAGACAGTATTACTTCCTTTAGTTTTAGACAGTATTACTTCGTTTAGTTTTAGACAGTATTACTTCCTTTAGTTTTATTCAAGAAAAAGTCATTTGATGAATATGATGCACACATACTATACTATTATTCATAGAAGTGGTCTTTTTGCAATACTATGATTTGTTTAAGATGCATACATTTAACCAGACATACATACATTTTGACATTTATTAATATAGAGAAAAAACTTTCTCACTAAATATATATATCTGTCTACATTAATCAATCACTGTTACCATTAAATAGTACTATGTGATCTACGATTAAGAGTTTTTCCACAACTCCCACCCACCTTTTATTTTCAGTGGTACTTGAACTAACCTCTTTTGTTTTAACAGAAGTCTCGCATGGGTGTATTGTATTGTGCACAAATGTCTCATCTATCCACTTTCGTAGGTCTTGTGTGGATGTATCGTGTTTTGCACTGATGCTTCATCTATCCACTTTCCTAAGCAACTCTCCTACATGCGCATCAAACTGGTGACCTTCTTCAAACTTTAGGTTTTTCGAAACAAAAATTATATGTCGCTGCGTACCCCTGCATAGCCTTCCCTGTGCCCCTTGGAGTATGTGTACCCCTTGGAGTATGTGTACCCCTTGGAGTATGTGTACCCCTTGGAGTATGTGTACCCCTTGGAGTATGTGTACCCCTTGGAGTATGTGTACCCCTTGGAGTATGTGTACCCCTTGGAGTATGTGTACCCCTTGGAGTATGTGTTCCACCGGTTGAGATATCCATGGCTCTAACAACTAATCTGTTTCTAAAATGTCATTTTAAATAAATGTCCTTGTCCAAATAATCTATGAGGATTAGGGCTGTACCGGATTGCAATTTTTAGATCCTGCAGGAATCGGAACCGGAATCGGATTTAATAGTTGAATCCTGCCGGAATCGGAACAGGAACCGGATTTTACCAAAGTAAATAGTAACTCTTCCGAACGAAGTAGTAATCTCACCTAACATAAAAAAAAGATATAAGAATGAAAAATAAAATAAAAATTTAGTTTTTAAGTTCTAGATAGCAAAAAACAGTATTAACCATTTAGATCTTGAAGACTGTGACTAGAACCCCTTCCCCAATCTTGAGTTAAGAAATATAACTCTGTCAAAATAACAGGTTCTTTGTTTTTAAATTTTTTTTTAATAAAGCTGTACCTAATTTAACTTGATTTCTATTACAATCAAACAAAGAAATGGGTAACATATCTTAGAAAGTATAATAAACATGTTTATTAATAAATGAATTCCAAAAAGAAATATATACTGTAGCACCCCCCCCCCCCCCGATAGTTCATTTTTCTTTAGTTTTCCATAGTGACGTCCCCAAACCTTGTTATTTCATTCATACTTTCTTTTAAATTATTATCTATTTCCCATAAAACGCAAATTAAAATGCATTTCAAATCTAAATCAATATCATTTTAATGTTCAATAAAAATGTATTTTCAAGTTATTTATCTAAATATGCGAGGAATTTTATCCAAATCGTGACAAAATCCACTAAATTAAAGAAAAATTGCAGAAAAATAAATTATTGACCTATTTTCAAACTGTAAACACCCAAAAAATAGATCGTTGTCTGATCTTTAAAGAAGTTAAACTTTTATAGCTAAATATAGTTAGTTTAAAGAAAACACGGAATCAAAAGTAGCGGAAGGTAAGGTGTTGTATTATTACTAGACTAAATACGATTCAAATCTTCCTTTTTAATATATCTTTACTTACAAATAGAACTAAAAGCGATCAACGTTATTGTAGTTTTAAAAAATCAAAGGAAGTTATTGTTTTAATTTAATTGTATAGCGCTAAATATTTCAAAATTATGTTGCGCTCAAAAAATTTCTTACAAATTTCAAACAACAAAGAAATCCGGCTTAAATCCGGCACATTTGAACAGGAACCGGAATCGGAACCGGATTTGTTAAAACTGCCAGAATCCGACTTAACAGGAACCGGAATCGGATTCCGGTACAGCCCTAATGAGGATGCTTTTGTTATATGTGTAAACTATTCATTTTTTACCATAGCACACCTGGCACAGTCTCGCCACAATAGAAGAGTCATTAGAGCTGAAAGAAAAGGGTACAATGAGTCGTGACTTTTTAAATAATTCCTTTAGACTTAGATTTTTATTAGATTTTTTTCTGAATTCAAAGTGACAGTATTGTAGTAATAGCTTTATTAAGCTGCTTAAGTTAGTCACTGAATTAAATCTTTAATGAACTTGATATTGGCATTTTACTATCTTTAACTCTATATTTCTGAATTTATTATCATTTCGGGTCAACTGAACTAAACCAACAACATAGCCCAAAATATCTTTGGCAGTTTTGTTTGACATTCTGAAATAATTAAATCTGTCATTTAAAAGAGTAGGTCACCCTAACTAAAATGAAAGCCATATTTTTTAAACTAATTTATTATGCTATTTATAACTTCTTTAAGTTGTACATATTTTGTACAGAATAGCTACTAATTTAGTCATTGATCGGTAAATAGATTATTTATTTTGGACAGGTTTCAAAGCTGTGAGTACAAATTTAATAATTACTCCAGTTCAGATTTCTACTGAGTTTGTCACATTCTTTTTTTGTTCAACTAATTGGATGTTTAAAACAATCTTTGCTTTTACTTAGACATTTTTATTATTGTTAATGACTTTAAAATTATTACTTGTTGCTCATAATGTGCAGTGAAGAAAACTTATTCTAACACAAAATTTTAAAATGTTTTCTGCTTTTCAGCATTCAAAATTTGTTGTCGTCTCTTAATTTTCTTTATTAATCTTTTTTTCTGTTTTTTAACGTGTGTCTTAAAACTATAGAGAAATAGTTGGGAGTTTTGAAACATTGAGTTTCAAATTTCAATTTGGTTTTCAGGAATATTTGTTGTGCCTACTAACTATAAATTTTTAAACCCTATTTCCTTAAAATTTTATGTAAATATTTGCCTAGCTTCTTAGCATGATTGTTTTTCTTGGTTATGCATTTTTGGTCATTTTTATTTTACAAATTATGTGTAATAGATTTATTAAGATTTTTATTGTGTTATTTAATTTCTTTGTTAATATATTAGACATAACTGAGATAAAGGAAGATCCAAGTCTGGTTGAAGCAATCCCTAGTGAAGGTATAGTTTATGACTCGGCCACCCTTCGATTACCTGTAAAGGAAAAAATAAAAAGACTGAGTCAGGCACTTGAGAACAAAGACAATTCCAATCACTCTGCACATTTATCTGGGGCTAAAGAGATATCCTTAGATACACAACTTCAAGGTAGGTAATGAGTCAAGAAAAATCTGTAGATCTGTGGTACAAAAATCAATGTTTTAATGATATCTGATACTGTTTTTTAAAAAAAAGCAGTATTTTTTTTTACTACATATAGCTCTTAATTTCATTAGTTTTAGCACTTCCTACTTAATATTTAATATTGTTAATCATAAAATGTATTTATACATAACTCTTAGATGATCACTTATGACAGTCTCCAATAACACAAGTCTTAAAAATAGAATTGAGTCTTTTCTTACTACAGTGGTACATTGAAATACAAGTACCCTAACATATGAGATTTTTGAGTTGTCGAGTCGTCGAGCTAACGATGTTTTACTTAAAATATGAGAAAAATTTGAGATATGCCAGATCAGCAGGCTGCACACTACCTGGTTTACTGCACCTTGTGTGTCATGCATTTTCCCATGCCTCGGGCAGAGTGCTTGTTTTCCTCACTATCAAAGCATCTTTGATAGGTTGTGCTCGCATTTGGTAAACACAAACACCATGGGTCCAAAGAAAGTGAGTGGAAAGGTCAGTACTCAGAAGTAGATCATATCTATTTTAATCTATTTAATTTACATGTGAAATCATAAAAAAAAAAACCTGAGAAAGGTGGGCAAGTGACTGACTTAGTGAGGCAGTATGATATGTACTGTCCAAAAACAGATTGAGTCGATATGTGGTATAACGTCAGTTAAGGATGTTACATTAATTTGTAAGCTCCTCTGCCTATCTCCTCCACCCTACAACTCTGCCTATCTACTCCACCCTACAACTCTGCCTATCTCCTCCACCCTATAACTCTGCCTATCTACCCCACCCTACACCTCTGTCTATCTCCTCCACCCTACACCTCTTCCTATCTCCTCCACCCTACAACTCTGCCTATCTCCTCCACCCTACAACTCTGCCTATCTCCTCCACCCTACAACTCTGCCTATCTCCTCCACCCTACAACTCTGCTAGCATCTTTGGATCAAGTGGGCTAATTTCCAAGTAAATACATTAAATAAAACCAGTTTATTTCTTTACGTACTCTTTTATTATGTTTTTTTACAATATTTGTCATTTATAAATACATTTTTATTATTTAAAAACTCGGAACAAAAACAACTGGGATGACATTTTAGGGGCTGGAACAGATGAATGCCATTTGGACTAATTTCATTTGGCAGGGGTGTGTGTGGGGGGGTCATTTACTCTGTTGAGCCTGTGACATGTTTTTTCTTTAGTGCCAGTATTTCTTTCTTTATTTTTTTAAAATGTTTTCTTCTTGATTGATTCGTATGAAATAAGAAATAATTTGAAACCAATGTACACTGTTTATTAAAAAAGGATTTTAATCTAGAACTTTACCTGCAGACTTTTTCTATTTTATTATTTTTTAAAAGAAATTTATTTTGATTTGATTTAGGTTCACTTCTTAATTACTTGTAAAAGGAAAAGTAAAAAAAATTAAAAATTAGTTTTTGTTAATTGGGGAATTATTATAAATGTACCTTTAACACTAGAACGACGGCAGCGGTAATTTTGACCGCAGCGCTTCTTTGCGGTTTAATTACTTCTAAACGGCTAACCCCAGAATATTGAAATTTTATGACTTTTCATATCTTTATAACATTGTTATAATTATAGAAGATTATTATTGTCGGTTTTATAATAATCGAAAAAAAAAACAAGTTACACCTAGAACGACTGCAGCGTTCATAATGACCGCCATACCGATTAATATCTAGTGACGCTGTCGGCTGACGTCATATTATTGCCAAAAGCACATCCATCGTTGGTACGATAAGGCAGAATCGAAGAGAGTTGCTAGCCATGTGTAAAGACACAACTCCAGAACGTTTTTCTTCAAAAAGTACTCCTCAATGGTAAAAGAAATACCTTCACAATTTACCATTGCAAGCCAAAAAAGAATGTCTGCATATTGAGTACCTTACACAAACATGTTGGAATCAGGGAAGCAAAAAAAAAAAAAGCAATTTAAGCCTGTTCCATACTGGACACAGGACGTGTTAGCGCATTTTCGTGTATGAATCAGTACGCATGCTATATTTCAGTAAATATTTGTCAATTTTGGAAATGTTTATAAATTCAATTGTGTAATGCATATATCTGAAAAAAGATATTAAAAAGACATTTCTTTATATTTGAAAAAAAAATATTTTCTCTTAAATCTAACTACAAGTGGTTTGTGGTCACTGAAATAGGACTCATAATTGAAACATTCTAAATTGTAGTTATTTAATCATTCAAAAACTCCGTCAATTGTTGTTTGATAAATTGTTGTTGCCAATCTTGGTGAAAGTAGTAAAATGTTGAAGTTTGTTTCGAAAAAATTTTCAATTTCTGCCCCGGGCTCTTTGAAATCTTGATTGAAGTCCCAACAAATGATGACTTTTGGTTGATTGAGCTGTGCTGCAAAGTTGTCATTGATTATGGGTTTTATAAAAAGTAAGGGAAGTAAGTCATGTTGAATAACTGTTACAAAAATAAATAATGATTTCGCCCCTTTGTTTAGCTTATAATCTATATATAATATATAAGCCCCTTAGGAGCCCTGAAGCCCGGCCCTGAGAGGTCCTATCGCGAAATGAACTTTTGATGTACACATGGCAGGCCAAGACCTACAAAATGATATATACATCATGGGTCTAGGACTTATGGTTGTTGAGATCTAGGGTGATGACGGACAGACAGACAAAACAGGGACAATAGAGCATTTTTTTTCGAAAATGCTCTAAAAACTTCCAGAAACTGAGAATTATATAATTTTTCTAAGTGTGGAGTGGACGTTCTAGACCAAATGAGCCGCCCACAACGAGATCAGCATCACGAAGATGGCCTGTTTATATCTTCTACAACGCATTTATATTATTTCGATTATGCAACTCTTCCAGCATTTCTAGTTGGTCTTATATTTTTTAACCTTCTTCACGAATTGAGATCACCTTACTATGCAACAAAAATAAATTTCATCAGGCTTTCCTGTGAAAAGTGGATCAAGGAGTAGCACACGCCATCAATGCTCATTTTGTTGTAACAAAACACAAGATGACTAATGAACAGAATGTGATTACTTACGTATATTTTTTTTGAAGAATACTGTTTATAACTCTATAGATATTGTTTATTTGGTTGTTACACATAATAAAAATAATTATTATATGACATAATTTGTTAAAAATCCTAACCGCGTTCAAAATGACCGCTTCAGTCATGAAAGGTAGCTCAAATAATCCGTCGTTCTAGTGTTAAGGATCTCTTGTTCCTTTAAACCATTGGGGAATTATTATAAATGTACCTTTATGGATCTCTTGTTCCTATAAACCATTGGGGAATTATTATAAATGTACCTTCAAGGATCTCTTGTTCCTATAAGCCATTGGGGAATTATTATAAATGTTCCTTCAAGGATCTCTTGTTCCTATAAACCATTGGGGAATTATTATAAATGTACCTTCAAGGATCTCTTGTACGTACCTATAAACCACTGATGGGTCTTTTTGTAGTTTCATTCTTTAATTCTGACAATAGCTTAGTGTGCACAATGGCTATGGAGCCAAAACAAAATCAAAGGTAAGTGACATGACATGCTTAGATTTGAACTCTTAATCTACAACATGCAAATCATGCTCAAAGCCTAAATGCCACAATTTTAGAAATAGAGAACATTTTTTGCATTATTTATTTTGTTTTAAAAGAAAAATATTTCTATATTTACACTTTAAATTTCTTAATAAATAAAAAAAATCACTTCCAGTTTTAACAGAAAAATGTCTTGTTATTAACTGTTTTTTTTTATTAATTACTAAAGAAAAGTTCCTTTTGTTTTTACAACATATCAGTGTTTTAAGGTCAATTCTGAAACTGTTGCGGGGATACTGTTTTTATTACAACCTTTTTGGCCATAGTTGGAAAGGATGCACAAGTAATAAAGAATTAACAAAGGCAAATAAAAATAGCAAAAATAGAATATGTAAAAATTTTTAAAACTATTTTAATACAGTTAAAGAAAAATCTTCAGTAAATTGTCACACATCTAATATGAAACAAGAGAATATTGTCCATTATCATTGTTCTTTATTTTCTGAACACTCCACACTCAAACATAGATGTCCAAGGTGGAATTATTCAATGTGTTAGACAATAACTGTTGTAAAATACACAGTTGTTCATCTATAATGCAATCTTTATCCCGTTATATTGTACAGTTTAACATATTCTTCTAAAATCAGGTATAAAATAGGAAAGTTTACAGAAAAACTTCAATTAACTTATCACAAACTAAGCTGTTTGACAATATGTAATGGGATAAACAAAATTTGGCCAGGTGTGGATCAAAACATAAACCAAGTTGGCTATCACACCTATAGTATGTCTCTTTTTATTATCCTTTTATGGTTACAAAATGTACATGCTTTGTAATAGACCAAGATGCTGGCGATCTGATATTCATATTCTGGTATACATTTGTGCATAGGGAAGCTGATAAACTGGGGATGCCCTGAGGTGTTTGGCTTCTTATGTTGATGAGATGAAGTTCCTATAATAGTGAGAGGAACGGGTACATGCATGTATAGTGAGAGGAACAGGTACATGCATGTATAGTGAGAGGAACAGGTACATGCATGTATAGTGAGAGGAACAGCAGGTACATGCATGTATAGTGAGAGGAACAGGTACATGCATGTATGCTTACTTAAAAGAAAATGGCATACAGTTTTAGCTGGAACCTTTTTTTTTAAATTATTTTAAATAAAATTATCATTCCACAACAAAGGGGGAGGCAAACTATGATCAGCAATTGATAAAGGTGCTGCTCAAAAGATTGTAAGTTTTGTTGACAACGTAATATTCCAGTAGGTGAGAATGAATGCATTTAGGGGATTAATCTCTATATGTCTCTGTATGAGATTATTCATTGTAAATTATGTATAATTTCCATATATCAGCAGTTTGAGCAATACTGTTTCAATTTAAAAAAAGGCTTCTTAATATAGAATCACTGGTACAGTTTTATTAAAAAATATATGACACCTCATACATATATATATTGTTTTAGTAAAAAATATGACATGGCAATATGGTTTTGCTTTATAAAAAACAAGGTGTTTTATAACTATATGGTCAATGTGGCTTCAGTAAAAAATATAAGATGCATATTGTTATAATACAGTCAATATTGTTTTAGAATGTAATGTATATAAAAATAAACACAGTTAAGAAGCTGATTAATAATTTCTTTCTTAATTGATTTACATTTTGTTATCATAATGTCACTCATTATTTATAAAAAGATAAGCAAAATATTTATTAATTAGTTGCATTAAAAGTCTTTTAAAAATGTATGCTGAAAGCTGATTATCTATTTCATACAGCAATTAATTTATTTTCATCTTTTATAAATCACCTGAATGTAAAGATACTTTTATGTTAAATATTTTTGCCAAAAACTTTTACACAGGTTAACTTAAGGCTCATTTTTTATTTTTAAAATAACAAGTAAATCTGTCTTTTTTTGAATATATTTCCAGATCCGAAAGAATGTGAAAGGAAATCAGATGACAATGACATAAAAAATCTTGATGAAAATAAAATATTGCAAAAAGATACTTTTGATCAACATTCCAATTCCAGTAATCAGAATAAAGAAGATGAAATAATGGTATAGCAATTATGAACAAAGAATTAACAATATATAAAGCGTTTAACCCAGATTTGCCTTTACTATGACTATCAACACTTCATATTGTACTTAAAGTTCTTTTAGCCTTTGGCCATGGGGAAGATGTAATGTTTCTGTATCCACGACATAAGAAGGTGTAATTTTGCTAACACAAAGCCCCAAATGCTTCATATATATTATATATATTTATGCCAGAAACATCTTAAGTCAGCCTAATATGTGGATTAGGCTAGCCTGGCTAAAACGCTTCATTTGTATGTCTAAATATAAAGGATTTGTAGTTTGACAAGTTATTTTTTTTAAATAACAATTTTTTCTTTTTAGTTCATTTTATTGCATTATGTTTTTTAAGTAAATAAATCAAAAATAATATGTGATTGTTAAAGCCTTCATTGCTGCACAGATCTTGTAAATATAAGCAAATTTTATTACAGCTATTCATACTTAAAGCCTATTATAATTGTCACAGTATCTCAGAATTGATAATAAAAAAAAATCTTAATTCATGATTATGGAGATGTATCAAATTTACCATTCAACTCCATATGTTTAAATAGAATCTATTGTAGATGCTGGCATAATATTGTTAAGTCCTTAAGGAAGTTGTGATCTATACATTTATTCTGTTTACATTTAATTGTTCTATTTGTTAAATATTCGGGTTATTGTTTCTACTATGTTAAAGACGGAGATGCATATTTTCTGTCATTTTTTCTACAAACTTTTATTCTTAGTTTGATCAAATAGTTTATCACATACTGTTACCTATTATAAATAATTACTGTGAAATATAGTTACCTTGATTATAAAATATGCTGATTCTTTAGATGAAAAGTATGTACATTGCATATATTTTTGAATTTTGTTAGTTACAGTAAGTTGTTAATTCAATAGCTATTACCAAATAATAAAATAGTGTTGAACACTAATTAGCTCTTAGGGGCTGTTCATATATTATAAAATGCAATATGTACTAAAAAAAAGTACTTAACACATATTTTATTTCTTGCAACACTAAAATGTAAAACTTGGTCATATGATTTCTCTGTTAATTATAATTTAAAATTAGTATTTTTCCATTTAAATGTATTTTTTATCAATCTAGCAAACTTTAGAAAAAAGTTTTTAAGGTGCCCTCCTAATACAATGATTCTCCTATTGTTGGGGCCCCTTTGTGGGTCCCTACTCAGCAACCCCTTTGTGGGTCCCTACTCAGCAACCCCTTTGTGGGTCTCTACTCAGCAACCCCTTTGTGGGTCCCTACTCAGCAACCCCTTTGTGGGTCCCTACTCAGCAACCCCTTTGTGGGTCCCTACTCAGCAATCCCTTTGTGGGTCCCTACTCAGCAACCCCTTTGTGGGTCCCTACTCAGCAACCCCTTTGTGGGTCCCTACTCAGCAACCCCTGCAACCCCTTTGACCTATAATGACCCTATTGCTGTTGGATATATCTGGATATATCTGGATATATACTTAATATTCAAATTGAATTTATTGCTACATTTGTCAAATTATTATAAAATTAGTAACTTATGTTTATAATTTAGAAAACAAAAACAAATTAAATTTCACAATTCACATTGGGTTGCAGAAAAATAAAAGTTCATGTTGAACCTATGTTTGAAAGCCCCCTTTCTCATTAGGATTGCCTTACTAGTTTGTTTATCTTGTTCAAACAAGTCTGATTTAATCATTTTCTCTTAGCCTCTTTTTGTATCCTTTATCTCAGTGTTACATTATTGAATTGTTTTGGCTGGTTATTTACTTGTAGGCTTATTTATAATGATGATATTTTAAAACATGTTTTGTTAATCTCACTTGACATCTCACTTGACATGTCACTTGACATGTCACTTGACATCTCACTTGACATTGCTCATGGTTTTTCCTATTAAAAAAAACTTCAATTTGTCATTTACTTCACCAAATTTGGTTTTATTATTTTTTTAATGATAAAAACAAACAACTAAATCTATACAATATTTTATGATAAGTCGGGCCTGACTTATTGATAACTTTCATAGCAAGCTAGATTTATCAACAAAATAGTGTTTCTAAGATATTTTTTTTCATGAATGAAATTTCTGTAAACACATCAACAGATTAAAGATGGTTTGAATATATTATTCATTAAAAAATCAAACCTTACCTATTTTGTTGTATAGATATTATTTTGAATGTAATTAAATAATACATTGGAACTTAGTTTTTGATTGAATGCCTAGACACATTAAAATCATTATAATTATTTAGCTTGGGCTAAAATTAGCGCAGTAGTTTTTTTTTACAGAATGTAAAATAGCTACCAGCATAAGATGAATGTTTATTTTGATACGGTAACAAAAAAAAGTTGAATCAAGTAATACTTTAGTACAGCGGTTCTCAAACAGCGCAAAAGTATGCCCATGGGTACATGAAAGTTTGAGAATAAATGTACTCAAGGTTGTTTTAAACATAAATTACATGTAGCTACATACCCCTGCATAACATTTCTGGTAAGGGTATGCGTACCACCTGTTTAGAACCTCTGCTTATATCTGAAATATGGAGAATAGATCTGAAGGGATTGATCTTAAATTCAACTGTTTATGTTTAACTTTCTATAATTCTTTTGTTGCTATGCATTAAATTTCTTGTTATTATATTACATCTATTTGTTACTTTTTTTATTTAGTTATTTTATATATTATGGTCCATTGTGGGTGTGACGGCCACAACTGAAAGTGATGGAAAAGTATCAAATGAAAGAGATATCATTTATCGAGTGAAGGAAAACAATAAAGCAAAAGAAATTTATTGCAAATAGATTGACCGCTGAACATAGATGATTTCTTTAATTTAATTAGAACAGATTTAGTTCAGACTTGTAGTTCTTTTGATACTGAATGAGAAAATTAAAACTTTTGATGATTTTCCTCTGCTTTCCTTTCTTAAATAAAAGGAAATAAAATATCAACAATTTTAGATGATGCACTTTTCATTTACTCTTCTGTTTAACCAAGTAAAAATATTTAAAATGATAAATTATCTTTCTTTTGATTTTATTTGATATCATTTTTTGTGATGGGTGTTTGATCAGTTTGGTGGGAAATGTATTATTTTGATGCTATTTTAATTGGGCCTACTGAAAGAGTCCATCTGAATTAAAAGGTTACGTTAAAGGTTAATATGACGTCTTGTTAATGTTCCAATTTTAATAGATGTGTCTGAAAAGCTTTAAGTGTAGAATAATAAAAAAATCCAAGATAATGGCAGATGTGGCAATAATTGTGTTTGAATAGGATTACACTTACTTCCAACAGATTAGACTATTGGGATCGGTCTTCTGCCAAATTAAAAATAGTTTGATTATGTGATCATGCCAGTGAATTTTAAGTTCAGACAAATAGTATTTCAAGGATATAAAATATGTACTTAGTTAAACACTTTTTAGAGCATTTTCGAAAAAAAATGCTCTATTGTCCCCGTTTTGTCTGTCTGTCCGTCCGTCATCACCCTAGATCTCAACAACCATAAGTCCTAGACCCATGATGTATATATTATTTTGTAGGTCTTGGCCTGCCAAGAAATGACTTTTTTCCATTTCGCGATCTGACCTCTCAGGGCCGTAAAAGGGGCCTTAGTACCGTTTTTTACTATATAAGCTATATTAAGAAACTCATCAAATGAAATAGTAAGCTTGTGTTCTGAGTTTAATTGAAAGTATCAGAGCTATGCAACAATTGACGGAGTTTTCGGACGATTAAATGACTATAATTTAGAATGTTTTCAATTATGAGTCCTATTTCAGTAATCACAAACCACTTGTAGTTAGATTTAAGAGACAATAATTTTTTTTCAAATATAAAGAAACGTCTTTGTAATTTTTTTTTTACATATATATGCATTACACAATTGAATTTATAAACATTTCCAAAATTTACAAATATTTACTGAAAGATAATAAACGTACTGATACATAACACGAAAATGCGCTAACACGTCCTGTGTCCAGAATGGAACAGGCTTAATTGCTTGTTTTATACCCCAGGGCTTCTGCTCTATCATTAGCATTTCCATTTGCTGACGAAATCTCTAAAAAAAAAATGGCTTGGAACCTTAATTTTATTTTACTCAAAGATCGATACCATCTAGTTGTTGATGTTCTTTCCAGTCTCAGAATCGTTGTATATTGTAATCTAGCTTGCACATCAATGAATATTTGATGTCTTGTGTTGCTATTAGCGATACATTTATACAGAGAGGAAATGGTTTGAAAAAAAGTTTTTTTTATTTCGATTGTATTTTCAATACAGTTTATCAAAACCAAGTTGAGCCGGTGGCAATAACAATTGGAGCAAATTCTTTCACTTGAGCTTGAACTCCATTGGCCCATCCACTCATAACACTTGCACCATCATAGCATTGAGCGACACAATTGTTCCAATCAATTCCATAACTTTTAACTTTATTAAAAATAAATTCAGAAAGTGATTTAGCAGCTAAAAATTTCATGTGGTAGCAGCCTAAAGTTTTTTTCTTTTACCTTGCTATCATGAAAATATCTAAAAATCAGTGCTAACTGTTCTTTTTTGGATATGTCTTTTGTTTCATCAACAAGTATTGCAAAATAATTGCTGTTTATAATTTCTGAAACAATTAATGTTTCAATTTTATTTCCAATTCCTTGAATCAAATCATTTTGGTATTCAGGCGATGTATAATGGCCATATCGACGTACCAATCGTTCTTTCAAAATATCATCATCTTTTGCAAAGTCTTCTAAAAGTTCCAAAAAATTACCACGATTTTTGTTTTCATCATCTTCATCATGACCACGAATTGGAAGACCTTGTCTACCAAGATAGGCAGCAACTCGAAGCAAAATTTTAATGTGGGCACGATTTTCTTGAATTTCTAGGGAACGTGATGTTATAATCTTTGAAGCGATAGAATGCTGCTGATTACTCTGAACACTTTTCCAATCAATCCAAGAAATCATAGATGATTTGCGTCGAGCACTTAAATCATGCTGAGTCAACAGAGCTTTAATGTCTTTCCATATATTGAAGCCAACGTCAATAAATGTCCTTTTACTTGTTCTCCTTTAAATGACGTTTGTCCAGCAAAATGACGACACGCAAAACAAAAGACTGAATTATCTTGTACAGAATATTCGATCCGATTGAATAATTTATAATAATTGGACGAACATTTTCTTTTATTGTCACTAACTGGAAAGTTTTTAAGAATAGGTTGCTTGGGTACAGCAAATTTATTGACACTAATATCAAATAGAACAGCCTGTTCTTGTTCATCTTTATTTTGGTTTCCCTCTACTTCTGGATTTTCTTCTAATTCTGTTCGAGGTCTTTTTTTGGTAACCAAAATTTATCCATTTGCAGATGCAAATCAAAATTAAAAAATTACTAAAATTTGAAAATAACGATTTAGAATTAAATTAAATTTAAATGATATTGACAATAAATAATACAATAATTAACGAAGTGGTGAAGACGAAGGCGATCTATTTCTACAAGAACACAGCTAGTAAGTAACTCGATCACGTGTTACTAGTTAGATCTAACAAACGAGTTTCATCGAGTTATAAATAGAAAATGAAAAATGTAAATGAAATTATAAATGAAAAATGTTTTTTCGTTAAACGCGTGACACGTGATCGAGGTACTAGCACTGGTATGGGTATATAAAGCGAGCGACGTTCAATTTAATTAAATTTAACTGAACTGAACTTCTAAAAATAATAGTGTCGAGTTGTTTGATTAAAGTTTATAAAAATGATAAAGAACAGTAGATTTAAAAAACAGCAGACATTATAATATTTAAAAAAAATAATTTTTGATTATAGAATAAAAAAAGAGTATTTGTATTTATTTAATTTAATTATTTTTATTTTAAGAATCTTCGGGGGGGGGGCGTGCCCCCAGCCCCCTCCCCCCAAAAGACGCCACTGACTTTAAAGACTATTTAATTATTTACAAAGACTTGTTCTAACTTCAAGCAGAAACGAGATTAAAAAGTTAAACTATAAATACAGTTTTAATTTATTAACATATTTTTTTACAAACAAATCCAAAATCTTATTATTTCCCATAGAGATGTCAAATGTTCCTCAATTGTTATTATTGGCATTATTCTAGCTGAATAATTTCTCGTGGAACCGAAACACCAGATAAGTCAACATTTATTTCATCTAGCCATTCTGCACTTACTATCACCCAAGAGCCATAATTGCCATGAGCTCTCTTTGTCTTTTGACAGCCACTCGCATTGGACAAATTCTTTGCATGTAGTATTTGGTGCTGTTGAACATGATTCTTTAACATAAAGGTGACAGATTTTACAGATCCGTTCAAACAATAGCAACTGAATAGATGGACAATAGATATCAAATGAGGTAGTATAAATTTCAACTTTCACAGACTGATTGAAGAAAAGAGTTGGAAATCTATGTGAGTTTATAACAGATACATTTGGTTCTTTAAGGCCCTCATTAGTTTAGCGGACTGGAATTGGTGGGGGGATAAATCTATCAGCAATAATATGGAAGTGCGAGCTTCTTATCGGTTGTCAACAAGTTAAATCACAACATTTGACAATTTGTTGAAAGTACTGACTTTTTCTTACATGGTTTAGGCACTAAACACTCCGCCGCTATTGGAAAATTGTCTATGTTTACTTGCTTTCGTATTTCTGTCAATGTTTCGCCAGCATATTTGAAGTTTAATTTTTCCAACTCTTCATCAATTGTTCGACCTTGTGTGTCAAGGTGGCTTCCAAAATGTTTGTGTGGCAAAATTAGTAGGAATATAGTTAGTTTAATTAAAATACTGAATGTTGGGCGATTGTGTAACACAGGACAACAAACGCTGCTTAATTTTCCTTTATTAAGTAATTATTATAAAATTGAAAAAAGTAACATTGTTGAGTCAACTTTTCTTGACCCCCCTCTTGTCAACAATTGTCAAAACATTTCTGACCCCCCCCCCTATTTTGTTGACATAATTAATGGACACCTATGCCACCTCCAGCAAATTTTTTCAGTCAGGCTAAGATGAGAAAATAGTCTGAAAATAGAATTGTTTATAAAAACCCAACCAACACAGTAAATGTGACCGGGCGTTTCGCATACAGATCACATGTCAACCGTAATTAAATATGTACACATCAGCGGCGGTACTGTTGAAGTTCGGGAGTCGTTCCTTGGATTTTTTTCATCTGAAAGGTAAAACAGCTACTGCATTGACTGGCGATATCCTCGAGAAACTATAAAACGAAGGACTGGATATTCAGTTATGTAGCGGTTAAGGGTACGATAATGCAGCAAGCATGGCTGGAATCCACGGTGGTGTGCAACAAAAGATCAAAGACACTAATCCTAAGGCAATTTTTTTACCTTGTTCGAATCATTCTTTGAACCTTTGTGGCAAACATTCGTTTTCTAGCAATCCGTCTTGTGTAACGTTTTTTGGAAGTCTTGAGACGCTGTACACATTTTTTGCTCTGTCGACCGATAGTTGGGATGTATTAGAGAAATACAAAGGTCTAACAGTGAAGAGACTGTCCACAACTCGCTGGATACACAGGTCTGACAGTGAAGAGACTGTCCACAACTCGCTGGAGTGCACATGCTGATACAGTGAAGCAAGTGATACAGAAGTTTAACCAGTTTGTGGAAGCCATTGAAGCTCTGTGTGATGTCGAAGAAAGCGTCGAGACAAGAGGCGCAGTGCACAATCTGTTGCCAGCTTATATGTGACTTTTCTTTCATTTCGTTCTTGTTTTTCTGAGGTGATGTTTTACAAGAAAGAAGTCGACTTAGCACAGTAGTACATGAAAACACTAGGTATTACTGTGGACATGACTGCACCCAAACTAAGGACTCTCAAGGTCTTTGTGGAAGAGCATCGTACGAAGGTTGTTGACAATGCCGTCCAGCAGGCACTTGCGAAATGTGAAGAACTTGATATCCCTACAGAGAAGAGAATCATAAGGAAGAGAAGATTACCAGGAGAGTAGGCAAGAGATGCTGGATTGTCATTGCAGCAGGAGACCAAGAGAGCAATGTTAGATTGTCTGGACCGTTTTCATATGGAGTTAGATACGAGAAAAAAGGCAGTGAATGACATTTTGCTGTCTTTTTCTGCCGTTCAGCCAGACCATATTATTTGTGCCGACGACGAAGAAATACAGTTGTCTGTTACCAAGCTCACAACCGTGTATGATGAGCTGAAGAAGACCTCTGTCTAGAAATTCCACGTTTAAGGCAACACGTGCAAGCAGCCGAAATAAACTTGGAGGAAGCCAAACACTGGATTGTACTGCAACTCCTACGGTTTATCATCAAGTGGGACTTTTTTGAATCATTGCCATATCTTAATCTGACTCTAAGATTATATCTGACAATATGTGTTTCTGTGGCATCGTGTGAAAGATGTTTCTCCAAAATGAAAATTATAAAACATTACCTCCGGTCAACCATGAGCCAGTCGAGATTGTGAGATTGTCGGATAAGGCTGTTCTATCCATGGAACGCGAGCTTACTAGACAAATAGATTTTGACGATGTCATTGACCTGTTTTCCACAATGAAAACAAGAAGACATTCCTTCTAGTACTATATTGTCGAAGGACATTCTTTTGGGCTGTGTATTGTCGTGTTTTGCATTTAGATGTTCTTAAAAATCTATGGATTTGAACTATTTGTTTTGTTGTATTGGATGCGGATTTTGTCTTGGATCATACATGTAAGCAGTAACGTACCGGTCAGTAAAGTTGAGCCTAGAGGTAGAGTATTTATGAAAATTTAGCTACACCTAACCATTCAGCATTTCTCAGTCTCCAACAGTTTCGTCTTTCTCGTTGATTATTTTTTTAAATTTAAGAATCAATTTTTTTTGTATAAAAATGTGTGGGCCAGGTTTATTTTATTTATTTTTTGACAAGGGGTACTTAAAGTAGTTTTTTTTTTTTGGTTTTAAAAGAAAGGGGTACGCGACTGTCGAAAGTATGGGAAACACTGCTCTATTAAACTGCAGTAGCCAACACTTAGTTGTTATTGGTAAAGCACATCACGCATCTTACGACACACACACTATTACACACGCAATAGCTGCGAGAAACAAAGACATAGTGCATCTCTGTACCGGATCCATTATTCACTGACTGCCAGACTGTCATTAAAATAAGTCTTCCTGTATCATTCTATGTCATGAGATCATCAAGTAATTTATATTAATGTAAATAAAAAAATTATTATTTATTAATAAACCGTCATTGTACATCATGAAGAAATGAACACGTTTATATATCGTATGGTTTCATTGCCTTCGGAAAACAAAGCTTCGTCCGCCCTCTGAATGGTTTCACAACTCCCTTGGGGAAATATCGTCCACTTTGAGAATCCCTCCATTACACAGATCTTGACTTATGAGAAATAAAGACTTTTGTTTCAACGAGAATTTGTTATTTGACGGATAAATTAATTCAGTGTTAACATTTTGTGACATGTCCTGGTAGTGTTAAAAGGCCTTTCAGTAACATGTCAAACAATGCCTATGTTATCCACGCGTCAAACACTATCTATGTCATCCACACGATAAACAATCTCTATGTCATTCACACATCAAACACTGTCTATGTCATCCACACGTTATCAATGCATATGTCACTCACACGTCAAACAATGCCTATGTCACTCACACGTCAAACAATGCGTGCGTCATTCAGATGTCAACAATGCCTATGTCACTCACACGTCAAACAATGCTTGCGTCATTCAGATGTCAAACTATGTCTATGTAATTCACATGTCAAACAATGACTATGTCATTCACAGTCAAACAATGTCTATGTCATTCACACGTCAAACAATGTCTATGCCATTCACACATCAAACAATGTGTTTGTCATTCGTGGCCACCACGTAAATTTCACTGTGTTCTGCCTTGTCTATATGTTGGTCACGGTCTGGTTTCACAAGATCATGTATTCACCTTATTCTACTTGCCCACATAGCCGGACATAGTAAGTATAGATTGTTGAAAGTCGTAGGACTGGATGCCTTTAAATGGCCATCAAACATTTTCAGTACTTTAGAAATATTTTGTCAAATACAGAAAGTCATTTGTCGATTAGCTTTAATTTTCATAACTTATGGAGAGATTAAAGCCCCATGATAAGTGCCGTAAGTAAGGAGGGGCAAAGAGGGCGTTTTAACCAGAGGGAGCTTACTGTGCCACAAGTAAGGATGGGCCATTTCACAGCTGTTGGCATGGAAATAAGCGGTATTAGCCTGTACCCTACTAACACAAGTTACCCTAATGCCCGTATGCTTAGTCTGGAGTAGTGGGAGACAGACTTGCGGAGCCGTCATATTTTTTTCCGGCTCCCACAAATTTGACGGCTCCGGTTCGGCTCGGCTCCTTATTAAGATAGTATTACACGAGAAAATTTTTTTTGTAATTGCGCCAGCAAACATGCCGCTGATAAAAAGTTATGCAAATTTTGCAGCGTTCACCCCCATAGTCAGGAAAAAGTTATTTCAATGATCAAATTAGCAAATCAGTATCGATTCCCCTCCTGACATCAGTCATGTGGATCAGCTGACAGTTGTTGTTCACTATGTTCTCAAAAGTGGAACTGTTAAAGAACGTTTTCTTCAGTTCATTCTAATTGAACAACACGATGGTAAATGTCTACAGGAACCTGGAACGAACATCGTCAAATTGTATGTATATACACACAGCAAACGACAGCAACACCGATTTCATGATGAAGTTGTGGATGATAATGATCCGGTTTTAGGTATGAGTCCTAGTGAAAAATTTTGTACTCAGTCATTTTATGTTATCATTGTCTGATGTTGCTACAAGCGAACTTCAGCCACCAGCATCTGTGCATGAAGCCAAATCACTCATTACTATCATTTTCTTGGGTGAATCTTTTTTTTAAATCATCTTCTGAGGTACAATAGCCTTCTTATCCTTTTGTTGATATCTGAAGTGCATAGAACTATCTGTCTTCTCGGCACAATCACTCTCCTTTCTCATCTGTTACATTATACATCGATGTGAAATCATAGTTTCCAGGTCTTCGATTATGTTTTTCAAACTTCTTAACAACGTCATTTTTTCTCTTAACTGTTGATTTACCTTATTGAATTGGCAATGTCATTTTTCATGTCATTTGATCTAGACTGTCAACAGTACTATGCTTTCGTGATTTAGTGCCTTTTCTGAACTGCACTATATTTGAAGACCAAATTCTCTTGTTCTTCTCGGAAGCTGGAGCATTTTTTGACATAACTGCTCTAAGACAATACGGAAACGATGCGTATAATAGTTGCCAACTAGAATGCTGATGGCGCATGGAACAACAAAGAACAAAATTACAGTTAAAATACGATTTACTGGGCGTGTGGAGGGTAACCTTTCTTAACAGTTGAGCGTTGTTTTTGATATTGTTTGTGTAGATATGATAAATATCCACTTGTGGCAGTATGGAGAATAAAAAAAAATAAACATGTTTAGTCACATACCTAGTGTACATATATTTATTTTATATGTTTAGATATTCCTAAATGTTATGGTTTTATAACATTATAACGTTATATCTATAAAGTTTCAAATCGCTTCCGAGTCACACAAATCTATTACCATTTATTCTGGTGGAAACAAGAAAATCTAATGCATTACGTCAGGTAAGCTTGCTCCTGTAACTTAAATGTAAGAATGTATCCAGGGTGCTACAGAGCTATACACATTTTATGTCACAAATAAGAATCCTTATTATTTATCTTAAAAAACTTCACTAATCTGTAAAATCAAGAAATATGCAATAATTACACTGGAAAACAAAAAATAATTTATCGTGGATTTCTCGGTACCCATCATCTAATCATACTCAATTTACACACGCTGATTTCGAATATGCAAACCATTTGTCTCTATCAGCCTCCAATTTTAAGAAATCCGCAATCTTAATTTTTTTATTATAGTTATAATACTCCAATATGTATAAAAATGAAATTTTTAAACCATATATTCTCTTTTGCAGTTAATGTAAAAAAATATTAAACACAAGCATGAAATCAGTTCTAACTAATAAAATTATATGTAAAAAATATATTCCATTTAAAGTCAAATGCATGTGTAAAATGTTTAAAATGTTCATGGTTTGAATTTCTTGGCTGTGGACTTCCGCTTGTACTGAGTACTTGGCAAGTCGCATTGTAGAGTCCAACAGTAGTCAGCAAACATCGCTGCACTCCACCGGCCCTGGTAGCGTGACTCCATCACAGAAATGTCCTGACGGAAGCGTTCGCCATGTTCATCGCTTACTGCGCCTAGGTTTTCTGGGAAGAAGTCTAGATGTGAATCGAGTAAATGAATTTTCAGAGACATATTGCATCCCAGGTGTTTGTAGGCACTAATGCATTTCTTTACAACTGTTTCATAGTCGACAGACTTCTTATTTCCAAGAAAATTGGTTACGACTGACTTGAATGCCACCCACGCATCTTTTTCAGGATGACTTAAAGTGTTTTGAAAGTCTTCATCGGCCATGATTTTTCTTATTTGTGGACCTATGAAAATACCTTCCTTGACTTTAGCATAACTGAGCTCTGGAAACTGGTTGCATAGGTATATAAATGCATCCGATTTGTTGTCTAATGCCTTGACAAAGTTCTTCATCAGTCCTAATTTTTATATGAAGCGGTGGCATGAGAATTTTGTCACGATCAACCAACGGTTGATGAAGAACGTTTTTGTTTCTTGGTTGCATTCTGTCTCTGATCGACCAATTCTTTTTTGTACAGTGGTGCTTCTTATCTCGGCTGTCCTATTCACATATGAAGCACATGTACTTCGTGTACCCCGTCTGCATTCCCATCAAAACAGTTATTACTTTTAGATCGCCGCAGATATTCCAGTTGTACACGCGATAACGTATTGTTTCCAACAGTTCCGACATGTTTTCATATGTCTCTTTCATGTGGGCAGAATATCCAACTGGTACTGAAGCATATTTGTTTCCATTGTGCAACAATACTGCTTTTAAGCTAGTCTTTGACGAGTCAATGAACAGTCGCCAATCTTCAACAATGTGTTCGACACCAAGACTTCTCATAAGGCCGTCAACATCTGTGCAGTGGCAAATACTGCCAGTCACATCAAAGTATTGAACAAGCTGTTTATGCCTGTGACGAAAGTTTGCTGTAGCTGTACCTGGTACAAGCAAATTAAATTCATTTAACCGTGAACCAAGAAGTTCAGCTTGGCCTTTTGTTAGCGCCAGATCTCGCACAAGGTCGCAAAGTTCAGCATAATTCATCAAATGAATTCCTTCTCCGGCAGCTTTGTAGTCAGGGTCTGAGTCATCGGCACAAGATGGAACATCACTTTCTTCATCCTTCTCTTCATCTATTGTGTATTCTACAGGCGATTGTGGTACTGCAAAAATGACAGGATCGTGTGGAATTGGTTTTGAAACTGATGCAACGTTTGGGTAATTGACAGTTGTACGAGTTTTATAACAAATTCCATTGATGTTTGCCAAACAAAAATAACAATCTGTGGAGTGATTGCTTTTCTCACGCCATATCATAGGAACTCCGAATGCCATGTGGTTGTTTTTCTTTGCCGTCCTCATCCAACCATGCAAGTTGCATGAACATGTCGAACAGATGAACTGTGGTGCCCTTGACTTACCACAATCCACCTTTGAGTCAAAATAAAGTTGATAAGCTTTCTTCAGTAACGGCGTGAAAGTCTTCTGATGAGACTTGTTTGTGAAAAAGCCGCACACATAGCAAAACAGATCCGGTGAATTTACGCATCCTCTGGTCGCCATATTTTAAACAACTTGCAATTGCCACATTCACTGCTCCTTTTATGAAGTCTGAAACTGCAACGTAATCAAATTCTAAGACAATGCGCAATTCATAACACAACTGCAAATCAACACTCACCCTACAAACATCTGACATCATCAGAAAAAAAAAAGAACATTGCCAATATACGTATATAATTACGAGGTATGTGTGTTTGTGAACATGTGTGTACGCGCAGGTGCGTGCGTTTGTGTGCATAAAATTATGCTGTCAGCAGTCTATTCCTGTTTGGGCGCATACAAAACTTTGTTCGGCAATATCTTAATAATTTGAGCTAATAGAGCAAAATGATTTACAGATTCAAAATCAGCATCAAAAACTGATTCCGAAAACGTTAATGACATATAAGAAATCCAAAACTTGTTTATCAGTG